>JAZKLR010000218.1:0-600000 GCA_037103525.1 Ganaspis brasiliensis
TGATACGTTAGGTAAGAAAGTTAAAGGTCCCGTCCCATGACAGCGTCAAAACGTAAAAGCGTAAAACGTTGCTCCAATCAGAACGCTCAATTAGAATAAGTTCCATTGTAAAACATATTCTTATTGGCTGAACGCTTTACGTTTTCGGTTTTGACGCTGCCATGGGACAAGACCTTAAAGCATCGCGTGTTTCCCTTCCTTGATTTTACGTCAATGCACGAAATACGTAACTTACGTCCTACTTCCCATCATTTTTCTATAACAACATGCCTTTCAGTGTGAAGTCAAATTATCTTTATTTTTACGATTTTCACGTGCATTTTTAAAAACAACACATTTTCTCGTTTTCATTAATTAACAAGCGTTAAAACTGTTTAAAAATGAGTGAAACAGTTGCTGAAGGCGGTGATGTGTCGCAAATGCAAATTCGTTTTATTACAAAACAAGAAAAGCAAGTTGAATTTTAAATATTTTTACAGTCTTTAGGTTATGTTCCTTAGTTTCTTCTGCTTCTATTACCAATATCTTTTTATTTTTAATTAGTTTCTTTAATTATTGTTGCACACAATATTCACAATTATTTTAATTATCTTATTGTTTATAAATTTTTTCACATTTCTACAGATTTGTTTTGATATTATTGATATTCAGCAAAACTTTTTTCTAGGTTAGAAACAGGAAAATATTATATTTTGTAAATTATCCTTTTTAAAGGATTTAAAGTACAAAAAATATTTTTCTATCTAAATAAAATTCTTTTATTAAAAAAGTGACTTTTTTTTAGCAAAATTCACCAATTGTTACGAATTTAATTTATTTAGTTTAGAATTAATAACAGAAAATTTTTGTTTTAGTTTATTTTTAAAATTGTAATTATAATTTTTATCAAATTTTGCAGGTATTCTGTGCCGAATTTTCCACTCTCCGTTCCAACAACAGTCGTTGTCAACGATTTAAATGTCCTTGTAAATGAACTTTTAAAAGGTAGTGAAAATTATTCAAAATTATTATTATTAATCAACGCTCGTTTTTTGACTGATTGATTATTATTTATTTATATATTTTAATATTGTTATTTTTGAATATATATAATTTTAAGTTAATAAAGACTATTAATTTTTAAAATTAAAAGAATAAATTGGGGTTTATAAATTATTTTAATATGGCAGAATAGTGCAATAAATTTAAGTTTCATAAATAAAATTATAAAAAATGTTACTATAATTGGAATTTAAATTTATTTAAATCAATGGAGTAAATATTACAGTTATTTTTAAATAAAATAAGACACTCAGAATAAAATCTTTCTCAAATAATAGAAATTAATCAACAGTTTTTTAAAATTGAAATAATTGATCATTCAGTATTTAAACATGAAAATTATAAGTTAAAATTTTATATTTTGTTAATTAATAGAACATGAATTTATAATATAAATTCTATTGAATATTTAATTTCCTTTTTTTGCAATTTTTTTTATTTAGTTCTTTGTACGAAAGAATAATTTTTTATAAACCCGTTTATGAGCAAATAAATAAAATCTCGAAAATTAAGATTAGTATACAATATTCTTTAATTTAATAAAAAATAGTTTTTTATTTAGCAGACGAGAGATTTTACTATCTGATAAATCTTTCCACACGTTTTTATTATAATTATTATTTGCTTAGTTTATTTATTTTATCAGCATACTCTTTTAATTAAGAAAATAAACTAAAATCCTTAATTCCTTTTTCAGAATCTGACCTAGTTAGCCAAGATATCGAGTTTGATTTTCTCGTTGCTTCGGAATTTTTGCGCAGCTCTTTAGTGGAACACATTGGAGAACGTGGAATTTCTACCGAGCAGGTTATAGAAGTTGAATACGTCGAGAAACATCCTCCTCCGGAACCTCAAGATTGTCTCATTCACGACGATTGGGTTTCGGCCGTTGCCGTTTCTGGAAAATGGTCATTTTTTCATCTTGAATTTTACAAAAAAAAGCCTTGAATTAATAATAGGAATTTCAACTTTTAAGCATTAATATCCATTTTACCATTTTTCACCTATTTAAAATTTCGTCATCTTTTTAAATTTATAAAAATTGTATTTCATACAAAATTTAAATCGTTTTGAATTTGCATTGATTAAAAACTCGATTAATCCAAGCTTCAAATTTTACTAAATTATTTGTTTAAATTTTTTTTTATTTAACCCAATTTACTGTTTTTAGGATTCTGACCGGATGTTACGATAATACGATTCACATATGGACAACAAAAGGCAAACACAAGCTTGTTATTCCCGGACACACTTCGCCGATTAAATCCGTTGCTTGGATATCTGTGACAGACGAAAATGCATCTTTCGTTAGGTATTATCGAAAATAAATTTTTATTTTATTCAAAAGGAAAGAAAAATAATTACACTGAAACTCCTGAAAAGTACAGTCCTTAAAAATGGACTCTTCAGGAGTTTTACTCCTTACGAAAAAGTAAAATATGTGAAAGTCACATGGAGAATTAACAAATCCTTAAAACTACTCATAAGTAAAATAAAAAAAAAAATTTGAAATAAATTAATAATTTCTGTAAAGAAATACTAATCATGTTCCAAAATGGTAAAATACACTTAAGAGGCACAAAAAACCACACCTAAGTAAAATAATCGTATTTAATTTTGTGAAAAATTATCAATTTCAAGAAAAAAATTATACTCAAGTTCTAAAATGGTGGAACTTACTCAGGGATATACCCCCTAATTTTTTCAATCGATAACAAGAATAATCAACACATAAAACCCTAGCTTAAGTAAAATGATTGAAAACAATTTTGAAAAAAATTGTAAATTTCTACAGAAAACTTATATTTGAGTTCTTAAATGGTAAAATATACTAAGGAATATTCCCCCTAATTTTTTCAAGTAATAGTAAATATTAAAAACCCTTAAAAAATCACCTCTAAGTAAAAAAATAAAAAATAATTAATTCCTACAAAAAAATTATAAAAAAGTTCTAAAATGATGGAACATACTCAGAAATATGCGACTCAAGTTTTCCAAACGATAGAAAGAACTTGAATAACAAAATTCTAAAAATGGCTACATAATTACAGAATTGTAAAGTATATTTTAAAAAATTAAATAAAATAATTGCAAATTGAACAATTGGATTGAAAATCGAAAAAAATAATTGAAATTGAAAAAAAAATACAAAAAAGTTAAGGAAATAAATTGAAAATTTAAGAATTAAATTTAAATTTGAAAAAATAATTGATAATTATTACAGGTTACCTATTTTGTAATTTTTTGTTACCTGTTTATGGTCCTATTTTGAATTACAGGGATGTATACAGATAAATAAAAATTAATTAATAATTGAAGGAAATAGTTGAAAAATGACGAGAATAATTGAATAACTGAAGAAAATATATAAAAAATAACAAAAATAATTGTCAATTGAAGACAAAATTCGAAAAATGACTAGATTAATAGACAACTAAAATAAATAATTGAAAAAATTAAACTAAAAAAATTTTAACATTTAAAGAAACTGCGAATTGAGAACTTAAGAAAATTATAAGAATAATTGTTAGAAATAATTGCACATTTAACAATTGAAATTCAAAATCGAAACAAATAATAAAAATTGAAGAATTGAATTGAAATTTAAAGAATATACTTAAAAATTGAAAAAAGTAATTGAAAAAGCCGAGAATTAATGAATATAAAAGAAATCAATTAAAAACTGAAGAAAATAATAAAAAAATAAATAAATAAATTAAAAATTTTAGAATTAAATTCAAATTTGTAAAAGTAATTGATAATTAAAAAAGGGTGAGAATTATTGAATATTGAATAAATTAATTGAAAATTGAAGACTGCAATTTCAAATTGAAAATAATAATTGAGAAGTGAAGAAAATAATTAAAAATTGAAGAATTAAATTAAAGATTAAGGAATGAAATTAAAATTTCGAGAAAATAATTGACAAATGAAAAAAATTAGATAACTGTCGAGAATAATCGACAACAGAACAAAAAAATTTTAAAAATAAGACAATAAATATAAAATTTGAGAAATATAATTGTAAATTGCAAAATTTGTATAAAATAATTGAAAATTGCGGAAAAAAATTAGTAGTTGAAGGAAATAATTGAAAAATGACGAAAATAATAATTGGAGAAAATATTAAAAATTGCAAAAATAAATTGAAGATTAAAGAATTAAATTGAAATTGTAAGAAAATAGTTGATAATTAAAAAATAAATTACTAAATGACTAAAATAATTTAACATTAAGAAAAATACTTGACTATTGAAATAAAAGTAAATAATGTTCGAAAAATTACGAGATTAATCGACAATAGAACAAAATTAGTGAAAAAATTAAAGAATAATTATAAAATTGAAGAAGAATATTAAATTGTCAATTAAAAACTGAAGAAAATTATAGAAAACATTTTAGAAAATAAATGAAAGTTGAAGAAGATAATAACAAATTGAGGAAATAAACTAAAAATTTAAGAGATAAATTAAAATTTTAAAAAAAATTACAAAATGACGATAATAATAATTAAAAATTGGAGAAAATAATTGAGAATTCAAAAAAATAATTGAAAATGGAGGAAAAAAATTAAAAATTAAAGAATTAAATTGAAACACGAAGAAAATAATTGAGAAATCAGGAAAATAATTGACAATTGCCAAAAAATTTCAAAAGCTGTCGAGAATAATCGACAACAGAACAAAATAATTAAAAAAATTAAAGAATAATTATAAAATTTAAGGAAAATAATTAAATATTGAATATCATTTTCTATTCATAATTTCAATCAATGAAGTTTCACAGGAAATAGATAATGTTTTAATATTAAAGAAAATAATTGAAAATTGAAATGTGGAATTTAAATATGAAGAAAATAAGAGAATTGAAAAAAATAGTTCTATAATTTATAATTGAATTGAAATTTTAAACCAATTTTTATGAGTGAAAAAAAAAAATTGAAAAAATCTGAGCATTATTAAATATTGATGAATTAATTGAAAATCGATAAAAATAATTGAAAGTTAAAAATTTTTTAGCATTGAAGAAAATAATTCAAAATTAAAGAAATAACTTGGAAATTAAAGAATTAAATAGAAATTTCAAGAAAATAATTGACAATGAAAAGAAATATTATAATATGACGAAATAAAGAAAAATTGACAAAAATAATTAACTTTTGAAAAGAATAATTAACAATTGAAAAAAATTTAAAAATTGTGAGAATAATCGGAATATAAACGAAATAAAAATTTAAATTTATGAATAATTATTAAATTAAAAGAGAATAATAAATTGTCAATCGAAAACTGATGATAATTATGGATAAAATTGTAGAAAAATAAACGAAAATTGAAGAATTGTATTGAAATTTCAAGAAAATAATTGATAATTGAATGAAAAATTACAAAATGACTGAAATAATTAAATATTTAAGAAAATAATTAGGAAATTAAAAAATTAATTGACAATGGAAAGAAAAATTTTAAAGCTCGCGAGAATAATCGTCAATAGACCAAAATAATTTAAAAAATTATAAAATTTGTTATTCAAATAAAATTAATATTTTAGATATTTAGATTCGGTTGTCGATTACCATCGACAATTTTCTAATTTTTTTTCAATTGTCAATTTTTTTCTAAATGTTTAATTATTTTAGTCATTTAGTAATTTATCTTTTAAGTATCAACTATTTTCTTACAATTTTAATTTAATTCTTTAATCTTCAATTTATTTTTGCAATTTTTAATATTTTCTCCAATTATTATTTTCGTCATTTTTCAATTATACTTTTCAATTATAAATTAATTTCCACAATTTATAATTATTTCCTACAATTTTTTCTATTATTCTCTTAAAATTTTATAATTATTCTTTAATTTTTACAATTTTTTTGTTCTGTTGCCTATTAATCTAGTCATTTTTCGAATTTTGTTTTTAATTGTCTGTTATTTTTGTCATTTTTCAGATATTTTCTTCAATTTTTCATTTATTCTCGTCATTTTTCAATTATTTCTTTCATCTATTAATTTTTTCAGCAATTTTCAATTATTTTCTACAAATTTTGCAATTTACAATTACTTTTCTTAAATTTTATATATTTATTCTCTTATTTTTAAAATTATTTTGTTCTGTTGTCGATTATTCTCGACCGTTTTCTAATTTTTTTTTCAATTTTCAATTATTTTCTCAAAATTTTAATTCAATTCCTTAATCTTTAATTTAATTCTTCAATTTTTAATTATTTTCTTCTATATTCCATAATTCTTAGCTTTTTAAATTACTTTTCTCAATTTTTGATTATTTTCTTTAAATTCCAATTTCATTGTTTAATTTTCATATTTTTTTGGATTTTTACTCCAGTTGTTGAATTTGTAATTATTTCCAACAATTATTCCTATAATTTTCTTAATTTTTTAAATTAATATTTCTTATTTAATTTTTTCAATTATTTTTTTCAGTTCTCTAATCTAATCATTTTTTGAATTTTGTGTTTAATTGTCAACTCTTTTGGTCGTTTTCAGATATTTTTTTAAATTTTTTTCTTGATTAGAATTTTTTTGTAGAAATTGATAATTTACTTAAAATTCTTTTTCGATTATTTTTCTCAACTGTTGTTTTTAAAAGATTGTTAATTCTTGTTATCAATTTAAAGAACAAAGTTGTATATTACTGAGTATGTTTAACCACTTTAGAACTTGACTAAAATTTTTTTGTAGAAATTAATATTTTTTTTTAAATTATATTCAATTATTTTACTTTTGCGCATGTCGTGGTTCGCATGTATTTCTTTTTCGTAAGTGGCGTACTGTATAGATAAATTGAAAATTTTATTTTAAAAATCGAGTCTTATATATTTTTTTTAATTTTTAGTGCCTCTCAGGATCAAACCGCGATAATTTGGGACTGGAATATAAAAAGTAATTCCGTGGATTGTATTCACATTTGCAAGGGTCATGAAAGAAGTTTAGAGGCCGTTGGAGTGAACGATTCTAAAACTTTAATGGCGACTGGATCTTGGGACACGATGCTGAAAATTTGGTCGACAAGTATGTTTTATTTGTGATTTTTTTTCTCTATTAATTTTGCGTAATTGTTATTTTTTTACAGCCGCTGAAGAAGATGAAGTCGTTGAATCTGCCGCTAAAAAAATGAAAAAAGACGCTGGAAAAACTAGAGTGAGGAATGATTTTCTTGAAAATAGTAAAGAAGAGATAATAATAATAATAATAATAATAGTAATAATACTAATAATCATGTCTGCAATAAAATTAAATCACACGGATTTAAGAAGGAATTGGACACATTCGAGAATTATTTTACTTTCTGATATAGAAATATTTCTGAAATTTTAATTCATACGAACTTCAGTTAATTTAAATACCAATCAATTCAAATTTCAGTTTATCCAAATTTTATTGAATTTTAATATCAATCGATCCGAATTTCAGTTCTATTAAACCTTTCATTAGAATCAAATTTCAAACAGTCTTAAGTTATTAATTAGTAAATTTGGTAGATTAATTATAACATTTATTTACTAAAAATTTTAATCTATTCTAAATTTAATTCATTCAAATTTTGAATAATAATATTAATTTATCATGTGAATTTTAGGTCAATTATTTGCTTTATATAGATCAATCGATTCACTTTGAGACAAGGAATATGATTTTTTTTTGTTTATAAAATTCCATTTTAGCATGAATTTTTTTTTGACAAAAAACCGTATTTTTTTATGAAAAAAATATTTTTAAAATATTTGTAAAAATCCCTGTGTACAAATTTTGGTATTCATGAGCTAAATAATCGAAATTTAAATTGAAATTCGTTAAAACGTTCTCGAAATAGCGAAAAAAATGTTATTCTATAAACACACCTTTAATTAAAAAACTTCTTTTTTGTGGTTTAAGTTTATGATATTACTAACAGCTCCTGTGTTTTTACGACGGGAGGGTAATAACTTCTCGGAAGAAAAATTATATTCTTCGCGACGTGGGGACCAGTTATTTTTAACATCATAAACTTGAATTACAAAATAATATCTTTTAATCCAAGGTATATTTTTTCAAAAATTGAATTCAAAAAAATGTTATAATTTATTTTTGGAAATGAAATTCTTTTTTTCGTGCAGTATTTTATTTTATTTTTTTAAATTAAATCTTATTTTGAGTAATTAAAAAGAATTTATCTCAATTGGACAACAAGAAAAAAGTTTTATGTATAAAAAAAAAATTACCAAAATTTTGAAAATTTGTAAAAACGCTTTATAGGTTTTTATTTTGCTTACATAAAAGAACATAATTAAGGAAATTTCAGTAAAATTGCTGAGATTATCTAAAATTCTTATAATCAGTTCACGTGGAATTTATCGTATATCAGACTGAAAAATAAATTTTACCCTCGAGTTTACCATTCTATTCACAATTCTTATATCCAGCTTTTAACGTTTTATAGCCTGAGGAAAACCGCACAGTAAATTATGGCAACTTTAAAAACCTTGTCTTGTCATCTTCTAGCAAAAATTATTTTTAAGACATTACCTGAGTTGAAATAGTAACAATAACTTTTTTATATTTTAAATTTATTTACCACAATTTTTATAATTATTGTTAATAATATTTTTAAATTTTTCAATGGATTTCTTGAAAATTTTAATTAATTTTTTCAATTTTTAATTAGTTTCTTAAATATTCAAGCTTTTTCTTTAATTTTCAATTATCTTCCTCAAATTTAAATTATTTTCTTCAGTAGTAAATAATGTTGTTACATTCTTCAATTATTATTTATTAAAATTTTTAATTATTTTCAAGTATTTTTTCATTTTAAATTTATTTCTCAAATTTGAATTATATTATCCAATTCGTAAATTTTGCTCTTCAATTTTCAATTGTATCTTTGCAATTTTTCAATTATCTTATTGTCTTTAATTTTAATTTAATTTTTTTTCTATTTATTAATTACTTGCATTTAATTATGACTAAATCCCTCAATTTTTTAATAAATTTAATAAATAATCAATTATTTTTGTAGTAGGTATTTTTAAATTATTTTTTCATTCTTTCAATGAATTTCTTTAATTTTTCAATTAATTTTTTCATTTTTCAATTATTTATTACAATTTTTAATTATTTTCGTCAATGATCAATTTTATTTTTCAATTTTAAATTTATTCCCCAAATTTTAATTATATTATTCAATTCAAAAATTTCGTTTTTCAATTTTCATTTTGATCTTTAAGTTTTTTAATTCAGTTACTTGCATTTAATTACGACTACATCTTTCATTTTTTAAATAATTTAATCAATAGTCAATTATTTTTGTAGCAAGTATTTTTTAATTAGTGGCGTAATTTTTCAATTATTTTTTATTTTTTTTAATTAATTTCTTCAATCTTATAATGTTGTTCAATTATCAATTATTTATTAAAATTTTTAATCATTTTTGTCAATGATCAGTTTATTGCATTCATCAATTTTTAATTTATTTCCCAAATTTTAATTATATTATTAAATTCAAAAATTTTAATTATTTTCTTCAAATTTGTCAATTATATTTTGTATTCATTTAAGATTTTATAATATTAACTTTTTTTTTACATTTATCAATTATTGTCTTCAATTGTTTTTTGCTAATTATAAGTAATCTGCATTGAATTACGATTTTATTCTTAAATTTTTTAAAGTAATTTTATTAAAACTCAATTATTTATGCAGTACTTTTAAATTAGTGCCGTAAATTTTGTAAATTTATTTAATTTTCTTTACATTTTGTTTATATTTTCGAGAATTTATTAACTCTTTCATAAAATTTCTAGATTTTATGATTTCAAAAAAAGGAAATTTAAACAAAAAAGGATTATTTAAAAAATATATTTAATATTTTAAACAAATGAATTAATTATTTTTTTGTTTTGTTTTTAAATGTTTTCTTCTTTTATATTTGATATTTTTCGTTGGTTTTTGTTGTTTTATTTCAAGGTATTCCTCTAGTTTATTTTCTTTCTACGTAAATTATTTAATATTATTTTACACAATTTTGTTTTTATGACATTCGATAAAAATTTTTCTCCGATGATTTTATTTTCATATTTTTTAAAAAGAAATTTCGGGAAATATTTTCAATTCTTTGAAGATTTTCTTATTTTTCAGACGTTTATTTTTTTTTTTTTGTTTTAATCATTTTTAAAATTCTTGTGTAGTTTTAATTCTTTATTTTTCCTTTTTTCTATAACCATTTTTTCGAAGATTATGACACGGTTTTTTTATTTTTATAAAATAAAATTAATAGTAACATTATTTTTTTTAATCTTTTAATTCCTTTTAGATTTTAAATTTATTTTTTAAATTTTTTCAGTTTATTTTCGACTTTTATCTATTTTTCGCAAATTTACTTATTTTTCCGTAAGATTACCTTGATTTTTTAAAAATATACGATTGTTTCAAAATTATAGAAAATTTTCGTATTTTAGTTTTCCTTAACTTGTTTTTTTATTATTGACGCTCTTTTTCATTTCTTTCGTTGACTTTTTATTTATCTTTTTACAGTTTTTAATTTTATTTTTACCACTTTATATTTTTTAGTAGATTTATCCCAAATTTCGTATTTTTAGCAATTTTTTTTATAGTTTGTTACATTTTTAAAAAAATTGTTCTCCATTTTCTTCCTTTTTAGTTTTTATTTAATTTTTTTATTCTTTCATAATTTTTTTTCATCATTCTTAAAATTTAAATTGATTTTTTAATTTTAACCTAATTTTTCTCTTACAAACATTTGCCCTTCTTGAAAATTGTTTAGTTATGTCATATAATTTCGAAATTTTTTTAAAACATTTATTTCATACTTTTCTAGTTATTTTTTGTAAATTTATACCAAATTTTGTATTTTTTGTAATTTTTTCTGAGTTTGTAACATTTTTACAAAAATTATTCTCCACTTTTCTTGCTTTTAATTACTTTTTTTACTTTAATTTCGTTTCTTTTTTACTCTTTCATGATTTTTTCATCGTTCTTAAACATTAAATTGATTTTTAAATTTTGTCATAATTTTTCTCTTAAAAATATTATCCCTTCTTGAAAATTGTTTATTTATGTCATATAATTTCGAATTTTTTTTTAAACATTTATTCCATACCTTTTTAGTTATTTTTTGTAGATTTAAATCAAATTTTGTATTCTTTGTAATTTTTTCCGAGTTTGTTACATTTTTATAAAAATTGTTCTCCACTTTTCTTCCTTTTTAATTCATTTTTATGTTCTTTCATAATTTTTTTCATCATTTTTGAACTTTTAATTGATTTTTAAATTTGTATCATAATTTTTCTCTTAAAAATATTTTAAGAGATTATTTATTTTATTTTTATTTATTTTTTTATTTTTCTTGAAAATTGTTTAGTTATATCGCATAATTTCGAATTTTTTTAAAAACATTTATTCCATATTTTTCTAGTTATTTTCTCACTTTCTAGTAATTTGTCCTTATTTTTTAATTCTTTTTTTTTTCTTCATTTCTTGTAATTTTTTTACTTCCCATAATTTTTTTTTTTAAATTATTATACAATTATTATTATTATTATTATATTTTTACTTTCTTCTTTTATTTGTTAACTATTTTTAAATTTCTTGTTATTTATTTATTATTTTTTCAATTTTTGTTAAAATTTAAAGGTACCTAAAAGAACAATGAAAGGACACAAAGAAGCATTAAGTGGCGTTGTTTGGACAGATAAAACGGAAATTGTCACCTCGTCCTGGGATCATACTTTAAAAATTTGGGACTCAGAACTCGGAGGAATGAAGCAAGAAATTACCGGAAATAAAAGCTTCTTCGATGTGGATTATTCTCCTCTTTCTCGAACTCTTATAACTGCATCTGCCGATCGACATGTTCGATTATTCGATCCCAGATCAAAAGGTCAAAAACCATTTTTAATTAATATTTTCCATTGGGTAATTTTAATTTCTTATTTTACGGATTCAATTCCGCGATTTATTCAAGTTAAAAAAACATTTTTAATCACATTTTTCTCAATTTTAAAAGTATTTATATTAATTTAATTTTTTTTATTCCTATAGAGGGATCGATTGTAAAAGCTACATTCACATCTCACACACAATGGGTTCAATCAGTGCGATGGTCCACGACAAATGAGCATTTATTTTTATCTGGAGCTTATGATAATAACTTGAAATTGTGGGATTCCCGGAGGTAAGAAAATAGAAATGCTAAGAATGAAAGCAAGACTGTAATCTAATAGTGTTGTTTAAGCATAAATGCAATTTTTTGAGAGGACATTTAAAATTGATAAAAAGTATAAAGTTTCTTATCTGCAATTAGAGTAATGTTAGAGAGACCGGGCTTTATTTATATTTTATAATTATTCTTTAATTTTTTCAATAATTTTGTTCTATTGTTGATTAATCTCGACATTTTTCGAACTTTTTTTTCAATTGTCAAGAATTTTTGTTAATGTTTAATTATTTTATCATTTTGTAATTTTTCTTTCTATTATTAACTATTTTTTTAAAATTTCAATTTAATTCATTAATCTTCAATTTATTTTTTGCATTTTTAATTATTTTCTTCAAATCTTAATTATTTTCTTCAATTTACAATTATTGCATTCTTCGTTTTTCGATTATTTTATTCAATATTCGATAATTCTCGCATTTTCTCAATTATCAATTATTTTCTTAAAATTTTAATACAATTCTTCAATTTTCAATTGATTTCTTTAATTTCCATTTATTTTCTACAATTTTTTTCCATAATTTTCATCTATTTTCAATTGAAAATTTATTATTCTCCTTCAATATTACGATTATTAATTAATTTTTAAGAAAATTTTGTTCGAAGGTGGATTATTTTTTCACCTTTACCCTATTTTTTCAATTATTAATTTTTTCTTTTATTAATATCTAGTTAATTATTTTCGTCTTAGTTTAACTTTTCTTTTAATTATCAATTGTTTTATTAAAATTTCCATTAAATTCTTTAATTTCCAATTTATATCTTCAGTTCTTAATTTTTTTTCAATTCTGAAATATTTTCTTTAATTTTCAATTATTTTTATTCAATTAATTTCTCAATATTAAATAATTCTCAGACTTTTTCAATTACTTTTTTTCACTCATAAAAATTGTTTTAAAATTTCAATTCAATTATTCAATTCTAGAAATATCTCTTCCATCTTAGTTATTTTCTTCAAATTTAATTTCCACTTTTTAATTTTCAATAACTTTCTTTAACAATAAAAAATTATCGCCTTGCTTCTATTATTTTTACCGATTCTCATTAAGTTTCTTTAATTTTAAATACAATTGTTCAAGCATTTTCTTTATTTTTGAATTCCATTCTTTAATTTTTATTTCCATTCTTGAGTTTTCAATTGTTTTCTTCTGTATTCGTTAATTTTCGACTTTTACAATTTCTAAGTATATTCTTTAAATTTCAATTCCAGTCTCAAATTTTTTATTGCTTTCTTCAATTTTCAATTTTTTTTCGACTTTCAATCCAGTTGTTAAAATGTGCAATTATTTCCAACAATTATTTCTATAATTTTCTTAATTTTTCAATTTTCAATTATTTTCTTTAAATTTAATATTTCTTGTGTAATTTTTTCAATTATTTTTTTTAGTTGTCTATTAATCTAGTTATTTTTCGTATTTTGTTTTCAATTACAATTATTTTCGTCATTTTTTAACAATTTCCTTGAATTATTAATTATTTTCCGCAGTTTTCAATTATTTCCTACAATTTTTTAATTTTCAATTATTATCTTATAATTTTATAATAATTATAAACTAATTATAAACTTTTTTTATTTTTTTTTCAATTTTGTTTAAATTTTTGTCATATTGTAGTTTTTATTTTAATTATCAATTATTTTCTTCAAATTTCCATTTAATTCTTTAAATTCCAATTTGTTACTTCAATTTTTAATCATTTACTTCAATTCTTAAATATTTTTTTTAATTTTCAATTATTTTTACCGACTTTCAATTAAACCCTCAATATTCATTAATTCTCGGATTTTTTCAATTATTTTTTTCACTCATAAAAAGTGTTGAAATTTTAATTCAATTATTCAATTCTAGAACTATTCTCTTGAATTCTCAGTTATTTTTTTCAAATTTAAATTCCACTTTTAAATTTCAATTCTTTTCTTTAATATTAAAAAATAATCGCCTTCTTTCTATTATTATTTTTTTTTTGGTTTATCATTATGTTTCTTTAATTTTAAATACAATTTTCAATTATTTTCTTTAATTTTGGATTGCATTCTTCAATTTTTATTTCCTTTCTTCAGTTTTCAATTGTTTTTTTTTCTATATATAAATTAATGTTCGACTTTTTTCAATTACTTTCTTTCAATTTTTAAGTATATTCTTTAAATTTCAATTCCATTTTTCAATCTTTAATTGATTTCTTCAATTTTAAATTAATTTTTTCAATTTTGATTATTTTTTTTATTTTCAATCCAGTTGTTAAACGTGCAATTATTTCCAACAATTATTTCTATAATTTTCTTAATTTTTCAATTTTCAATTATTTTCTTTAAATTTAATATTTCTTGTTTAATTTTTTAAATTATTTTTTTCAGTTGTCATATAATTTAGTCATTTGTCGAATTTTATTTTCAATTGACAATTATTTTCGTCATTTTTTACATATTTTGTTCAATTTTTAATTTTTCAATTATTCTCGTCATTTTTCAACTATTTTCTTCAATTATTAATTATTTCCCGCAATTTTCAATTATTATCTTAAAATTTTACAATTATTCTTTGATTTTTGAATTATTTTGTATAAGTTGTGTATTAATCTTGCCATTTTTGAATTTTTTTTTTTCATTTTTGTTCAAATTTTCGTCATTTTGTAATTTTTTATTCCATTATCAATCATTTTTACAAATTTTAATATTTTTCAAGTTATTTCTTAAATTTCCTCCTTTTTTTATTACTCTCTTCAATTTCAATTATTGTATTCAATAGTCAATAATGTTGTTCAATTCTTCAAACTATTTATTAAAATTTTTTAATTATTTTCGTTAATTTTCAATTGTATTCTTCAATTTTAAATTAATTTCTCTAATTTCAGTTATATTATCGAATTTTCAAATTTTTCTCTTTAAATTTTAATTATATCTTTGCAATTTTTCAATTATAGTTTTCAATACATATTCCAATTATTTTTCATTTATAAATTATTGTCTTCCATTTAATTTTTTTTTCTATTTATTAATTACTTGCATTTAATTACAACTAAACCCCTCAATTTTTTAATTAATTTGATAAATAATTAATTATGACGATGTAGAATTAATCGATTTCTCCGAGTCAATCAATCAATATTTTCAATATATAAATTTTTAATTGATTATCAATAATCAATTATTTTTGTAGTGGGTATTTTCTAATAGGGGCGTAATTTTTTAATTATCTTTTCATTCTTTTACTTAATTTCTTCAATTTTTCAGTTTATCGAATAAATTTTCTTAAAATTTTTAATTATTTTCTTCAGTTGTCAATAATGTTGTTCAATTTTCCAATTATTTATTGCAATTTTTAATTATTTTCATCAATGATCATTTGTATTCTTCAACTTGAAAGTTATTTCCCAAATTTTAATTATATTATTCAATTCAAAAATTCTGGCTCTTAATTTTTAATTATATTCTTTAAATTTGTCAATTATATTCCTTTATGTTAACATTTTTTGCTTTTATTAATTTAATTAATTTACTACTTTCTTAACTTTTTCCATTTTTAAAAGATTTATTCCTTTTTTTAAAGTTTTTCAATTATTCTTTCACGTTTTCTTTTTGCCATTAATTTTTCCTTTTCAAAGTAGATTATTATCAATTTTCTTATTAATAATTCTTATTTCAACTATTTTGTTTAAATCTAATATTTTCGTCATTTTTCAGATATATTCTTCAATTTCGTAATTTTCTTTATTTGAATTTGCAAAAATTTGTGAAATTTGTGAAATTGACCTGGAAAAACCGGGAATTTAATTTCATAAAAAAAAGTGGCCACCCTGATAAATTTTGTTTTAAATTTTATAACTTTTTTATTTTTTAAAGTATTTTTTTAAAAATGTATCTTCTGCTTCATTTTAATGACATTTTTTTGTGTTTTTTCAGTCCAAAAGCGTCATTGTTCGATTTATTGGGACACGAAGATAAAATTCTCGCCTGCAATTGGTCCAATCCAAGTCTAATGGTTTCCGGAGGAGCTGATAACACGGTCCGAATATTCAAATCTCAGAGTTCTGGCAGCTGAGAAAAATTATTAATATAAATATCCAAATGTAATAATCTAAATAGATTGTTTTTTACTCGCAAAATTCGAGATTGTTGGAAAAAAAGACGATTTTTGGTTTTTTTCCCCTTATTAAAATCTCAATAAAAGTGTAAAACTTCTCAAAAATCTCTTTTTGTGTCTAAAATTTTTATTCGCATCTTATTGTCATTTTAGTTTTTATATGTGACCGATGTGTACAAAGTAAATAAAGAAATTTGTATAGGTATTTAAAAATTGTTTTATTTGTGTACGAGATCCAAAAAAAATGTGTTTTTCTCACTAGGTTAATAAAATTCACTTTATATCCCTAGGTCAATAAAATGTGCTTTATCTCCCAAGGTTAATGAAATGTAAAATGACAAAAAATGTACTTTCTTTAACCTAGGGAGATAAAGTGCATTTTAATAATCTAGGGAGAAAAGAACATTTTATTTACTTGGGTAAATAAATCAAATTTTGTTAATTGCTTATTTTAAGTTTATTTATTCTTAACAAGAAACTAGTTCTATTTTTTGTATTCAATGGAAATAAATGTTCGATAAGATAAATGAGTTTTTAATGTCGTTTTTTGTAATTTTTACAAATTGTTTAAAATTCCAGTTTTTAAAAAAAAATCCTTTTTATTAGATTAGATTAGATTTATTTCATTTAGCAATACAATAAATTGTTTCTTGACCTTCTATTTATTAATTTTTGTCTTTTATTTTGCAATGCAAAGTTTTTAGAAAATTTTCGCACGAAGATATTCTACTTGGAGATAGAAAGCTTCTGTTACTTGAAGAATTAATGAAATCAGATACTTTCAGAGAATTGCACTGATAAACCCTTCTCTAAAAGAATGGCTCTGTTTATAAAATATATTTTTTAATGTCATCCGCATAGAGAAGAGAAAAGATAATAATTCGCTTTGCAGAAATATTTTTTAAAATCATGTAATAAGTTTAAACAATTTTTAAAAAATTCCAATTATATTAAATGTTTGTTAAAAATTGTTTAGTAAAGTTTAATAATTGTACAAAATTGTTTATTATCAGTTTAAACATTTTTTTATGTTCAATTGAGAAATTTTCAAAAATTAAAAAAAAAAATTAATAAATTAACGAGAAATTTTTTAATAAAATTAATTTGCCGTCCCTGTTTATTTTTTATAAACTTCCGTTTCTCCGCGAGTGTAAATTTAAAAAATACTGAGAATTTTATTTGTAGATACTGTTATCGTTCGCCTTTCAATATACACGAAAAGTGAACGTATTGTAAATATTTTTCTCTCTTAGAATTCAAAATTGCCAATTTTTTGCGAATCTTAATTTTCTTAAATCCTGTTGAATTCGTATTTTGAAAATGGTAAATAAAATTCGAACTTTATTTTTATTATTAAATTAAATAATTAATTTAATTTTCAAAACAATGCATAATTTAATATTACCTACACAGTTTTTTTATTTTATATTTAAAAATCTTTTTCTACATTTTATATTTTAAACAATTTTTTGATTTTTGATTTTATATTTAGAAAAATTCATTCTCTTATTATATGTATATTAAAAATAATTTTTTATTTTATATTTAGCCACAAATATTTTGGTTTGGAAGAAAATCGATTTTTACCCCCTAGAAAATTAATTTGTTTAATTATAAAAAATAAAATAATAATATATTTATTATTTTTAATTTTTAATATATAAAAAATTAATTTTTGGACTGCAAAAAGGTGTTTAAAAATAATGTATTAAAAAATATTCAAAATTTAAGATTATTATATTTAAGTTAAAGAAATGTTGAAAGAGTGTTTGTTTTTCGAGAAAATAACTCATTTATTTTGTCTTGAAAAAGTTTTTTAAAGTCTTAAGACTTTTTAATAAGTTGAATTAATGATAATAAAAAAAGAGAGCGGGGGTGGTATAAAAATATTAAAAAAATAATTTTCAATAACAAAAATGTAAAAATATTTATTAAAGTATAAATAAAAGACCGGAGAATAGAAAACAATTGAATATTATATTTGAAACAAAAGAAGAAAGAAAACCGCGAAACAATCAAAAAGGGATTCCCCTGAGTATAAAATTGTAACTAAGGGGGGGTTCCAATGGCGAATGAAAAGTATAAAAGCAAAGAGCAAACTACAATTTCTTCAGTCAGTTTCATCTTTGTGAATATAATAAAGTAAGTTTCGAACAATTTTATATTTTTGTATGTTTGTTAAGATTTTATAATACTTTATATAATTTATTCCATATTATTATAATAATAATTTTAAAAAATATTCATAAAAATTATTTCTATAATATAATACTTTAAAATCACAAAAAAATATTAAAATTAAATTTTATTTTTATAAAGAATTAAATTTAATATAATAATTATAAATTATATTTCAAAATGTAATCAATTTCTTATTTCATGCTTATTTAGGCGAAAACGAACTTTTTCTTTTTTAAACTAAAATTAAAAGACTTGTTTTTCAAAAATAAATATAAATTTTTAAATAATGCTCTTAAATTTAATTTTGTTTACATTGTTATTTTTTATAATTTAGAAAATTAATAAGATTTTCTTTATTAAAAAACTATTGAAACTGAATATTAACTATTTTCATATTTTGTTGCAGGACTTGGAGCAATCGTCTCAACTTCGAGAATCGCTTTGTGAATTTTGCAGAAGAAAAAATAGAAAAAAGTAAGTTTCTAAAACATAAAACATTTCATTAATTTATTTTTTATTATCTACTTTTTACATTAAAGTTTTAATCATAATTTTAATTATTTTATCAATTTTAAACATCATTCATTACCTTATTTAAAAAATGTTCCAGATTTTGTTTGTTTAAAAAAAAAAAAAATTTTTTTTACTTTGTATTAAAAAAAAAATTTGTTTTTTTGTTTTTTATTAAATTAAAATGTTTTAATTTGTAAAATTTTAGAATTCAATTTATTATTTTGATTGTTTTAAAACTGAATAACATTTTTTTAATTTGTTTTAACTACTTTATTTTAATCTTAACTTAAATTTAAAAACAAATTTAAATAGTGCTATTTATTTTATTTTATTAAGTTTACTAATAACAGTTGTTTATTTAACATTTGTTAACATTTGTTTATTTATTATTTATTTAATAATTTTTCAAATATTTACATTAATATTTTTTTAAGCTTTTAAAATTTGTACTTTTTTTGTACATTTTATATTAACTGTTTCACTGAATTAAAATTATCTTTAAATTTTAATAAATTATTAACAATTTTGATTAATTTAAAAAATTAAATTTTTTATAATTTGTTTCAATTAAAAATTTATTTTCTTTTTAATTTTATAAATTTTACACTGCAATTTTTAATAATTTTTTAATCAATATGATTATTATTATTATTTTTAAATATGTTTTAAAAGTTTTAATTTGATTGACTAACAAATTATAAATTACGATTATTTTAAAAATTTTTAATGTTGATTGTTTAAAAAAATGTTGCTTTCTAAATATTTTTAAAAAGTAAATAGTGATTTTTAAGATTGTTGTGAAAAAGTAGTATTTTAAATAATGAATTTAAATTTTTTACTATTTCAATAGAATTTGTATTGTTTTAAACAACTAAATGTTTTAAATTTTGTTTCAATTACAAATTTATTTTCTTTTTATTTTTGTAAAATTTTACATTGCAATTTTTATTAACTTTTTAATCAATATGATTATTATTATGATTTTTCAATATGTTTTAAAAAGTTTTAATTTAATTGACTAATAAATTGTTAATATTGATTATTTTAAAAATTTTGAATGTTGATTGTTTAAAAAAATGTTGCTTTTCAAATATTTTTAATAAGTAAATAGTGATTTTTAAGATTGTTTTGAAAAAGTAGTATTTTAAATAATGGATTAAAATTTTTAATATTTTAATAGAATTTGTATTGTTTTGAAAAACTAAATGTTTTAAATTTTGTTTTAATTACAAATTTATTTTATTTTTATTTTTGTAAAATTTTACATTGCAATTTTTAATTATTCCTTTTTTATCACTATGATGATTATTTTTATTTTTAAATGTTTTAAAAAGGTTTAATTTCATTGACGAACAAATTGTTAATTTCGATTATTTTAAATTTTTTAAATAACGATTGTTTTAAAAAATTTTGCTTTCTAAATATTTTTAAAAAGTAATATTTAAAATAGTGATTTTTGAGATTGTTTTAAAAAAGTGGAATTTTAAATATGGATTTAAATGTTTTAATAATTTAATAGAATTAGTATTGTTTTAAAATATATAAGCTTTGACTTTTCAACGATTTTTGAATTTATATTGTTACAAATTTTAATTTTGGAAATTTTATTTTAATTTTACTTTATTTTTCTTTTTATATTTTTAATTAAGTATTTCTTTTTTCAATAATTTAATATAGTTTTTAAATTTTTTTTTTTAATTTTTAACAAATTTTTTTGGTTTTAAAAAATAAGAACATAGATTCTCCAACGAATTTTAAATTTATTGTTTTCCAAAAATTTTTGATTTTCATTGTTTAAAAATTCAAAATTCTTTTAATTTGTTTTAATTTCACAACAAAGTTAAACATTCTTAATAATTTCAAATTTTTCCATAGTTTTCTCTCATTTTAAATTGTTTATAATTGTTTTATTTTATTACAATTAATATTTAATTCTGAATTAATTTTGAATTTAAAGAAATTAAAGTTACGAATTAAAAGTTACGAATTTTTATTGTTTCCAAAATGTAAAAAAATCTTCAATGTTTTTATTTTACAAATTAAAAATTTTTAAGTTCATTTTTATCTTTTATTGTCAGTTGATTAAGTAATTTTTATTGTTTAAAGAATGTAAAATAATTAAAATGGATTTCAATTTTGCAAAATAAAAATTTATAATTGTTTAAGTTTTTAAAAATTAATTTTGATTGCTTTACAAATTTGAAATTTTTTCATTGATTTACACAAAATTGGGCTAGACACTTCTTCAATTTAATTTTTTAATTTTAAAATTAAAAAAATGTTAATGTTGCTTCTAAATGCTTATTTTAACAATTAAAAATTTTTTTTATTGTTGGTTTTAAATTTTTATTTTAAAAACTAAAAATTTTTAAAGTTCGTTTTTATTTTTCAAACTATAATATAACCTTCAAACTTTTTTCTTTTTGAATCCTAAATTTATCAGGTTTTACAGTGAAATTTATAATTTTTTAAACAATTAAAAATTTAATTTTTTCTTGTTTTTAAATAAAATCTACTTTAAATGATATTTACAACTTAACGTATTATATATTATTATAATTTTCTAAATTTTGTTCTCAGTCTCTTAACCTAAATTTCTTTGTAGTGCAACTTTTCGGAAATATTGTTTATTTAATTTTCGAATGTTTTTTTATTGTTTTTAGATGGCAGATAGAAACGACGACCATAGAAGTAAACAATGCAATCCAAACCATCCATCAACTGGTCCAGGACGCGCAGCTGGGTACCCTGGAGCTGGTACAAAACCAGATTTAGACAATCATGGAAACCAGATGAACCCAAATAATCCCCAATATGGCGGAGGAAACCGAAACTAAAAATTTCTGCATCTAAAAAAATCTATCTTTTTGTAGCCTGCTGAGAAAAATATTTTCTTAATATTTTACACCAAGGATAAATTTGGAAAATAAGATTAAAATATTCTTATTTTAAGAAAACAAACTTTAGATTAAGAATAAATATTCTTATAACAAGAATATCTATTATGAACCAAGAATAAATATCATTGAATCAAGAATAGTTGTTTTTAAATCAAAAATAATTTTTTTTTAACCAAAAATATATTTTTTTAATTAAAAAAAATATTGTTTGAATTAAAAATAATTATTCTTGAACTGAAAATAATTATTCTAAACACATAATTTTAGAAACAACAATAATTATTGATTGGATAATTTTTATAATTCTTGAACCCACTTCACTTTTACAAATATTAAGAATATTTATCTCTCAGCAAAAAAAAAATGTTAATTTTTTTATTTTTCTACGTATTTTTCTACGTAATTATCAATATGTATAATTTTTAATGAAAAAAAATTGTTGATTCCATTTTTCAAGATAGATTGAAATAAATAAAAATATATACAAAATTTTCCTGAGTTTTTAATCTAATATACATATATATTCTTAAGAAATCGATATTAATTGACAAATATTTATAATAATAATTTATTTATGATTTAAATTAATTTGTACGAATATTAATAATGATAATTATGAGAGATTTAAGGAGTTAAAAATTGATTTTTCATGGCAAATAAAAATATTATTTGAATTGATTTCACCAAATTCGGAAAGATCCAGATGTACATTTATCAAAAAAATTAGACTTGAGGCAAAATTTGTTAACAAGAAATAATAATTTAAGGTTTTATATTTTCTCTTTTAAACCTATATAATGAAACTTTGTATTGGATTTTGTTAAAATTTTGTTGAAAAATTATGCACAATTCAAATTTTATTTGTTTAATACTTTTAATCAAACTATATTATTTAACAAAATTTACAATATTTTTATTTGACGTAAAAAAAACACTTTTTAAGGTTATGTCAATAATTCTTTAAAAATTTAATTATTTATTTCGTTACAAATTAAAAAATTTTTACGTATAAATATTAATTTATTTTAAATATTATAAAGAAATAAAAATAGAAACAAATTTAACTTATTATTCGTAAAAAAAGAGAAATTTGCATTTTAGAAATTAGAAAATAGTGTTTTTTTCGCTCTTAATATGAAATTTAATTTTTTCGCCATTTTTTTAACTGTAAGAGTAATTTGTTTCAATACAACAAATCGACTATTTTAATTAAAAATATTAAGAAACAATATTTATTGGGATAGGAAAATTACCCTAATATATAATTATTGAAAAAATATTACTTATATGTTTTATGTCTTATACTTATATGTCTCCGAATACGAATCTGACATCAAATTTTCGAAATTCAAAATGGCGGACGAAAATTTTTTAATTTACGGGATTTATGTTATTTAGTATTTTATCTTTGAACGGTTTTTGTTTAAAGCAAAATGTTCTTGATATTAGCATAAATGTAAGTTTTGTTTAAAAAGATAATTTAATATTAATTTTAATAGGTATAATTCAAGAAATATAAAAAAATAAAATATAATAATTATAACCTATAAAATAATTCTTTAATAAACTTTTTGAATGATTGCATAATACACGAATGATTTTTAGAAAATTCTTAAAATTAATTAATTAAAAATTTTTTATAAAATTTTAAAAACTGGTACAGACAATTTTTTTTTAATAAGTTGACTAAAACATACAAAATTTATAGCTGAATTTTATTAAAATGTATTTATTATTTTTTAAAAAGTGAGTTTTTAAAACAGAAAGAAGTTTTTTAACCTTTAAATCAATTTTACAGATTAGTTTTTAATTTTTCATTAAATTATTATCAAAATTTTTAATTTGATACATTTTTATATAACATTTAAAATTTTCATTATACTTTTGTATCAAAACTTATTTTATACACGTTTTTCAAAATTATTATTTCACAATAATAATTTTAATTTATTGATTACGGTATTAACTGAATTTTGAAATTTTTTACAATTTTAAATTTATTTTATTAAATTACAAATTTATTGAGAATTTTTTAATGTGTTTTCCGAAAAGCGACATTTTAAATAAAACTTAAAATAAAGTAAATAGAAAAAGTAATGTAATGAATAACTGTAGCTTAAATAAAATTAACTTTTTATTAAATAAACTATTATTAGAAAGAATTTGAAATTTTTAAAAATTAAACTGCAATTTGAAATATATTAAATGTAATTTAAAGCTAAGGAAATTTGATTATAATTTAAGATAAATTTTTTAAAAAAATTTACTTTTAATTTGAAGTAAATAATTATTAAAAAATGTAAATTTTAACTAAAACCCAATCATAAGAATATTGAAATATATATTTGAATTTAATATTCAAATCTTTTTAAAATTGGGTTTTAGTTAAAATTTAATTATTTTTTTAAATATTTAAAGAAATTTTAAATTTAAACTAAATTTTTAGACTATTTTCTAATTTAACCTCAACTTTAAAAACATTTTTGTATTTAATATCAGATTTTAACTGAATTTAAAACAACAATAAATAATAAAGTGAGTTTATTATATAAAAAAATTAATTTTTTCATAATTTATTTTAGAAAAATTTTCAAAACTCCTGCTTTTCGTTATTTTTAAAAATTTTGTCAATTTAACATTTTTTCTCAATTTTGTCAATTCAAAATTATTTCTAAATTTTAATATTTCAAAATTTATATCCCTGTTTTTAAAAATTAGAATTTTTAATATAAATCTGCACATAATTTACGTTTGAAAAAAAGAAAAATAAAATATTTTTAGTTTAAATGAAATTAACTTTCTACTATTATCTAAATTTTATTTATTCCATTATTAAATTAAAATCAACATTTTAAAAGTTCATCTAAACTTCTATTTGAAGAATAAACTTTATATTATGATTAATATATTTCTATTTAAATTAAATTTCGGAGAAACTAAATTTAAAAAAAAAAGGTAATTTCCACTTAAATTCAATTGTAACAATATTTGAAAATTTAATTTTGTTTTTTATTATATTTAAAAATGTAAACTCAGTTTTGGGAACATTAATAAATCGAAATCGAATTTGTAAAATAGTTTAATAACAGAAAAAAAAGTGGATTAAATTAATTTTAAGAAAATTACATTTGAATTCAAAATATTTTTTTCTAAAAAGTATATCAAATTTTATGAAATTTTTTTTTAAATAATCTAGATTTTAAAAAAAAAAAATTTTTTGAAATCTTAAGTTCTAGTATTATTATTAATCTAAAAATAAAAAATATTTTAAATTAATAATAATAATAATAATAATAATAATAATAAGCTTTATTGTATTTTTATTAATTAAACTATATTGTTGTAGTAAAATCTAAGAAAAATATTATTTAATTGGAAAATTCTATAATTGTAATTTTTTTCTAAAAATAACATTAAAATTCAATAATTATTAATGATTATTAATTGAGAATGAATTATTCTGAAACGAATATTTTAGAGAATTTATAATAAAACTAATTTTAGGTAATTTTTAATTTTAGGTATAAAAATATTAATTAATAATTTTCAATAACAAAAATGTAAAAATAATGTATAATATATTTATTAAAGTATAAATAAAAGAACGGAGAAAAAACAATTGAATATTATATTTGAAATAAAAGAAGAAAGAAAACCGCGAAACAATCAAAAAGGGATTCCCCTGAGTATAAAATTGTAACTAAGGGGAGGTTCCAATGGCGAATGAAAAGTATAAAAGCAAAGAACAAGCTACAATTTCTTCAGTCAGTTTCATCTTTGTGAATATAATAAAGTAAGTTTCGAACAATTTTATATTTTTGTATGTTTGTTAAGATTTTATAATTCTTTATATAATTTATTCCATATTATTATAATAATTTTAAAAAATATTCATAAAAATTATTTTTATTAAAAAATACTTCAAAATAACAAAAAAATATTAAAATTAAATTTTATTTTTATAAAGAATTAAATTTAATATAAATGATAAATTATATTTCAAAATGTAATCATTTTTTTATTTCATGAAAGCGAAGTTTTTCTCTTTTAAACTAAAATTAATAGAAATTTGTTTTTCAGAAGTAAATTAAAAAAATTTAAGAATGCATTTAAATTTAATTTTATTTACATTTTTATTTTTAATTTTGGAATTTAATAAATGTTCTTTATTAAAAAACTATTGAAACTGAATTTTAACAATTTTCACATTCTGTTGCAGGATTTGGAACAATTTCTATCTCTACTTCAAAAATCGCTGAGTGAAGTTAGCAGAAAATAAAAGAAAGTAAGTTTTCAAAACATAAAACATTTCATTAATTTATTTTTAAAAATCTATTTTTCACATTAAAGTTTAAACCTTTGATTTTGATTGGTTAATTAATAAAATTGTTTTAAATTTTTGTTTTTATTTAAAAAAAAAATTTTTTTTAATTTGTTTTCAATTAAATAAAAATGTTTCTTTTTAAATTGTAAAATTTTAGAATTAAATTTTTAATTTTTAAATTTGTTATTACGAATTTTGATTGTTTTAAAACTGAAAAAAGTTTAATTTGTTTTAATTAATTAATTCTAATTTCAAATCAAAGCTAAACAGTGCCATTTATCTAAAATAATTTATTTATAATAATTGTTTAATTTTATTAACATTTATTAATATTCATTTAATATTTAAAAAGAAAGAAAAAATTATTTTCTCTAAAACCTCGAAAACGTAAAATAAAAAAAATTGATTTTAATTTTCTCTTTTCTCATAAATTAAAAATTTTTTAGTTTCCGTTTTTCAAAACAATTTTAAAAAATGTTCTGTTTTATTTGTAAATTTTTTCGGGAATCAATTTGTTAATTTTGTAGTAGAAAACAAAACAAAGTTTAAGTTTTCAGAATATAAAACATTAATTTTATTTTAAAAATCGATTTTTTACATTTAAGTTAAAAAATCTTTGATTGGTTTTAAATTATTTTATAAATATTGAACATTCATTATTTAAAATTTTGAAATTTTGTACATTTGTTTTAAAAAAATTTTTTTTTTACTAATTTCGATGTTTTAGGAACTTTCAATTTCGATTGTTTAAAAAAACTGAAAAAATTTAATTTAAATTTTTTATTTTTTATTCTAATTTTAAAACAAATTTAAACATAATTTATGAAAAATAAATGCTTAATTTTATTAACATTAGTATTCAATTAAAATTTTTAAAAATATTTTCATATTTTTATTATTTTTTTAAACTTTTAAAAAACATATTATTTATAAATAATTTATAAATTCCGTAAATTTAGACTGAATAAAATTGGTTTTAATTTTCTTTCATCATAAATTGAAAACTTGTTACTTTGTATTTTTTAAAACTCCATTAGAAAATGTTCTTTTTTATTTGTAAATTTTTTTGTACACTTTACATTAACTTATTCACTGAATTAAAATCATGTTTAAATTTTAATAAATTATTAACAATCTTGGTTGTTTAAAAAAATAATTTTTTTTTAATTTGTGTAATTGAAAATTTATTTTCTTTTCATTTTTGTTAAATACTACATTGAAATTTTTAATAATTACTTTTTAATTAATATGATTATTATTTTTTATTGTTTTAAAAAGTTTTAATGTAATTGACTAACAAATTTTTATTTTATATTATATTTTATTTAAAAAATTTTGAACAATGATTATTTAGATTTTTTATTCTGATTGTTTAAAAGAGAAACATTAAAATTTTTAATTTTTGATTATTTAACATTTTTAAATTTTTCTTTTTTAAAAAGTGCAATTTTAAATAATAGATTAAATTTATAAAGCTGCAATTTATAATAATTACCCACTTTCTTTAGAATTATTGTATTTTTATTGTATATTTATTTAGATTTTATATTTTATTTTCCATTAAATTATTATTAATTTCGATTGTTTTAAACTAAATTTAACTTTGATTCTCCATCAATTTTTTATTTATTTATTTATTTTTTTTTTTGAATGTTGATTGTTTGAAAAATGCAAAATTTTAAGAATTTGTTTTAATTTCGAACTGAAGTTAAACAGTAACATTTATAATAATTGTTTAATTTTTTTAAAATTAATATTTATTTATTTGTTATTAGTTAATGTTTATTTTTAAAAGGTTAAAAAAGTTCTCAATTTTTATTGTTTCTAAAATGGAAAAAAAAAATTTTTTTTTACAAATCAAAAACTGTTATCGTTAAAAAATGTTTTCTTCTTTATTTATAAATTTTTTTGCACAATAATTATATTTATTAATTGTTTCACCGAACTAAAATTCTTAACTTTTAACAAATTTGTATTGTTTAAAAAATTGTTAAATTTGTTTCAAAAATCTGAAACTATTTAATTTTTCAAAATTAAAAAAATTCATAAATATATAATATTATTTCATTTTATTAAAATTCACTTTGATTGAACTACAAATTTTTTAATTATTTTACACATATGGAATTTTTATGCTTCACAAAAAATTGTTTGCAATTTTTTGTTATAAAAATTAAAAATCTGTTGCTCCTTCTAATTTTGTAATCTAACCTAAAAACTTTTTTCTGTTTGTACTTTGTATCAAAAATTTATTTTATAGTAAAATTGATGATTTTTTAAACAATTTAAAATTTAATTTAATTTTTTTTTATTTTAAAATAAAATTTACTTTAAATAATTGTTATAATTTTACAAGATATATTATTAATTTTCAATATTTTCCATATTTTCACAATTTCTTTCTCAGTCTTTTAACCTAAATTTCCTTGTAGTGGAATTTTTCGGAAATATTTTTTATTTAATTTTGGAATGTTTTTTTATTGTTTTTTAGATGGCAGATAGATACAACGACCATAGAAGTAAACAATGCAATCCAAACAATCCATCAACTGGTCCAGGACGCGCAGCTGGGTACCCTGGAGCTGGTACAAAACCAGATTTAGACAATCATGGAAACCAGAAGAATCCAAATAATCCCCAATATGGCGGAGGAAACCGAAACTAAAAATTTCTGCATCTAAAAAAATCTATCTTTTTGTAGCCTGCTGAGAAAAATATATTCTTAAAATTTCGCATAAAGAGTAAATTTTTGAAATAAGGTTAAATATTCTTATTCTAAGAATACAAACTTTAGATTTAAGAATATATTCTTATTACAAGAATAACTATTATGAACCAAGAATAAATATCATTTGAACCAAAAATATCTGTTTTTGACTCGAATATACTTTTTTTTTATGAAAAAATTTTTTTCAAACTGTAACAAATTTTTATTAAACAAAAAAAAAATTTTTAATGTAAAAATAACTATTCTTTAACCAAACACATAATTTTAGAAACAAAAATAATTTTTCTTAAATCAGTTCACTCTTACAAATATTAAGAATATTTATTTTTCAGCAACAAAATTTTTAATTTTGTATTTTTCTACGTATTATCAACAAATCAACATGTATAATTTTTAATGAAAAAAAAAAAAATTGTTGATTCCATTTTCCATGATAGATTGAAATAAATAAAAATATAAACAAAATTTTCCTGAGTTTTTATTCTATTCTTTAAGAACTCGATATTTATTGGCAAATAATAATATAATGATGATTTATTTATGATTTAAATTAATTTGAACAAATTTAGAAAATGATAATTATGAAAGATTTAAGAAGTTTTTAATCTATTCTTAAGAAATTGATTTAAATTGCCCAATATCTAATAATAATGATAATGATTTATTTCTGATTTAAATTAATTTGAACAAATTTAAAAAATGATAATTATGAGATATTTATCTCTCCATTGACATAACCTCAAACTAAAAAGTGGTTTTTCATTATACATATTACAATTGATTTTACCAAATTTATAAAGATGCAGTTGTACATTCTAAAAAAAAATTATGAGCCAAAATTTGTTGACAAATAATAATAATTTAACATTTTACTCGTTTTATTCTTTAAAATAAAAATTGTTGTTAATTTAAATAATTAATAAATAGTCTTTAGATTTGTATTTGTTGTATTTTTTATATATTTTATTAAAAAATTATACATAAATTAATTTTTATTTATTTAATAACTTTTTAACAAAATCAAAAAAATAAAATTGTAGGGAATGCGTTTAAACGAGTAAAATAAGCTTATTTGTCAAAATTGACTGAAAATTACCATTTTTCACTAGATTAAAAAAAAATATATTAAATAATTAATAATTGTCAATACATTTTTTGTCAATCTAATTTTTTCTGAAAAATTTACAACTTGATCTTTCAAAAAATGAAATCAATTTTAATAATATTGTTATTTAGTGTAAAAAACCACTTTTTATAGTTTGAGGTTATGTCAAGGGAGAAAAATTCTAAAATTCTAATTTTTTGTAACAAATTCAAAATTTGTTACAAAAATATTAACTAATTTTAAATACTATTATTATGACAAATTTTCAGAAGTTAATAATTTGTTTATAACAGTATCATACAGAGATAAACAAAAATTTCATTTATTATTTGTCAAAAAAGTTTTTTTGTTTATATAAAATTCTTTAGACGGGATTTATGTTATTTAGAATTTTATCCTTGAGCGGTTTTGGTTTAAACCAAAAAAGTTCTTGATATTAACATAAATGTAAGCTTTTTAAAAATATAATTTAATATTAATTTTATTAGGTATAGTTTAAAAAAATAAAAACATCAAATATTATAATTATAATCTATAAAATAATTCTTTAATAAAATATTTAAATAATTGCAAATTAGACAAAAGATTTTTAAAAGATGCTTAAAATTTATTAATTACAATTTTTTTATAAAATTTTAAAAACTGGTACAGAATTTTATCGTATTTTTTTTCATCATTAAGTGGATTTAAATACAAAATTTAAAGCTGCATTTTATTAAAAATTTATTTATCATTTTTTAAAATTTTTTTAATTTTTTTAAATTAGAAAAATACTGTTTCGAGAAGGAAGAAAGGGGGAACCCACCTTTTCTCCTTTCGACCAGAGGGTATAAAAGAAAGCGCGATAATTAGGAGGCATTCATTAATTAATAAAGACTTGCTTCAAGTGCATTTTTTGTGGTCGCAGAAGTTCAACAAATTTTTTAAAAAGTGAGTTTTTAAAATAAAAGCAATTTTCTTAATTTAAATTAATTTTACAAATTAGTTTTTTAATTTTTCATTAAATTAGTATGGAAAGTTTTTATTTGATACGTTTTTAAAAAACTTTTGAGTTTTTATTACTTTTGTATGAAAAAATAATTTTATACGTTTTTCAAAATCGGTTTTAATTTTACCAATAATAAATTTGATTTATTGATTACAATATTGAATGAATTTTGAAATTTTCCACAATTTTAAATTTATTTTATTAAATTACAAATATTAAGAATTTTTTATTGTTTTCCTAAAAGCGACATTTTAAACGAAATTTAAAATAAAATAAATAGAAAAAGTAATGTAATGAATTCTGATAAAATTAACTTTTTATTAAATAAGATATTAATTAAAAGAAATTTCGAATCTTTGAAAATTTAATTGAACTGAAATTTGAAAAATATTAATTAATTTACAACCAAAGAAATTTGATTATAAGTCACGATAAATATTCTTAGAAAAATTTTACTTTTAATTTGAAGTGAATAATTTTTAAAAAATGTAAATTTTAGTTTAAATCCAGTTTTAAGAATATTTGAATATTAAATTGAAATATTTATAGAAATTTCAAATCTAAACTGAATTTTTAGAATATTTTCTAATTTAACCTCAACTTCACAATCATTTTTGTATTTAATATGAAATTTTAACTGATTTTAAAAAAACAATAAATAGTAATTATTAAAACAAAAAAATTTTATATAAAAAAATAATTTTTTTCATTATCTATTTTAGAAAAAACTTTTAATTCTCTTGGTTTTCGATATTTTTAAAAATTTTGTCAATTTAACTTTCAAAATTTATATTTCTGGTTTTAAAAATGAGAATTTTTAAATTAAATTTGCACATAATTTACATTTAGAAAAGGGAAAAATAAAATAATTCTGGTTTAAATGAAATTAACTTTCTATTATCCGAATTTTATTTATTCCATTATTAAATTAAAATCACAATTTTAAAAGTTCAACTAAACTTCAATTTGAAAAATAAAATTTAAATTACGATTATTACATTTTAAATTAAATTAAATTTGAGAAAAACTATATTAAAAAAAAAAATTTCCATTTAAATTCAAATGTAACAATATTGGAAAATTTAATTTTAATTTTTAAGATATTTTAAAATTTAAACTCAGTCTTAGGAACAGAATTAAATCGAAAATGAATTTGTAATATATTCTAATAATAAAGCTCAATTTGAAGAAAATTAAATATAAAATTAAACTAATTAATTGCAAAAAGTGAATTAAATTAATTTAAGAAAACTATGTATGAATTTAAACTATTTTTTTCTAAAAAGTAAATTTGAAAGAAAAAGATTTTAAATAATTTTAGATAATCGAAATTTAAAAAAAAAAAAATTTTGGAAGTTTAAACTTTGGTATTATTAATCTAAAATTTAAAAATATTTTTAATAAATAATAATAATAAGTTTTATTATACTTTCGTTAATTAAACTATATAGTTATAACAAAATTAAAAACAATTATTATTTTATAGAAAAATTCAATAATTGTAAAGTTTTGCTAAGAATAACATTAAAATTCAATAAATTATAAATTATTATTAATTAAAAATGAATTATTCTGAAACGAATATTATAGAAAGTTTATAATAAAACTAATTTTAAATCAATTTTATTTATTATTAACATAAACTTTTTAAAATATTATTATTATTATTATTATTCTTTATTTGCTTTTATCGTATCCAATTAATAAAAAGTTTATTATTCAAATTTTTTGGAGAGAAAGTAAAATATTATTTCAATATGATTTAAATAATTATATAATAAAAAATTGTTATAAATTGAGGTATTTAATTTTTAAGGGGTTATTCTGAAAACAAAAAAGAAATAATTAATAGAAATTAAAAAGAATTAATAAAAATTGTTTCTTTTTTATATTTTCAAAATAAATACTTAATTATTTGTGAATTCGAGAAATTATTTGTTTAAAAAATGATATGCATGTTTTAAATAGAAAAATAATTTTTTTTTTTCAGATGGCAGACAGATCTCAACAAAATAGAACAAATCAGTGCAATCCTAATCACACTCAAACTGGACCCGGAAGAAATGCCGGCTATTCTGGATCTGGAAATCAAGCCGATAGAAATAATCATGCTAATCAATTAAATCCAAATAATCAGCAATATGGAGGAGGCCGCAGATATAATTAATTCATCACAATTAATTACCAAGTAGTAATGTTTACAAATGTTTGAAAAATAAATTTGTAAATTTAGTATTTCAAAATTTTCATTTCATAATTTCTCCTTTATCAAAATTTCCACTTCCTAAAAACTGGAAAAAAATAAAAAAATTAATTATAAAGTAACTTTACGTATTTTTCGCTGTTTTGTAAATAAATTCCTTTTGGTAAATTTTGATTATTTGAAAAAATTTCAGCTACTTTCAACTCTTTGTTTATTTATTCAAAAAATATTTCCAAACTTTCATTTTATTTGATTGAAAATTAAAACAAAATCCAAGAAAAATTTCAAATACGAAAATTTTATTTAGAATGATAAAATTACACAATTCCCATAATGGACATCACTGAAGAATCAAAGGACCTGAAAAAAGAAGAAAAATTATTAAAAATTTGAAAATTTGATTTTTTTGTTATTTTTCTATTTACTTGGACTGAATTTGATCGCCAGGAATGTAAAATGGATTACAGACAGCGTTTGAATAAGCAGCGTGGAGCTTTCTGAAGATCTGAAAAAAAATTTGTGTTTTTAGTAAATCTTGAAATTCAATAAATAGTTGAATATAATTATAATAAATAAAAAAATAAATAATTATTAAATTAAATAAAATACAACATTTTAATGAGGTTTTGAATTTTAGAAAATAAAATACAATTTAAATTTTTGATAAAACCAAAAATGAACAATATTTAATATTTACTGTTTGTTAAAAAAAAGAGGTTTAAAATTATTTTAAAAATACATTTAAAATTAAATTAAAAATAAAAAAAACGATTTTAATTTTCTAACGCTAGTAGAAATTTAATATTAAATGCAATTTAACTAACTTTTAAATATTAAATTAAAAATTTTTATTTTTGTTATTTTTGAACTTAAAAAATTAATTTTAATAAATTTTACTTGTAATTTTAATGAAAATATTGATAATTTCTTATTTCGAATATTTTAAAATCAATTTTCACAGTAAAATATGTACATAAAGGTTTTTAAAAATTTTTTCTTTCAAAAACAATTTTTTAAAAGTTTAATTTAAATAATTTTTTGTACCATTCTGACTTCATTGTCTCTTAAAACTGCATTCGATGACTGCAAAACTATCACGAATTTAATTTTCGTATTGGCCGCGTATCCGTATCTAAAAATAAAAACAAACACATTTTTAAAAGAATTTATAATCTAAAAATTTAGGAAATATATTGAAAATATTCAAAGTAATGAATAAAATTTTTTTAAAACGTTTTTTAAAAATATGTATCGAAAATTTTGAGAATTAAATTTTAAAAAATGTATTAAATTAAAAAAAAAAACATAAAATAATTTAACTACAATAAAACTGAAATATGGAAAAAAATATTCTATAAAATTTACAAAATAAAAAAATTCTATTTACTGTAAATTATCCAAACAAAACGAAAATTAATTAAATAACATTAAAATTAAAAAATATTTTTTAAATAAAATTTAATTAATACTTAAATCGACTTTTAAATATAAATTAACTGATTTTAAATTTTTTCCAGTACATTTTTTATAATTCTCTTATAAACAACTTTTAAAAATATTTAAACATTCTGTTAAAATATAAGAATTATTAAATTTAAAAATTAATCATTTTTAAACACTTTTAATGAAACAATTAGTAAAAAATAAAAAATTTACATTTTATAATCTTCTGTAGAATACAGCATTCCTAAAAATAATTCTCGGACATCGTTGGCGATTTTATTTCCAACATTTAATTTTTCTTCAATAATATCAATCGACGTGTGAACTTTATAATGAAATTTTAATTCCTCTGCTTCGTTTACACATCTTATGTATTTTGGAGAATTCTGAAAAATAATATTTTTAGCAAAAAATATAATTTATTTATGTTTATTAATAAAATTACTTATTAATAAGTAAAGACTTAGGTATTATTTAATTTATAAAACTACTTATTTGTGAATTGAATTAACTTATAAATATAACTTTTTTTTTATTTTAATATTATATTTCAATAGTTTATCATTATTATAAAAAAAAATAAATTCTAAGACAAAAAATTTGGTTAGATGGTAAAGTAAAAATATATACAAATAAAATAAGAAACTCCTTAATTACAATTAAATATGTATAATCATTGAATAAATTCTTGTTTTATTAAATATATTTATAAAATTATAATTGAAATTATTCATATAAAAGGTAAATAAAATAACAAATCGCAATTTTTTGATATTTTTCAACATTTATTGAGGTTATAACGTCGCTAAAACAACTAAAAACATTTTTATTATTTTTAACATGAATTTCGTTATTTGTAATTAGTATTTTAATGCAAAATAATAGAGGAGGCATCAATTAATAATTTTCAATAGTTCCTTTCTTTATTTCGTCAATTTGTATTATTTCTTTTGTCTTCTTATCAGAAACAAAGAACGTTTCTTTGTTATTATTTTGATAAAAACCTTTTTCAATTTAATATTTCATTCCTAACCTAAAAATGTCAAACTTACGTCTTTGCCAATTACTGCAATACATACAGCCATTGTCGATTTTTCTCCAAAAAATATCAAATTGTAAACTTATAAAATAATCTGTGACACAAAATATGTAACTAAATTTCACTTATTTTCACAAAATTTCCCATTATTCTCATTCAGAAAACTCAATAAATTAAAACAACCACAATAAAATACTTTACGAAATCATTTTAATCAAATTTGTCCAATTATTTACATTCTATTTACTTAAAACTAAAATTATTTTGATCCGTTTGACAGCTTCGAACGTCACTGACATTTGACTGACATTTTGAGGTTAGAAAACAAAAGAAAATCGATTTTTTAACACAGGAAATAAATAATCGTTTACTTGTTCGCAAAAATATTTTATTTTAAATATATATACATTTTATTTTTAATTACAAAAATATCTACTCGTTATTATTGTAAAATATATCACAAATTGTCAATATCTAAAATTTGCTTGATTTTTACATTATCAAGAATCGTAGTACCTTCTTTTTAGAGTTCGGTATTTTTTGAGCATGTAAAGTGCCTCGAGTTCTTTTTTCACAAACTCTCCATGTGCCAGCATTTTATCAATTTTTTCCGAATTCTGCTCGTCTTTATTTTTGCGAAAAACTCTTCGCAAATTCGTTCGGAAAAAATCGTAACCTTTGGGATAGTCTCGTCCCATAAAAAGTAACTATAACAGAAATTTATTTTGGGATAGGAGTTGTTATATTATAAAAAAATGCAAGACCTTGTTGTTTATTAATTAAAAATGTTTATTTTCGGTATATAATAAGCAAATTAACTCACAGTTTTGTAAAGATCTATAACTTTTTGTCTTTGAGACATATTGTTGCGAAGAAAAAAAATAACGCACAAGTTATAAATTTAATTACTAAACTTAATATAGATAAACATTTTAATCAAAATTTTCTGACGCTTAACATTGATTAAAGTTTATGCAATAGTTTATTTTTTTCAACATTTGTATGCTTCTTTTTTCTTGTAGACTTTGAAGGAGAGAAAAGGACAAAAAATGTATAATATTATAATTTTCCAAGAAAGAAAACAGGTGGAGTCACTTGTGCTTGTTTTGAATTTAAATTTCTTTTTTATCTTAATTTTAAAATTAAATATAGACAGAATGAAATCTTAAGCTGCATTTACACTTTCAGAAAAACTTGTCCAGTTTGGGAAAATTCTATTGGAGTGGATATACAGTCTGTCTCTCTTACTCCAATGTAAATTTTTCTGTTAGAAAAACTTGTCCAGTTTGGAAAAATTCCCTTGGAGTAAGAAAGATAGATATACAGTCTGTCTTTCTTACTCCAATGTGAATTTTCCTGTTGGAATTTTTTTTTACAGAACGTGTGAATGCAGCTTTAAAATTGTAACCAACAAATTAGAAAAGGACACACACATGCTGGATATATTTCTGGAAAATTTCCGAGAAGTTTCCATCGTAATTTTCTCGGTAGTTTTTTAGGAAAGTTACTGAAAAGTTTCTGAGAAGTTTTCAAGTAAAGTTACCGGAAAGTTTCAAATGGACCAGAAACTTCCAAGAAAATTCCAAGGTAAGTTTACAGGAAGTTTTCAAGTGTGATGAATTCAATTTTTTTTCTCATTTTATTTTATTTAATATGTACATTATGTGAATATGAGATTTACATTGAACACTTTGAAAATCGTTTAAAATGAAGAAAAATCGTTATTTTTGTGGCAGCCAAATTTCACCATTCATGTCTAAAGTTCTCTGTAACATTTCATTACAAATGGCGTCTCCTTGCTTTCCAAATTGCTTTTGAACGTCTTTCGCGGCCTTCAAATATCTGAAATTAATTTTGTTAAATTAATTTCTCATAACCTAAAACTTATAACATTTTTTAGTTTAAAAATAAAGAAGGAATAAAAGGCTTTTTAATTTTATATTGTGACGGGGTTTTTGGAGCTACTGATTACGAATCTCATGAAAAACTTTTAAAATCCAAAATGGCGGATCCAATATGGAGGACACATTTTTAAACTTAAATTTTTGTGAAACTTGGTATTTAAGAGTTTTTGAAGTCGCTGATTATAAATCTGCAGTCAGAATTTCAGAATTCAAAATGGCGGATCCAATAGGAAGGACACATTTTTTGTTAAATTTGGAATTCTATGAAACTTGATATTTAAGGGTTTTTGGAGTTTAAATTCTGTTTTTTTTAGACTGTGACAAAATCCTGATTTTATGGAGTTGAATATGCCCTAGATTCGTAATGAGCTAACCCAAAAAACCCTTGAATACCAAGTTTCACAAAAATCCAAATTTAACAAAAAATGTGTCCTCCATATTGGATCCGCCATTTTGAATTTTCAAATTCTGACTGGAGACTCGTAATCAGTGACCCCAAAAACCCCTAAATACCAAGTTTCATAAAAATCTAAATTTATAAAAATGTGTCCGCCATATTGGATCTTGAAAATCTGACTTGACAATTTTTTCTTGTATACACTCGTTTCAACTCACTTTTGTATGCAGCTGACAGTGTCTTTAATTTGCTTATCAACCACTCGAGGAGCTTCGGAAAATGAAGTTCTAAATACATCTGAATTGGTCGATTTAATCATTGTGATTGGGTAAATTCGTATCCAACCGCCCTCCTTCGTGCTTGGACTTCTCCAATCCTTCCCATTATCCCAAATAAAGTTAATTGGATTCTCGTCATTAACCGTTCCTTTGAAACCTCGTCGAAGGATTTTCTCTGTGAATAAAGTGTTATATCGAGACCAATTTTCCGAACAGATTTCCGAGCCCTGTCTCACCTTCGTTTTAAAACATAATTGTAAATTATTCACAAAAATAGAATAAATATTGATAGAAAAAAAATTATTACCACATTACAGGTACGTTTACCAATTCAGTAAAAACTCTCCGGAAACTTTACATTGGAGTGAGAGAGACAGACTGTGTATTTGTCTCTCTCACTCCAATGTAAAAATATCCGTCAGGCAAGTTTTTACCGAAATTCTAAACGTTAAGCATAAAGCACAATGAATCGTAATCGCTAATCCTTAATTGTAAGCATGAGAGGAAGTAGGACAGACATATATCTCTGTCCTGCTTCCTCTTATTTTTACGATTAAGGATTAGCGATTACGATTCATTGTGCGTTAGGCTTTACTTAGATTATAAAATATTTGAAAATTACCAGATTTCGAGTATTTGGACAAACATCGACTAGAGCCAGGGTCTCCCGACCAAGTTTGCTTCTTCGTTTTGAGTATCGTCCTGGAAAACATCTAGAGTGGTCATCGTCATTATCTTCTATATTTTTGGTCGATGACCACATTGTAAACAGGGAGAGTCCAGTATTGCGAACCGGAAGTCCCAGTAAATCGAACAGATCATGGAGAAGGGGTTTTTTTACTTCGGAATCCACCTCACAGTCGTTACTGAGAGCAGGGCTCACATTTACCTGGTAATAATGGTATTAATTTAGCAACACCTAAAGGTACGATCACACGACTTTTGGAAAAACAATTCTTATCTTTCTCTCTCTCTCGCAACAATGGCATAAGTTTGTCTCACTCTTTATTTCCGGTTTTAGAAAAAAAAGTAAATATAGAGTGAGAGTGAACTTATGCCACTGGCATGGGAGAGAAAAATGAGATTTGCAAAAATCGTGTGGCCAAACCCTAAAGGTAAATTTACTCTTTCTGTAAAAAAAAATTCCAATCGGAAAATCTACATTAGAGTAAGTACTTCAATGGAATTTTCTCGAACTGGACAAGTTTTGCCAATCATATAAATGCTGCATTAGGTACAGACCTTTTCATTTAAGTTCTTCTGTCTTTTTCCATCTCATGCAATGGCAAATGCATTAGAAGAAGACCGAAAAGTTAATTGAAAAGGTCTGTTCTAGTTTTAAAAGTTTAATTTTATATTTTGTCCAAAATTTTTTTATTTTTATTATAATTGTATTTATTAATAATAAATTATTAAAATATAAACAAAAGTAGCCTCAAACTGTATGAATTAACAGGATTGTTGCAGTTTTGACAAAAAGTTATGTAATTTACTGTTTTTACAGTTTTCAACGTAAATTACATAATTTACATCAGAAGCTTCCAGTGACGAGCTACAACCCATCTCTGCTAAATATAACGTATTTTTTGACACTATCTTATTTTTTCCTAACATTTGTATTAAATTACACACAACAGCTTGATTATTATAAAACTACAATCCGAAGCTCGAAAACTAGTAAATTCTGTATAGAATAGGAATGGTAAAAACAATTTATTGCTGAAAATAAAAAAATCGTCAATTTGTGACTAACTTTATTAATTGAAACGAAATCTTTGAAATGTCGAATAACAATTTATTTTGTTAGTTTTATTCATCGAAAAAATACCAAAAATTTTGTATACCTCTAAAAGCCACGGCTTGAGATTCTCATCAATTAGAACATCAAATCCAAAAAACTCAAAGCAGTTTGAAGATCTTGGGATATTTGCAGCTTGACTTAAAATTGTTAAACTGACTATACAGGCGATTCGTTGCCAAAGAAGCCAATCACAATAACCCGATTGTATTAAAAATCTTCTCAACTGTCTCAAAGTCCATTTACAACCTATTGTTAACAATAATTCATATTTATATTAATTATATTAACCAATTATTATTCACGTGGACGGTTTTTTAAAAATTAAAGTTCAACCACTTTGTTTAAAATATTAAAAATATTTTTAAGAATTATATTTTATATCTGAAATTTTATTCTCGTTTGGATTTACTGGAACTGTTAAAAAATTAAAGTATCCAAAAATTCTAATCCGTCGAACTTTAATAAAAGAAATTTTTGTCCAGGTAAGAATTAATGGGTTAAATAAGAATTTTATTACTCAAATTATAAGCAAATTGAAAAATGTATTATTTATATCTTGTATTATTTAACAATAAAAAAAAATTCAAAAAAATTTCAAAATCGTTTTTTATTTTTAAACCCATTACCAATTCACAGGTTTTTAACAAATTACCAGCACCAACTCGTTCTTTTTTTTCCGAGTATCCTGGTCCCAGTTTATTCAACGAAAAATTCGTTAAATGGCGCAGAGGATCGTCCAGATTTTCGAGAGAAAATTTTTCAGTTGCAAAACGTGCCAATCCTTCTCTGTAGAGATAAATTGTCAAGGGACTGTAAGACGGCACACAAACGTAAAGTCGCAGATCGAATTTATAACCACCAATTAAAAGTGGATTTTCAATGTATCTTTGAACAACTGCCACACTGTCATAGATCAAATCACTTAATTTCTGTGTGAAAAAAAAAATTTTCTTTTAAAGAAATACAGTATTATTAACAAAGATTGACGAGAATTCATTTAAATTATTATTGTTTAAATTTTCCCGCCATAATTTAGAAATAAAATATTTGTAACTTGATTAAAGCTGTTTAAAACTAGTTTGGATCTGTTTAAAACTAGTTTATATATCTGTTTAAAACTAGTTTGGAACTAGTTAAATTTAGTGTCCGAAATTGTTCATAACAAATTCAAACGTGTTTGAAAACTATTTGTAACTAGTTTGAAACCAGATTGAAACTGTTTTTAACTTGTTCGAAATTATTTGAAACATGTTTGGACTTTTTCCAATAAATATAATTAAAAACTGGCTTTAAACTAATTTGAAACTAGATCAAACTGCTTGTAACTTGTTCGAAATTATTTGAAACTAGTTTGGATTTGTTTTAAACTAGTTTTAAGTTATTTTTATTTCAACAAGTTCAAACCTGTTTAAAACTACTTAGGAACTGTTTAAATCTTTCTCTAAACTTTCTGAAATTTGTTCGAAACTGTTTTAAACAAGTCTAAACTTGTTTGTAACTGTTTTTAACTTGCTAAAAACTTTTCTAAAATTCTTCAGAACTGTTTGAAGTTAGTTTGAAACTGTTTGAAACCAGTTGAAACAAAACCGTCCGGAATTTGTTAAAAACCACTGAAAACTAGTTAAAAACTGTTTGGCAATAATTCGAAACTGTTTCAAACTATTTTGTAACTAGTTCAAATTTGTTTAAAACTAATTCGAAACTGTTTGTAACATGTTCGAAATTATTTGACACAAGTTCAGATTTGTTTGATGCTATTTCTTAATTATTTTTATGAGAACAAGTCCAATCTTGTTTGGAACTATTTTGAAACTTTTTAAAACTTGTTCTAAACTTTTTGAAACTTGTTCAAAATTGTTTAGAACAAGTCTAAACCTGTTTGAAACTTGTTCAAAATTGTTTAGAACAAGTCTAAACCTGTTTGGAACTTGCTCAAAACTTTTCTAAATTTGTTCGAATTTATTTGAAGCTAGTTTTAAATTATTTTTATTTGAACAAGTCCAAACCTGTTTAGAATTACTTCGGAACTTTTTAAAACTTGTTCTAATCTTTTTGAAACTTGTTCTAAACTATCTGAAACTTGTTCGAAACTGTTTAAATTAAATTTAAGTTTGTTTGGAACTGTTTAGAACTGTTTGAAACTTACTCAAATTTTTTTTAAAATTTTTCGGAACTGTTTGAAGCTAGTTTGGAACTATTTAAAACCAGCTGAACAAAACTGTTTGGAATTAGTTGAAAACGAGTTCAAAACTGTTTGGAATTAATTGGAAACTGTTTGATTCTACTTTGTAACTAGTTCAGGATTCTTTGTAACCAGTTCAAAACTGTTTGAAACTTGTTTAAAACTGTTTATGTTCAGTTGATAAATATTTTTTCATTATCAATTGTTAATTAACATCAAAAAATAATTGAAATAAAATCTCGTCTTGTCAGAGATATTATTTTTTTTACCCTAAAGAGAAAAATTCCTTTTCCCTGACTTTGACCGACTGGTTTACAAATCCAGACTCTTTCGTCTTTCTCAAATCGACTACAGTCAGCAGCTAATCTTGTATATTCCGAAGGTAAATTGTATCCTAGTGGACTGAAAAAATTATCTTAAATACTTTTTCAAACAATAATCTCAAAATTCACGTATTTCAATTGAATTTATAGAATATAGTGAAACAACAATAAACACCTGAAATCGTATATCGAACCATATATTTTTTTCATGCACTTCAAGTGGCGCACGAGATTGTCTTTTCGGCAGATTGAGTTTCCCTTTGGTATTCTGTTAATAAACTAAATATATTTTGTCAGTTAAAACAATTTATAGTTTTGTAAATTTAACAAATTGTTTACTTTCAGTTTAATTGCAAAAAAAACTGAAAATTGAGAAAAATCATATTTTCAAAAATTAATATTTAAATAAAGGTAGGTATACTGATTAATTGCAAAATGCTGAGAAAATGAAAAATAACCAAAATAAAAGGAGAAACCTAACTATTTAAAAATTAATAAAAATAATAATTTTATTCAGAGGAAATATTATAAATTATTTTATAATTATATATTGTATATAATAATTGTCAAGGATTTAAATTTGTTGGGAAATTTTTTTTTTCTGTAAAAAATACCTGCCAAGGCAGCAAAGTCTTGTAATAAGATTGAGAAAAACCTCCAGATTTCCACCACAAGTTCCAGCGATCCTTTAAAGATGTATTGTCACCAGTATATTCCCTCCAGCCGCGTTCTGTGCAAACCTATTATTTTATTAGTGTCTAAAGGATAAATAACAGAGTTTATAATCACAATCAATTCCCTTAAAATTGCTATAAAAACGTTTCAATTAAATTAAGTTATAGAATCTATTCTATTTTGGTGAATTCAATTTAGTCTGAGTCTGAATTGTCGTCAATAATAGGAAAAAGGACCACTTTTGACTCTAGTGGGAAAAATAACTACTTCCGCCACTAGTGGAAAAATAGTCCATTTCTCCACTAGTGTCGGAAAATATTATTTTTCCTACTAGTGTCAAAAGTAGTAATTTTTGTCACTAGTAGGCAGAGTTGTAACTAAGGTTTTTCGCGCCCGGTGCGAGATAAATATTTTTGCGCCCCCCCCCCCCCCCTATATTCCTTAGAAAAATAGAAGTTAAAAAATATGTTTAATCAGGGACAGAGACTTGTAAATTTTTGCCATCTGTACACTTAATATTGACTGGTGAAGGGAGGGGGAGAAAAGAAATAAAACAATATTAAATTAAAGAGTTTCTTAATTATCGTAATTATTTTAACGCAAAACTTGACAATTTACTTCATTTCGAGTAAATTTTCGGAATTAATAAACAAATAATCAAAATAATATAAAATTTGTGAAAATCATTACAAAGTAAAAAAAAATAAAATAAAAATTGACGAACTTGATTGAAATTTGAGAAAAATAATTGAAAAAACTAATTGAAAAATCAGATAAATAATTGAAATTTTAGGAATTCAATTGAATGAAATTTGAGAATAACTGAAATTTGAAGAAATTCATTGCAAATGATAACATTAATAATTGAAAATTGGAGAAAAATATTATTAACATTAACATAAGCATAGTATATTGAAATATGAAAAAAAGATAAAATAACACGATATAAGTTTATAGTACAAGTACAAGTATGTACAAGCGCTCCAAAAATTACACAATTTTTAAAAAAATTTTTAGTTTTTAGTTTTTTAGTTTGTTAAAAATAATTGAAAAAATTACAACATATAGTTATAATAAAAGAAAATTATTGCAGAATAATAAAAATAATTGTGAATTGAAAAAATAATTCAGATTAGAGATAAATAATAAAAAAAGTTAGAGAATTTATTTAAAAATAATTAAAAGTGACAAAAACTAATTTAAAAATGATAAAAATAATTGAAAATTGAAGAATTTAATACAAATTTGTGAAAAAGTAATTGTAAAAATTACAGAATATATTTGAAGTAAGCAAGACTACTTAAAAAAGGATAAAAATAATTCGAAACTAAATTGAGAAAATTACAAAATTTATTTGATGTAAAAGAAAGTGATTTATAATCCAAGAACATCATTGAAATACTTGAAAAATACAAAAAAACAAAACTCATATATTTAATAAAAATAATTGAAAAATGACAAAAGAAATTGAAAGTTAATTATTAAAAATTAGGGAAAAAATTAAAAAATTAATAGAAATAATTATAAATTTAAGAGAATTTTTGAAAATTGATAAAAAATAGTTGACAATTGTAGCAAATAATTAAAATCATAAAAGAAAAGAATTGTTGCAAATTCATGAAATTTTTTAATATTTTTAAATCTATTATTCTCGAAGATTCAAGAAAAGAATTGAAACTTGGGAAATAGAATTTAAAAACGAAGGGGAAAAATGAAAATAAAATTAAAGAAAATATTTATAAAATAGTTGAGAATTGTAGCAAATAATTAAAATCATAAAAAAAAATAATTCTTAAAAATTGAAAAAATTTTTAAATATAATTTTAAATTTACTATTCTCAAAGAGTGGATTAATTAAATTTTTAATCAATTAAATTTCAAATTAATTGAAGTTCGAAGAATTATAATATATAATTGTAATTGTAGTTTTGTTTATCTTAAATGTATTCTTTAATTTTTTACAAATTTTTATTCTTTTCTTCAATTTAAAATAATTTCTATCAATTATTTTATTATTAAATTTATTTTTCAATTAATTTCAATTAGGTACTTTTTGTCACTTTCAATTATTTTTTGATTCATTTTTAATTTTTTTATTATTTATCTAAAATTTTAGTTTTTTTTTTCAATTTACAATTATTTTCATCATTCTGCAATTATTTTCTTATATTACAAATACATGTTAAAATTTTTTCAATTATTTTCCACAAACTAAAATTATTTTCTTCAATTTTTAATTATTTTTATTACTTTACAAATATTTTCTCTAATTTTTTATTATTTTCATTATTCTTTAATTAATTTCCTAGATTTTAAAATATTTTTCTCAAATTTTAATAATTTAAACTTCCACTTATTTTTTCAATGTGCAATTATTTTTATCATTCTGCAATTATTTTCTTTCCTGATAAATATATGTTGCAATTTTTTCAATTATTTCTCAAAAAACAAAATTATTTTCTTCAATTTCTAATTATTCTTATTAATTTGCAAAAATTGTCTCAAATTTTTTTATTATTTTCATTAGTCTTCAATTAATTTCCTAGATTTTAAAATATATTTCTCAAATTTTAATAATTTTCTTCAATTTTCAATTATTAATATTATCATTTTGCAAACAATTTCTTTAATTTCTAATGATTTTTTATTACTTTGCAAATATTGTCTCGAATTTTTGTTTTCATTACTCTTTAATTAATTTCCAAGATTTTGAAACATACTTCTCAAATTTTAATAATTTTCTTCAATTTTTAATTATTTTTATTACTTTGCAAATATTGTCTCAAATTTTTTATTAGTTTCATTTTTCACAGATTTTTAAATATTTTTCTCAAATTTTAATAATTTCCTTCAACTTCCAATTATTTTTGTTATCATTTTGCAATCAATTTCTTTAATTTTTATTGATCTCATTCCTCAATTAAATACCTAAACTTTCAATTATTTATTTCATTTATCAATTATTTTTTTCAAATTCATCTTCTTATATCTTTTTGCAATTATTTTCTCCATCTTTTAACTAGATATAAAAATTATTTTTCAATTAATTTCCTAAAATTTTATTTATTATCTCAAATCTAAGTTATCTCGTCTTCACTTTTTAATTTTTTCTTTTATCATTTGCAATGATTTTCACAAATTTTATATTTTTTTTTTGAATATATGTTGATTAATTCCGAAAATTTCAATTATTTATCTTAAATTTCCATTGTTTTCTTCAATTTTCGATTATTTGTATAATATATTGTAATTATTTTCCTAAGTTTAAAATTCTTGAAATCATGTTGTAATAAGGTACTTTCTTTTACTTCACAAATATTCTGTATTTTTTAAATTTCCTTTTCTAAAATTGGAATTAACATCTACAAATTTCAACTATTTTCATCACATTCAAATAATTTTCTTCACGGATTTTCATTATTTTTCAATTTTTCCCCTAAATTTAAAATTTAATTTTCGTAAATTAAAATCTTTTTTTTTTAATTTTTTCAAATAAATTAATTTGCAATGATTTTCACAAAATTTAAATTTCTTTGATTATTTGGTTATTAATTCCGAAAATGTACTCGAAATCAAGTAAAATTGTCAACTTTTGCGTTACAATAATTACGATAATTAAGAAACTCTTTAATTTATTATTGTTTTATTTTTCTCTATCCCCCCACTCCACCCCTCTGTCAATATTAAATTTGCAGATGGCAAAAATTTACAAGTCTCCGCCCCTAATTTTTTCAAATAAATTAATTGATGAAATTTTTACTTAAAAACTAAATTTTACTAAATGAACGAATTATTTCCTTTCTATTAATAATTTTTATATTTATTGATTTTAAAAGTTTCATTAAAATGATGTTTTAAATACAGTAAATAAACACTTTTTGTCTGATAAAGTACTTACAATTAGTAACATTTATATAATAATCAACTTCGAACTAAAAAAAAGGCTACTTTAGTCACTAGAGGGAAAAATACCCATTTTCGATATTGGTGACGAAAATGGACATTTCGATCACTGGAAAATTACCCTTTTCGACACTAGTGAGAAAAGGGCTAATTTTCTGCTCTAGGGGAAAAGGACCATTTCGTCTCTAGTCAGAAAATGATTGTGTTTTGGTTCCAGGTGCAAAAATAATTATTTTTTTCACTAGTGAGAAAAATGACTATTTTTAAATAAACTGTAAAACATGAATTAATAACCTAAATGAAAAAATTAAGTAAATAAAGATGCGGGAATGAAATAATTTTTTCAACTAAGAAAGTTGATTTTTTTTCACGTATGTAAACAATAAGGGAATTTTTATTTTTAAATTCATCATAAATGAGTAAAAAAGGATTTAAAAAAAAAAAATTATCGTGGTTGCGAAAAATGTTTATTGATTTTCAAATAAATTCCTTCTTTTAATTGAAATCTGAAATTTTTGTTGCAAAATTTATAAATAATGGTTTTTTTGCAAATATTGATTGGTTAACTAATAGGGAGAAAAGTACAGCTTATTTTAATAATAAATACGCGTGGATTGTCCTTGTTTTATTGTCGTGTTATTAAAGCATTAGAAAACATTCGCAAGTTAGCGAGAGAGAATCAAGGTTCGTAATTACAATTAAACAGACGTATCTCTGCCACGTGATCCTACTTTTCTTTCTCTTCCAAATTTATTAACATTCTTATAATCTGTTGAGTAGTTTATTAAAAATTATTACTTATTTTTTTATATGTTTTTTTTTAAATACCAATTAAATTACAAACTAATATCTCTCTAAATCTAAATTCGTTAAAAATAACTAATTTCTTAGCAAAAAGTTAATCACTAATTCAAATAGTTATATTTCTACTATTTACTTAGTAAAATATAACTAATTATTAGTTAAATTCATTTTTAGGTTATGTTAAATTAATTAATATTTTAATTTAATTAAAATTAATTAATATTTGTATTTAATTAAAATTAATTAATATTTTAATAGAAATGTTTAATTTAATTGACTAATTCAGTTAGTCAAATTTTAACTATTTTTTAGTTATTTTTTTACTAAAAATTCATTATAATTTACTAATTACTTCCTTATGTTTTACTCCTTTTATTTCCTGAAATTTTTTTATATTTCTTGTATTTTATTTTATAATTTCTTCTATTTTTTTTTGTTATTTTTTATTTTTTCTTTTATTTATATTTATTTATAATTTCTTTTTTCTGGAAAAAAGGAAGCTTTTCTTTTGTTCAAATTTACACAATTTTTAAAATGCTTCAAATTAACTTAATTTAATTAATAATTAATATTTAATTATTTAATATTATTAATATAATTAATATTATTAATTTTTATTATTATTAATATAATATAATATTATTATTCTTATTAATATAATAATTAATATTAATTAAATTAACTCTATCTACAAAAATGTGTTATTTGAGTTCCTGATCAAATGTCCGGATGCATGTATGTATGTATGCGTGTGTGTGAGCGCGTGAGTGTAGATGTGCTTGTTTCTTGTAAACACGATAACTTGAGAATGCTTTGACGGATTTAAATAAAATTTGTCATGATTATTTTTACTACTAAAATCTCGAGTCAGACACAAGGGTTTTTAAAAATAATCATTACAAACATTTTTATCGAATTTTGATTTTTTGAGAAACTCGTTCTTTTCAAAAAATAAACTTTTTAACCTATAAATCCAACTTAATATACTAAAAAATCATATTTCTTGCTTCAGAAAAAATAGATTGATCTATATAAAATTTATATTTTGTCAAAATTTATTTCAATTATCAATTAGTTATTTCACTAATTATTGCTGAAATAAAAAGTTGGCTATGATTTTTCTAATAATTAGTTATTTTCAATTAATTCTGATTTAGAGAGAAATCATAATAATAATAATAACAATTTTGCATAAAAAAAAAAAATTGCCTTTATGAGCAATTTTCTATAAGATAATTGTTCAAAAATAGTGAATTGACATTTGTTGACGATTTTTCGAATGAAAACAAACGTAAAGTCTGATGCGGTGCATTGAGTAAAAAAGTTTGATTGAAGTGTACAAAAGTAAAGTTAAATCGTTTTTTGCTGTGAAGGCAGTGGGTACCTTGAAAAGAATATGGTTCAAGGGTGCAGCTAAGTTAGCAACTACGTAATATAACTTCCAGGAGACATAAAACTCTAACGTGACACGTTACTCGTCAAGTTATCCTTTATTTTTTAAAGGGATGCTATTCGTTTAAAAACAAGCGCAATATTTAAACTTAAAAAAACCGACACAATTAACTATCTAATTTTGAATTAGATAAAAATAACTACAATTATTTGTAAAATCGTAATTGATTGATAATTTCAGCAATTAGTGGAAAATAACTAATTATTATAGTAAAAAATGAATAACCGAAAAATAGTTAAAATTTTACTATATTAATTAGTAAACAGAATTTTAGTAAAATATTACTTATTTCGACATAATATGAGTAATGACCAAAAAAATTATATTGAAAACAAAAATTTCAAAATTGAAGAAAAAATAGAGAATTGAAGAAATTTATTTTAGAAAATAATAAAAAAATTAAAGAAAATCTTAAAAATAAATGTTTTTGAATTTAAAAATGAGAAAAATAATTCAGATGTAAATAATAATTTAAAATTGAATAAAGATGGTATAAATTGAAGTTATTAACTAAAAAGCGACAAAAATAAATTAACATTTTAGGCAACATGTAAAAATTGAAGATATTTTTGAAAAATTAAAAATTAGATTGATCAAATTGATAAAAAGTTAAAAGAAAACTTTAATTGTTGGAAAATATAAAATAATACAAATAATATAAGATTAAGAGCAAAAAGAACTAAAAATTTCAAATAAGATATTAAAAAATTCAGAAAAACCTTAGAAAAAAATAACTGAAAATTAAAGACAAATATTTTAAAATAATTAGAATGTAATTGAAATTTTAGAATCGGATAGACAACAAGTTAAATTGTCAAAAAAATACTTTAAAATTGATGAAAATACTTCTTTTAAAATTAAAAATTAAGAAAATTGAAAAATAATCTGAAATTGAATAAAATATTTGAAAATTTAAGACAATAATTAAAAGTTGATGACAGAAATTGAAAGTTGAAGAAATTCGTTAAAAAATTGTAAAAATAATTGAAAATTGTAGGCTTCAAGTTAAAAGTGAAGAAAATAATTGAATAAAGAAGAAATACATGAAAAATGACATAAATAATTGAAATTTAAGACAACAGTATTTTTAACTGAAGAAAAAAAATAAAAATTTAAGAAATTAATTTTGAAAAAAAATTTGTTTTAAATTGACGAGAAAAATTTAGATTCAAGAAATCAATTAGAAAACACAAAAATAATTGAAATTGAAGACAATATTGTAAAATTGAAGAAATTTAAAAAAAATATATCAAAATAATTGAAAATTATAGGCTACAAGTTCAAAATTGAAGGAAATAATCGAAAATATAAGAAAATTATTACAAAATGGGAAAAACAATTCGAATTGAAGACTATAATTAATTATTAACAAACAAAATTGCAAAATTTATATTTTATGTAAAAATTAAAAAAAGTTAAAGAAAATAAATGAAAAACACTGCAATTAATTTTGAAATTAAGAAAAAATTTTAATTAAAGACAAAAATTTATAAATTGCGAAAAATAGTTGAAAATTGAAGAATTCAATAAAATGACAAAAATAATTGAAAGAAGAAAAATAATCGAAAATTGAGAAGAAACATTTGAAAATAAGAAAAATAACTAAAATTGAAGACAATAATTTAGAATTAAAAAAATAAATGTTTATTTAAAGAAATTCATTATAAAATGATCAAAATATTTAAAAATTATAATCTACAAGTTAAATTTGTAGAAATTAATTGAAAAAAAAAGAAACTTATTTGAAAAAAAAAAATTAAAAGTAATTTAAATTGCAGACCAAATAGTTTTAAATTAAAGAAAGAAATAAGAAACGAAGAAAAAAATTAGAAAACAAAGAAATTGAAATTGAACTTGAAATTTTTTTTAAAAAATTATAATTTAAGGCTAAAATTAAAATTTGAAAAAGGTTCATAAAAAACGACAAGAATAATTGAGTAAGCATTAAAATTAAAAATTAAGAAATTATTTAATTATCCCAAATTTTATTTAATTTTTTCAATTTTTCATATTAAAATTATTTTCATCATATTTCAATTTTTTTTATCAATCTTAAATTATTTTCAGCATATTTAAATTATTTTTCAATTTTGAATTAATTTTATCATTTTTAAATTACTTTTTTGATTGTTAATTATTATTCTCATTATATAAAATTATTTTTCTAAAATGTCTATTATTCTTTTCAATTTTTAATTATTTTAATTTATTTTCATAATTTCCAAATATTTTTTATTAATTTTCGTAAATTTCAATTATTTATCTAAAATTTCAATTATTTTCAGCAATTTCCTATTATTTCTGCGATTTTTTAAATATTCTCTTTAATGAAACGTTTTTAAGTAATTTTGAAATTATTTTCTTTTTTTTAAACATATCTATATTTTATGATTTAATGAATTAATAGTTTCTCTCAAATTTTATTTACAGTTTTCAATTTTTCATATTTAAATTATTTCCATCATATTTCAATTTTTTTATCAATCTTAAATTTCAGCATATTTGAATTATTTTTTCAATTTTGAATTAATTTAATAATTTCAATTATTTATCTAGATTATTAATTATTATTCTCATTTTCTAAAATTATTTTCTAGGATTTTTTAAGAATTTTTCTAAAATTTCAATGATTTTCTTCAATTTTTAATTATTTTCATTTGTTTTCATAATTTCAAATTTTTTTTTATTAATTATCGTATATTTCAATTATTTTTAGCTTCCTTCGATTTTTTTCTCTAATTTTTAATTATTCTCATTTTTTTCAATTGATTTCTAAGATATTCATGTTTTTTTCTCAAATTTCAATTATTTTTTTTTATTAAAAACAAATTCTGTTATTTTTCTAATTACTTAACTCAAACGTCATTTACTTTTTTTTTGCAATTTATCATGTTGTACAATATTTCAATTATTTTCTTCAAATTTCAAATATTAAAATTATTTTTCAATTATTTACCAAAATTTATTTCCTTCAATTTTCAATTTTCTTGGTTAGTTTTATAATTTTTTTGAAATTTTCTTTCATTTTCCTTTATTTAAAATATAATATGTAATTTTTTCAATTATTTTCTCAAATTTTAATTCTTTTTTTCATTTTTAAATTATTTATCTCAAGTTGGAATAATTTATTTTTCAAATTTTAAATTATTTTCTCTAATTTTTCATTATTCAATTTTTTCAGTTTACTTTTAAGATTTTCAAGTATTTTTTCAAATTTAAATTATTTTCTTTATTTTTAAAACATTTCCATGATTTTTTAAATTACTTTCCCCAATTTTTAAATGATTTCATTTTTTTTCAATTAATTTGAAATTTTGCAATTATTTTGTTTAATTTCAATTATTTTTACAATTTTTTTAATTCTAAAATTATATAAATTTTGTCCTAAATAAATAGTTCATTTTCTTTATTTATTTAAATATAAAAATTATTTTTAAATATTATATTTAAAAAATTTATAATTGTTGATAATAGAAGATACTAAATGATGAAAAGTAAAACAATTATTTGAATTAGTGTGGCTGATTTTTTGCTTTTAAATTAGTTATTTTTAACTAGTTCAGATTTAGGGAGTATTTTTCAAAATAAAATAAAAATCTCTTGAACGTGAAATAAAAAAAAATTTCATGACAATTTAGTGTTTTAGAATGAGAAGATAAAAAAAAAAATTTTTCTACTAGTAATTAGTAGTTTTCTACAAAAAAATTAGTAACATTTTCTACTAATAATTAATAACATTTTTTTACTGTTTACTATTTTTTTTAGATAATCTCAAAATAATTTAAAAACACCAATTGAAATCAAAAAATGTTTTCTTTGTTTTCGCGATACTATTTTTCTCTGAATCCAAATCCAAAATCAGAAGAAAGAGATTCGCTAAAATTTTTGGAGATAATCTCAAAAAATTTCTCAAAAACCCGAAAAAAACCAGAAATTTTTTTTTTGTCCGGGACAATCTGCTACTTTTTTTGCTGAATACGTAGAAATACAGAAAGAAAAAAAAACAAAACAGAGGATTAAAAAAAAATTTTATGGTTTTTTTCGGGTTTTTGAAATTTTTTTTGAGATTATCTCCAAAAATTTTAGCCAATCTGGCTATTCTGATCTAGGATTCGTATTCAGCGGAGAAAAATAGTTAGGTGTACAATAGCATATTGTCCCGGTCAAAAAAAAATTTTTTTGGGTTTTTTTCCGTGTTTTTTAACAATTTTTTGAGATTATCTAAAAAAATGTGGCCAATTTGGTTATTTTGACTTCAAATTCGTATTCAGTGGATATAAATATGTAGAAATACACTACCATAGTGTCCCGGCAAAAAAATTTTTTTTTTGGTTTTTTCGTGTTTTTGAGTAGTTTTTTTTGAGTTTATTTCAATATTTTTAGTCAATTTGGTTATTCTGACTTCGGATTCGGATTTAGCCGAGAAAAATACGTAAAAATACACTAGGGTAGTGTCCCGGCAAAAAATTTTTTTTTATTTTTTTTTTTTTGTCAAAAACACGGAAAAAACAAAAAATAAGTTTTATATATTTTATTTTTTTTTCTTTTTGTATTCCTACGTATTCAGCGGAGATATTTATTTCAAAAAATGAAATTTACCTGCAAGAGAAGATTTGGTCCAGCGCCATTATCATTGAGTCTGAAGACGAAGGGTCCATCGAAGAAGTTTTCATTCATTCCACGTCGAGGGGTCGCTTCTCCTCCAGGAAAATAAGATTCTGGTAAGGTCATGTGCATGTGAAGGCAACGTCATTGATTCAGGATAAAAATTTCTCCCTCCAATCACATTATCATGCCTCGATAATAATCGTATTGATTGTCATTATTATCATTATTATTGACATTGTAAATGTTCATTTTGCATTCGAGAATACTGCACGGTGGCAAGAGTCGAATGTAGAAAAAAATTTTTCATATTGCGTTTTCATATGCCGAGCTAAAAAAAAACTTGAGACTGGATAAAAAACAACTGTAACTCAATAATTCGTTTCTTGCGACGAATTTCGTGACAAAATGACGTCTTGTACTTCAGAGAAAACTTCGATTTATCGAATTAATAATATCGATAAAAGTCGATATCTCGATTAGTGTATATCGATAATTTACGAGATATCGATTAGCGTACATCGATTAGTGTATATCGATTAGTGGATATCGATAGGAGTTTATTTATCGATTAGTAAATATTGATAAAAGTCGAGATATTGATTAGTTCATATCTACAAAAATCAATGTAGAAATTTATGAATATAGATATATGTCGAAATATCGATATATCGATTCATGAATATCGATATATATCAATGAATATCGACAAGAATCTATTAATTACGATAAATATAGGTAAATATAGATAAATATCGATGTAAGGATTGATCGATTTGTTAATATTAGTAGATTATTTAGTAGTAGTGTTTATTAATTAGTAGATATCAATAAAAGTCGATAAATCAATTAGTAGATATTGATAAAAATCGATATATCGAAAAGCACATAATATTGATAATAAAATTCGATGAATCGGTTAGTACATATCGATAAAAGTAGATTTATCGATTAGTGCATATTGATAAAAATCGATATGTCGAAAAGTACATATTTATAATCAAAGTTAATATATCGATTAGTACATTTCGATAAATGTCGATTTGTTCAAATATTTAAATATTGAATTGTGAATATTAGTGAAAGTCGATATATAGATTAGTGCTTATCGATTAATGTATATATATCGTTTAATTCATATATAGATAGAAATTGATGTATAGATTTATAAATATTGATATATAAATATCTCGATTTGTAAATATCGATATAAGTCGATATCAATATGTGCATATCGATAAAATTCGATATATTGATTATTGCTTATCGATGAGAATCGATATAGCGATTTATGAATATCGACAAATGTTCATATATCGATATATATCGATTTGTGAGCATTGATAAAGATCAATATATCGATTTATGAAAGTGAAAAAATCGATAAGAGTTGATTTGTCGATTTGCGAATTCAATAAGTCGATTTTTGAATAACGATAAAAATGGATTTATCGATTTTTGAATATCGATATATCGATTTCTAAATTATTTGAAGATTCAATTCAATTTTCTAATTCGTTAATTAATTTAAAATACAGTTCGAGTTGAAAAATAATAAAAATGAATTTATATCGAGAAAAAAGTCATATTCTCGTAATTTTGTAAAAAAATATTTATTTAAAAAAAAAAATTTACAGTGCCATAAATTGCAGGAAGTGGAAGATTTATAAAACGACTTTAAAGGCGACAATTTTTCGTTTCATATTCTTCGATAGATTGCAGGCGAAAATAGACTGAGAAATTATTACAAATCGCACGCATATACTGGAAGATTCGTGTTATTGAATATTTTGTCTTCGAGAGCGAGAACCTCGTGATTTAAGATTACGACAAGACATAACATGTTGGCACATAAAATGCTTCTTTTATTTTCACGATCAAGCGTCAACTTCCTCCATAAAGGCTCGTCTTTCGTTACAAGTGTGTTTGCCAAAACATTTTTTTTTTATCAAAATAATTATTGTTATCTTGTAAGTAGAATTCTGTTTTTGATTTCAGTCCGGAACTTGGCTTGATAAAAAAATTTATCTCCCATGAATGAAAAAAATATTTTTACTAAAACACTATAGCGGATAATTTAAAAATTTTTTAATTGCACCACATTGGGAGGTTATATTAAAATAAATAATTTTTTATTTCCGGTTATAAAATAAATTTAATCCTCGTTTCTTAATGTCACCACATTGGGCGGCTTTAAAATAATTATAAAAATGTAAAATAACGATTAAAAAAAATTAATTTATTTTTTTGCCCCACGTTGGGCGCCATTTATGAGAAATTAAGTTTTGTTTCTTAATGACGAAAGTGCAAGAAATTGATTTAGACGTTTTTCGGAAATAGTGAGAGATGGATATAGTGGAGAACTTACTATGGTGGAATTAAATGATTGGAGGGGTGATTAAAGTCCTTATCGCGTAATACATTTTCCTGTAAGGATTAATGAAGATATCACTTCCGGATTGCGAGGCGTAACATCCGACTCTTGTCTACCGGCAAAAATCAAAAATAACACAAAGAAGTTGTTCTGGAGAATGTGCGGTGCACGCGATTCGATTCTTCGATACTCACTGTTAAAAGAGCGAGTTGAAGGCACGCAATCGCTTTCGGCTGATTGCAGGTGCGCAGGTGGATGCTTTTCCTTCAAGGTCTGCATTATTCCGTGTTGTGAATGTGATTCACTAGAACTTGATGAAAACATTTCCGGTATCCCTTTCCCAAGAGGTGCCACACTTCTCACGCACTTTCTTCGCTTCTGTCTCCTTTTTGTCCCAGAATTAAAATCAATTTTAGGTTATGTTCACATTTTTTCGGAAAATTTTCACGTCAAATTACACAGAGTTTTACGAAAAAGTAAAACGTGTGAACTACGTCCACTTGTAGAATTTTACGTGACGTTTTTTTTTTGTGACGACATACATATAAAAGGTCAGAATGACGTCACAGAAAAATCGACAAACAAAAAAATGAAAAAGTCAATTAATTTCATTTCTAAAGACGGAAAGTTAACAATTCGTAAATAAGCGAAAATAAACATGACAAAAAGTACCAATTTTAAGAAAAAAATTATATTGGAGATCTAAAATCGAGAGGGGGAAACTACAAACTATCCTTATGAAAAATAATCGAAAAAGGATTTGAATAAAATTATCAATTTACACAAAAAAATTCTAATCAAGTTTTAAAATGGTGAAATATACTTAGGAATATGCAATCTACATTTTAAAATTGATAACAAATATTAACAACCCCTAAAAACAACCCCTAAATAAAATAATTATATATAAATTTGGAAAAAAAAAATTATTTTTAGAAAAAAATTAAAAACAAGTTCTAAAATGATAAAACATATTCAGTAATATACTCCCTAATTTTTTAGATTGATGACAGGAATTAACAACCCCTAAAACCCACCCTTAAGAAAAATAATCCAAAAAAAATTTGAAAAAAATTGTCAATTTATACAAAAAAATTCTATTTAAGTTCTAAAATAGATAAACCTACTCAGGTAAAAGACCTCTAATTTTCCAAAATGATAGCAAAAATTAACAACCCCTAAAAACTACCCTTAAGAAAAATAAACGAAAAAGAATTTGGTAAAAATTATCAATTTATACAAAAAAATTCTAATTGAGTTCTAAAATGATTAAACCTACTTAGGAATATGCCGCTTAATTTTTCCAAATGATAGCAAGAATTAAGAACCCCTAAAAACAACCCCTAAGAAAAATAATTAAATACAATTTTTGAAAAAAAAAATTAATTTTCATAAAACAATTATAAACAAGTTCTAAAATAGCGAAACATACTTAGTAATATATCCCCGATTTTTTTTCAGATTAATGATAGGAATTACCAACCCCTAAAACCCACCCTTAAGAAAAATAATCCAAAAAAAATTTGGAAAAAATTATCAACTTATACAAAAAAATTCTAATCAAAATCTAAAATGGTGAAATGTACTTAGGAATATACCCTTTGTTTTTTAAAATTGATAATAACAATTAACAACCCTCTAAAAACCACCCTTAAGAAAAATAAACGAAAAAGAATTTGGTAAAAATTATCAATTTATACAAAAAATTCTAATTGAGTTCTAAAATCATTAAACAGACTTAGGAATATGCCGTTTAATTTTTCCAAATGATAGCAAGAATTAAGAACCCCTAAAAACAACCCCTAAGAAAAATAATTGAATATAATTTTGAAAAAAAATATTAATTTCCATAAAACAATTATAAACAAGTTCTAAAATAGCGAAACATACTCAGCAATATATCCCTGATTTTTTTCAGATTGATGACAGGAATTAACAACCCCTAAAATCCACCCTTAAGAAAAATAATCGAAAAAAAATTTGAAAAAAATTATCAATATATACAAAAAAATTTTAATTAAGTTTTAAAATGATTAAACCTACCCAGGAATATACCCTCTATTTTTTAAAATTAATAATAACAATTAACAACCCCTGAAAACAACCCCTAAGCAAAATAGTTGAATATCATTTTGAAAAAAAAAATTAATTTGTATAAAATAATTATAAGCAAGTTCTAAAATGGTGAAACAAACTCATTAATATATTCTCTAATTTTTCAAATTGATAATAAGAAAAAACAACCTTATAAAAACAACCCTTAAGAAAAATAATCGAAAAAGAATTTGGAAAAAATTATTAAATTATTCAAAAAAATTCAAATTAAGTTCTAAAATGGTGAAATATACTAAGGTATATGCCCTTTACTTTTTAAAATTGATAACAATAATTAACTACCCTTGAAAACCACCCTTAAATAAAGTAATTCAAAATAATTTTGAAAAAAATTATAAACAAATTCTAAAATGGTGGAACATACTCAAGAATATGCCCCTACTTCTTCAATTTGATAACAAAAATTAACGACTCCTAAAAACTCCCCTAGTAAAATAATTAGAAATAATCGTTAAATTATCAAATTCTACAAAAAAAATTACATTCAATTTTTTGGGATAGTCTCAGAAGACTGATCAAAAATGCGAAAAAAACGCTTTTTTGAGATTATTTAAAAAATTTGATCTAATTTGATCATTTTGACTTTGGATTCGGATTCAACAAAATAAAATATGTAAAAAATTTTTAAAAATCGATTTTGTTCGAAATAGTGGGTTTTCTATAATTAGGGGTTGTTTTTAAAAAGCTATTGTTGTTGAAAATAGGGGTTGTTACATAGTTCATAAACTATTAGTATTTTTTCGGAAAAGTTGCTTATTAAAATGACATTGTTTTTTAAAGAGACGTTGTTTTTTTAAAATGTAGCGGTTGTTTTTAAAATAGGGGGCGGTTGTTTAAAAAAACAGATAATCTTTAATAATAAGATTCTTCTTTTAAATAGGGGTTGTAATAAAAAAAAGAATTTGGATAAAAATGTGTTTTTTGATATATAAAATTAGTTTTTCTCAGTAGGGGATGTTTTTAATACAGTAGCTGATTTAAAATTAGAGTCTTTTTTTTTAAGTAGAAGTTGTTTCTTTAAAAATTCTGTTGTTTTCGAAACAGTGATTGTTTTAGAAAAAAATGGTTGCTTTTTAATAACGGGTTATTTAGAAAAAAAAGTTGTCCTCAAAATAAGGGTTGCTTTTTGAAAAAGAAGTTTTTATTTAAACAGTGATTTTCAAGCAAAACGTTGTCTTTTAATTTGGGATTTTAATAGGGGTTGTTTTTTTAAAGTGTTTTTTTTAGTTTAGTTTAGTTTAGTTTAGTTTTTCTAAAAGGTTTTTTTTAAATTGGTTATTTTGTAATACAGGGGTTGTTTTTTAAATAGAGGTTGTTTTTAAAATAGAGGTTGTTTTCCCAATAGGGGTTGTTTTTTTAAAAAGTGGTTGTTTCTTAATATAGGGAATTTTTTAAAATAAAGGTTGTTTTTTTAAAATGGTTGTTTTTCTAAAAGTTGTTTTTTAAATTGGTTGTCTTTTAATATAGGGGTTCTTTTTTAAATAGGGATTGTTTTTGAAATAATAGTTGTTTTTGAAATAGAGGTTGTTTTTGAAGTAGAGGTTTTTTTCCCAAAAGAGGTTTTTTTTTTAAAAAAAGTGGTTATTTTTTATTATAGGGAATTTTTTGAAATAGAGGTTGTTTTTCTGATAGGGGTTGTTTTTTAAAAGTGGTTGTTTTTCTAAAAGGTTTTTTTTTTAAATTGGTTGTTTTTTAATATAGGGGTTGTTTTTTAAATTGGGATTGTTTTTAAAATAGGGATTGTTTTTGAAATAGTAGTTGTTTTTTAATTAATAATTGTTTTTCTAATAGGGGTTGTTTTTTTTAAGTGGTTGTTTTTCTAAAAGGTTTTTTTTTAAATTGGGTGTTTTTTAATATGAGGGTTCTTTTTTAAATAGGGGTTGTTTTTTTAAAAAGAAGTTTTTATTTAAACAGTGATTTTCAAGCAAAACGTTGTCTTTTAATTTGGGATTTTAATAGGGGTTGTTTTTTTAAAGTGTTTTTTTAGTTTAGTCTAGTTTAGTTCAGTTTAGTTTAGTTTAGTTTTTCTAAAAGGTTTATTTAAATTGGTTATTTTGTAATATAGGGGTTGTTTTTTAAATAGACGTTGTTTTTAAAATAGAGGTTGTTTTCCCAATAGGGGTTGTTTTTTTAAAAAGTGGTTGCTTCTTAATATAGGGAATTTTTTAAAATAGAGGTTGTTTTTTTTAAATGGTTGTTTTTCTAAAAGTTTTTTTTAAATTGGTTGTCTTTTAATATTGGGGTTCTTTTTTAAATAGGGATTGTTTTTGAAATAATAGTTGTTTTTGAAATAGAGATTGTTTTTGAAGTAGAGGTTTTTTTCCCAATAGGGGTTTTTTTTTTTAAAAAATGTGGTTATTTTTTATTAAAGGGAATTTTTTGAAATAGAGGTTGTTTTCCTGATAGGGGTTGTTTTTTTAAAGTGGTTGTTTTTCTAAAAGGTTTTTTTTTAAATTGGTTGTTTTTTAATATAGGGGTTGTTTTTTAATATAGGGGTTGTTTTTTAAATTGGGATTGTTTTTAAAATAGGGATTGTTTTTGAAATAGTAGTTGTTTTTTAATTAATAGTTGTTTTTCTAATAGGGGTTGTTTTTTTTAAGTGGTTGTTTTTCTAAAAGGTTTTTTTTTAAATTGGGTGTTTTTTAATATGAGGGTTCTTTTTTAAATAGTGGTTGTTTTTGAAATAGGGATTGTTTTTGAAATAATAGTTGTTTTTGAAATAGGGGTTGTTTTTGAAATAGAGGTTTTTTCCCAATTGGGGTTTTTTTTTAAAAAGTGGTTGTTTTTTAATATAGGGAATTTTTTGAAATAGAAGTTGTTTTCCTATTAGGGGTTGTTTTTTTAAAGTGCTTGTTTTTTTGAAAGGTTTTCTTTTAAATTGGTTGTTTTTTAATATAGGGGTTGTTTTTTAAATAGGGATTGTTTTTGAAATAGGGATTGTTTTTGAAATAGAGGTTGTCTTTGAAATAGAGGTTGTTTTCCCAATAGGGGTTGTTTTTTTTAAAGTGGTTGTTTTTAAATATAGGGAATTTTTTGAAATGGAGGTTGTTGTTTGAAATATGGGTATTTTCTTTAATTAGGTGTTGTTTTTTTCCAATAAAAGATTTGATTTAAATATGGATTGTTTATTAAATAGAATTGTTTTTTCAAATAAAAGTTGCTTTTTAAAATAAAGATTAATTTTTGAAATAGGGATTGTTGTTCTAATAGGGGTTGTTTTCTGTAGCAGGGGGTACTCTTCTTAAACGAGTTGTTTTTGAAAATGGGAATTTTTGGACATAGTGGTTGTTTTTTTAAATATGAATTGTTTTTTTGAAAGGAGTTGTTTTTAAAATAGGGGATTTTTGGAAATACGAGTTGTTTTTTGAAATATGGATTATTTATTTAATTAGGGGCTGTTTATTGAAATCAAAAGTTTTATTTAAACATGAATATTTTTTATGTTTACCTATTTCTAAAATAGTTAAATATGTGATATTTTTTCTTTTAAAATAAGGGTTGTTTTTTGAATTAGGGGTTGTTTCTTGATAATTACATAGGGTTTGTTTTCTTAAAATAAAAGTTGTTTTTGAAAATAAAGATTGCTCTTTGAAATAGGGGTAGTTTTTGTTAAAAATGTTGTTTTGTTAAATAGGGGTTGTTCTGTTAAATAGGGGTTGTTCTGTTAAATAGGGGTTGTTTATTAAAATAAGTTTTTTAAGTAGGGGATATTTGGAAATAGGGGTTGTTTGTGGAAATAAAAGTAATTTTATAAAATAAATGATTGTTTTTTTAATCAGGGGTTGTTTTTGTAATAGGGGTTGTTTTTTGAAAAATCTGTTTTTTGAAATAGGGGTTGTTTTTTCATACATGGTTTATTTTTTTTTAATAGGCGTTGTTTTCTAAATAGGATTTTTTAAAAACATGGATTGTAAAAAATATAAAAAAATGTAAAATTCATATTTCGTCCCTTAAAATTTAATTAAATTATCCTGGCATTTCAGGGTCGTAAAAAAGTAAATGTTTTTTCAATCTTTTAATTAGACTTGGACAATTGTTTTATGTAATCAAGCTGGCACGAGTCTAAAAAAATTTCTATTTTCCTGCTTCTGGAAGCTCCTTTAAAATCGTCATCAGGGTTAAGGTTACTTGAAGATAAGGTCGGGGTGACAGGGTAAATGGGAGAGGAGGGGAGGGGGAGCAAGATTCTTGTCAGTTCGGTCACGAATGCTCGTGACAGTTTCTCTGTTTTATCCTTTTTCAGATCAGATGACAACTGAGACAATTTGTAATAAGAAAAAAATTTTTCGAGGCAATGTTATGCGATGAAACTTTAATCTGCGACCTACTTTTGCTCCTAAGTGCTTCCACGTGCAAGTATACTAAAGTAATACCGGATATTCAACAGATGATCGACAGATTGGATTTTCAGGATAATCCGGGATATTACTCTTTTTTTTTTTTTTTTTTTTAATATCACAATATTTCGATACTTTGGCTTGTATCCAAGTCAATTGACAATTTTTTAATTATTTACAAAAAATTGGTTTAATCTAGTTTTTGTATATTTTGGAATATTTGAAAGATATTCCTGATATTAATGTGAGAATATTTTGGATATCAATTCGAGGATATTCTTGGATAGTTAAAGAAATTAATGTTATGAGTAATTTGAGAAATAGTAGAATTGGTAGAATTTTACAAAAAGCGTGAAATTTTAGTTCGGAAATATTACGGATATTCCAAGATATTAATAAGATGATTCCTGGATATTTCTATAGTTATTTTATTTATTTTCGGTTTTATTCTTCGTCTTTATGAAAAAAAAAATTCGGAATATTTGAAGGATATTCCGGATATTAATGTGAGGATATTCTGGATATTAATTTGAAAATATTCTTAACCTTGAAAAATATTTGTAGTATTATAAAATTAAAAGTATCGGAAAATAGTCCAGAGAATTGGGAGATATTTGATAAAATGTAAGGAATTATAGTTTTTAGATATTACGAAAAATTCCAAGAGTAATATCTCGGAATATCTGTAAAAAGAGAATTTCTGCATAATGCTTTTGTGATTTTATTTATTTTCGATATTATTATTCGTGTACTTAAAAAAATTCAGATTATTTGAAAGATATTCCAGATATTAATGTGAGGATATTCTGGATATTAATTAAAGGATATTTTTGTGCATTTAAAAAATTTTTTGATATTATTAAAATATTGTAAAATATTGGCAGAATTTAAAAAAAAGTCGGTAATCTTAGTTTAGAGATATTACGGATATTCCAAGATATTAGTAAGATACGAATTCCTCATAATTATTTTACTATTTTATTTTTTTTCGGTTTTCTATTGGTGTTTTTAGAAAAAAAATTCTTTTAGGAATTTTCGAAATATATTCCGGATATTAGTGTAAGGATATTTTAGATATTATTTTGAGATATTTTTGGACATTAAAAAAAAATTTTAATATTTTGAAAATATTTGAAAATAGTAGAAAAAATTGGTAAAACTTGATAAAAGTTGGAGAATTTTAGTTTCCAGATATTCCAAGATATTAATTAGATGAGAACTTCTTCACGTTGCATTAATTATTTTTTTCCATTTCATTATTTGTGTTTTTGGAAAAAAAAATTATTTCGTTATATTATTCTCAAAATCGGTTTTTAGAAATATTCCTAGTAATATCTGCTGCATTCAAGTATTAGATATTACAAATTCGAAGAAGTCCTGTTAGTTTAGAATAATTTGTTAGTATGTTTAGTATTTCCCAAATCTATCGTAATTCCCAAGAAGTTTTTTGGTACTATATTTTCACGATATTAATTTGATATTCCAGATATTACTGCAAGAATTTTTTGAAATATCACGTCATCTAAGGTGGAAAATCTTTTAAATAACGAAAGATTTCCAAAAGTTCAAAATCTCGGTTGACAGATATTACAGATATTCTGAGACATTGATAAAAAGTAATATCCCAAAATATTTTGAATATTATTACGAAAAATCGTTTCTAACATTTATGAATTCCTTTACTAATAAAAATTGTATTTAATAATAATGACTTTTAAAAAATTTGCTAGCGATATTCCAAAGATATTCAAGGATATTCCATGATGTGATCTTTTTGATATTACAAATTTTAAATAGACATTTAACCCAAAATTTTTCGATTCGGAAATTGTTTAAAGATAAATTTAATAGTAAATTCATTAAAATAGTTTTTAATTGATATTCCAAGAATATTTTAGGATATTCCACTTTTTAAATATTTAGATAATGCAAATTTTCTCAAGATTTTCGAGTCCGAATATAATAGTAAAATCTCTCTAAAAGTTGAAAAATTAAGTTAATAATAATATCATTATCAAAACTTTTTTGAGATATTACAAGGATATTCTGGGATATTCCAAATTTTGAAGATTCAGATAATTCATATTTTTAGATGATATTAAAGTCGGAATATCATATTAGTGATATTCTGTATATTTTTGAGACATTTAATAATATTCTTGGAATATTCCACGATACTCTTGGAATATTCCATAATTTTTCTGAAATATTATATTATATTTTTTAAAAATATTTCATGATATTTGTGAAAAATTTAATGACATTCGTAAAATATTATCTTATAATTTCTTATGATACTCTGGAGTATTTCATGACACTCCTGGAGTATTCCATGATATTCCTAGAATATTCTATTATATTTTTGGAATATTTTACTTTATTTATGAAATATTCTATTATTAAAATATTTCATAATATTCTATGATATTCCTGGAATATTCTACTATATTTTTGACCTATTTTATAATACTCTTAAAATATTCAATGACAATTCAGGAATTTTTAAATGTAATTCAAATAAATTACACGATATTCTTGGAATATTTAATAATATTCTTGAAATATTCCATGATATTCTTGGAATATTTAATAATATTCTTGAAATATTCCATGATATCAAGAATATTATAGAATATTCCAGAAATATTCTATAATTTAAAAAAATATCATGATATTCTTGGTATATTCCATGATATTCCTAGAATGTTTTACTTTATTATTAGAATATTCTATTTTATTAAGGAATATTTCACGATACTCATGGAGTATTCTATTATATTTTTGGAATATTTCAAGATATTTCAGGATCAATGGATGATATTCTTGGAACATTTCATAATATTTTAAAAATATTCCACGATATTTCTGGAATATTCTATAATATTCTTGGAATATCTCAGGATTTCCTTGGAATATTTTTTATTTAAAACGTCAAGACATTACGAATTTTTACAGAATATTCCAATGGAATATCGAATGCCGAGAATTTTAAAAGCTGCATTTGATCATTTTGCTTTTTAAATATTACGAATATTCCAGGATATTTATATAGAAATAATATCCCAGAACATTTAAAATTTTACTTTGCAATCTCGTTTAATATAATATTTTAGATTATCCTAAGATATAAAACTATTTTGGATAATAAGATCATATACTTCTTAGTGATATTCCAAGAATATCCTGGAATATTCTCTGAATATTTAACAAACAAAAATTACTCAAGAATTAACTCGGAACTCTAAATTATGCTTAAAACTATATCAAATAAAATAGTTAATTTTCTATTGATATTCCAAAGTCAAGTCCTAAGTCAGTTTTTCGAAATTCAAAATGGCGGTTCCAAAATGGAGGACGAATTTTTTAAAAATGGTTTGATTTTTATGAAATTTGGTATCTAAGCATTTTTGAAGTTGCTAATTACGAATCTAGAGTTAGTTTTTAAAAATCAAAAATGGCAGATTCAAAATGGCGTACTAATTTTTACAAAATTGATTGTTTTTTATCAACTATGGCATCTTTGGATTTTTTGGAGTTGCTGATTACGAGTCTAAAGTCAAATATTAAAAATTCAAAATGTCGGATCCAAAATAGCGGACGAAAATTAAAAAAATTGTTTGATTTTTATGAAAGTTGGTATATAGGAGCTTCTGGAATCACTGATTACGAATTTAAAGGCAGAATTCCAAAATTCAAAATGGCGGATCCAAAATGGCAGACGAAATTTTCAAAAATGGTTTGATTTTTATGAAATTTGTTATCTAAGGATTTTTTGAGTTGCTGATCACGAATCTGAAGTTAGTTTTCGAAAATTCAAAATGGCGGATCTAAAATGGCGAACGAAAATTAAAAAAATTGTTTGATTTTTATGAAACTTCGTATATAGGGGCTTCTGGAATCACTGATTACGAATTTAAAGTCAGAATTCCGAAATTCAAAATGGCGGATACAAAATGGCGGACGAAAAATTAAAAAATTGTTTGATTTTTATCAAATTTGGTATCCAAGGATTTTTTGAGTTGCTGATCACGAATCTGAAGTTAGTTTTCGAAAATTCAAAATGGCGGATCTAAAATGGCGGCCCTAAAAAATTAGATTCTTTTATAAATTATTATTTCCAGATTTTTAAGATTGCTCGTTACAAATCTGAATAAAAAATCCCAATATTCAAAATGGCGGATCCAAAATGGCGACCAAATAAAGAAATTATTGAATTCTCATAGAAATTGGTATCCGGCGTATTTTCAGGTCACTGATTATAACGCTAACATGAACTCAAAATTCTAAAATTCTAAATAATATAAAATTCCAAATTTGGGTCATTCCACGCAGAATATTCTTTGAGTCAAAAGTCTAAAAAGCAAAAAAAAAAAAAATTTTTTTAAAAAAAAATTCTCAAAAATCTCGAAAATTGTTGAAGTTACTACTTGTCTTCTGTTTGATAATTACATTTCTAAGCTAATATAATCAAAGACTTGATCACTTGTTGGTTTGAATTAGCACTGAACGATTTTATAATAATTTTCAATTTTGTAGAGACTAATACAGATGCAAAAAGCACGTCAGATTTATTGTCCCTGAAAGTTTCTGCGCAAGACGCAAATTCTGCCTCGCAAAACAATTATGCAGTTAAATGACAAGAATTAAGAAATGATTCTAATTTCTGAAAGGTGTCTTGTCGCATAATCAAACTAAACCTTCAGTCAAGTTCTCAAGAGACCTTTTCTCGTATCACGTGACGCCATTCGACAGATCAATTTTTAACACCAGACACTACGTAATTTTACAAACTAACGTAAATTATTCGAATCCGCTTAAAAAAGTGATGTTCCTTTGTCACGCGATTCTCTATTAATAATTGCAATTTGAACAAAAGTAGACAAACTTTGAAGTTTTTTGAAGAAAAAAAAAAAATTTATTTATAAAATTGCTGTCGTGAAGACTGAAAAATCGAGTGTTTAGGATTAATGGGAAATTGTGGTTTTTTGGGGTAATCCATGTCAAGATGATCCAAAAAATGTAGCAAGTTTTTAAACATGCCTCATTGCCTAGAATATTATTCTAAATTGAAAATAAAGGAACGGGTATTTTTTTATTTTTAAATCGGTTAATATTTAATTTTGGGTCAATGTGTGTCAAATGTACCCATATTTGGGAAAAGGAGTATTTTTTAATCGGGTTGAAATTTATGGGTGGATTGTGGTCCAAGTCGAGGTTATTTCAACCACTAGTTGATTTAATTGAATAACGACAACAAGTTTATTGATATCCAAAATATTTTAGAATTTTAAAAAATATTTTAAAAATTTTTAATTATACAGAGAACAATTAAAAAATCGTAGAAATAATTAAAAAGGTAAAGAAAATAATTGAAATTTGGAAAAAATATTTGGAAAAATGACAGAATATTCATGAAATAAAAGAAAATAATTGAAATTTGGTAAAGAAAATGTCCTTATGGAAGAATTTATGAAATTTGAGAGAAATAATTGAAAAAATGATAGAATATATTTTAATTAGAAGAAAAAGATTGAAAACTTATTTTAAAAATTGATAATTTAAGAAAATAATTTTAAAATAATTATAAATAATTGAAAACTCAGAAAATTAATTCAGAAATAATAGAGATGATTAAAAATTGAAGAAAATAAATGCAGAATATTAAAAATAATAATTTAAAATCGAAGAAAACAATTGAAATTCGAGAGAGTAAAATTGCAAAAAATAATATAAAATACAAGAAAACCATAGAAATAATTGAAAGTTGAAAAAAATAATTTAAATTTAAAATAAATAATTAAAAACTTTTCGGAGATTACAAAAAAGGATGAAAATAACTAGAAATTTAAAAAAAAATTTAATTTAGGAAAATTAATTGAAAAAATGATACTATACATAAGAAATAAAAAAGAATAATTGAAATCGTATAAAGAAAATGGAAAATTGAAAGAAATAATTTAAAGAGAGAAATAATTGAAAAAAATGACAAAATATATTTTTTAAATAAAGAAAAATAATAATCGAAAAATTAATTTAAAAATTTCTAGTTTAAGAATATAATTACAAAATAATATGAATAGTTTGAAATTGAAGAAAATAATTGAATTTTTAGAAAAATACTTAAAAAATTTGGAAAATAATTTTTAAAAATGAGAATAATTTGAAATGGTTGGAAATAATTGAAAAATGATAAAAAATGTTCAATAATTGAAAAAAATAATTGTAATTACAAAAATAAATTGAAGAAATTACAGATTATATGTGAAATAAAAGAAGATAATTAAAATATGAAATAACAATGATAAATTAAAGATAATTAATAAAATTTGAGAGAAATAATTGAAAAAATGAAAGAATTTATGTTACATAAAAGATAATAATAATTAAAAAAAATTTTGTAAAATTTTTACAATTGAAGAGAATAATTAAAATAATTAAAAAGTGGAGAAAATAATTTAAATTTGAGATGAATAATTGAAATTTTTGAAAATTGCGGAACAAAATGAAAATAATTAGAAATCGGAGAAAATAATTGAATAATGATAAAACTAATTGGAAAAATTACAGAATATATTTGAAATAAAAGAAAATAATGGAAAATTCAGGAAATTAATTCAGAAATAATAAAAATAATTAAAAGTATTAAAGAAAATAAATGATAAATATTGAAAATAATTTTAAAAAATTGAAAAAAATAAATAAATTGTAATTTGTGATAAATAATTGCAAAAATTACAGAATGTATATAAAATACAAGAAAACCATAAAAATATTTAAAAATTGAATAAAAGAATTTTAATTCAAAATAAATAATTAAAGGTGTTTTTGAAATTACAAAAAAGGATGGAAATAATTAAAAAAATGAAGAAAATAATAAAAAATTGAGAGAATTGATTATAAAAATTACACAATATGTATGAAATAAATGAAAATAATCGAAAAATGATTTTAAAGAATTTTTATTTAAGAATATGATTAAAAAATAATAGAAATAATTTAAAATTGAAGAAAATAATTGAATTTTGAGGAAAACGTTTAAAAATATTGGCAAAAAATTTTAAACATGGGTTTAATAAAAAAATGATTGGTAATAAATGAAAAATGATAAAAATAGTTTAGAATTGAAGAAAACAATTAAAATTTAAAAGTTATTTAAAGTAAAAAAAAATTTTTTAAAATTTAAGTAAATTTAAAATTTAAAATTTTAGATAAATGCTTCAAAATTTTAAAAATTAGGAAAAATAATAAAAATAAATAGCAACTGGAGAAAATATTGAATGATGAAAAATAATTGAAAGAATTACAATATATATTTTAAATAAAAGAAAATAATTGAAAAAATCATTAAAAAATGAAAAATTGAAGACAATAATCTATATTTCAGATAATAAATGAAAATTTATGAAATTAATTAAAAATAATTAAAAAATGGAGAAAATCATTGCAAAATGATATAAATTAATAGGAATTTAAAAAAGATTTTTGAAAATTGAGATAAATAATTAAAAATTTAGTTATCTAATTCAGAAATAAGGAAAATGATAGAAATAATTAAAAATTTAAGATCGTAATTGAAATAGAATTTCAAAATAAAATTTCTTGGAAACTAATTTAAAAAAATGAAAATAATAAAAACTTGGGAAAAGTAATTGAAAAATGGTGAAAAATTGTAAATTAAAAAAAATGAATTTGAATTTGAGAAAAATAATTGAAAAAATTGAAAAGTGGAGACAATAATTTAGATTTGAGATAATAATTGAAAACTTTAAGAAATTAATTAAAAAATAATTAAAATAATTAAAAAAAAGTAGAAATTGCAAAATGATATAAATATTTAAAAATTGAAAAAATAATAAAAATTTGATAGAATTAATTTGAAATAAAAGAAGTTAATTAAAATTTGAGAAAACATTTGCAAAATGATACCAATAATTGAAAATTGAAAGAAATAATTTTAATTTGAAAAAACTTATCGAAAAATATAAATATAATTATGTACAACATACATTTGAAATAAAAGAAAATAATTCCAAAATGCTAAAAAATAATGCTAAATAGAAAGAAAAAAAAATTGAAATTTGAGTAAATAATTAAAATTTTTAAAAATTAATTAAAAAATAACTAAAATAATTATTCCCGAAAAAAAGTTTTAATTTTTTCCTGTTTTTGAGCAGTTTTTTGAGATTAACTAAAAAATTTATGCCAATCTGGTTATTTTGACATTGAGTTTGGAATTAGCAGAGAAAAATACGTTGGAATACAAAAAGATAAAAAAGCAAAACAAAAGAAAAGACTAAAAATTTTTTTTGGTTTTTTCCGTGTTTTTGAGCAATTTTTCAGATAATCTCACAAATTTTAGTCAATTTAATTAGTCTGACTTTAAATTCGGATCAGCCGAGAAAAATACGTAGAAATAAAAAAAAACAAAAAAAAAAATGCAAAAAAAATTCATTTTTGTTTTTTCCGTGTTTTTGAGCAATTTTTTGAGATTATCTGGAAATTTTCAACTGATTTCGTTATTTTAAAATTAAAATTTGAATTTGGATTCAGCTGAGACACATAAGTATTAATACACTAGCGCAGGGTCCCGGACAAAAATTTTGTTTTTTGATTTTTTCCGTGTTTTTGAGCAGTTTTTTGGGTTATCTCGAAATTTTTAACTAATTTCGTTGTTTTAAAAAAAAATTATAATTTGGATTCAGCTGAGACAAATACGTATTAATACACTAGCGCAGTGTCCCGGAAAAAAAAAATTTTTTCTTGATTTTTTCCGTGTTTTTGAGCAGTGTTTTGAGATTATCTAAAAAATTTCAACTAATTACGTTATTTTAAATTTGAATTTGGATTCAGCTGAGACAAATACGTATTAACACACTAGCGCAGTGTCCCGGAAAAAAATTTTTCTTTTTGCTTTTTTCCGTGTTTTTGAGCAATTTTTTGAGATAATCTCGAAATTTTAACTAATTTCGTTATTTTAAAATTAAAATTTGAACTTAGATTCAGCTGAGACAAATACGTATTAACACACTAGCGCAGAGTCCCGGAAAAAAATTTTTCTTTTTGATTTTTTCCGTGTTTTTGAGTAGTTTTTTGAGATTATCTAAAAAATTTCAACTAATTTCATTATTTTAAATTTGAATTTGGATTCAGGTAAGATAAATACGTATTAACACTCTAGCGCAGTGTCCCAGAAAAAAAAATTTTCTCTTTGATTTTTTCCGTGTTTTTGAGCAGTTTTTTGAGATTATCTTAAAAATTTCAACTAATTTCGTTATTTTAAATTTGAATTTGGATTCAGCTGAGACAAATACGTATTAACACACTAGCGCAGAGTCCCGGAAAAAAAAATTTTCTTTTCGATTTTTTCCGTGTTTTTGAGCAATTTTTTGAGATAATCTGAAAAACATTAGCCAAGTTTGTTTTTCTGATTTCTGATTTGGATTCAGCGGATAAAAATATGTAGGAATTCACTAGCATAATCTCGAAAACAAAAGTGTCCATTTTTTCGGGATTTTTAGCAGTTTTTTGAGATTATTTCAAAATTTTTGCCTATCTGGATATTTTGACTTTGAATTCTGATTTAGTCGAGACAAATAAGTAGGAATACAAAAAGAAAGAGAAAACAATAGAAATTGGTTCTTTTTGGATTTTCCGTGTTTTTGAGCAGTTTTTTGAGATAATTTCAGAAATTTTATCCAGTTTTGTTATTCTGAGTGCGGATTCGGATTTATTTGGTAATTTTAAATTTGAATTTGGATTCATTCGAGAAAAATACGTATTAATACGCAGTGTCCCGGAAAAAAAATTTCTTTTTGAGTTTTTCCGTGTTTTTGAGCAGTTTTTTGAGATAATCTAAAAAATATTTGTCAAGTTTGTTTTTTTTTATTTCTGATTTGTATTCAGCGGAGAAAGCGTAGTATCCCGGACAAAAAAATTTTCTTTTTGGTTTTTTCCGTGTTTTTAGCAGTTTTTTGAGATTTTCTCAAAATTTTCAACCAATTTGGTTGTTTTAACTTTGAATTCGGATTCAGGCGAGAAAAATACGTATTAATACACTAGCGAAGTATCACGCATAAAAAATTTTTCTTTTTGGTTTTTCCGTGTTTTTAGCAGTTTTTTGAGATTATCTCAAAATTTGTATCCAATCTTGTTATTCTAGCTTTAATTTCGGATACAGCGGAAAAAATTACTTAAAAAAGACACTAGCGTAGTATTACGGAAAAATTTTTTTTTTTTCATTTTGATCTGGTTTTTAAATTTTTTTTGAGATTATCTAAAAAATTAGAACGACTCTTGTGTTGTCTGTGTAGTGATTCTAAATCGCAATATTGTAATAATATACTATAAAAATGTATATTAAAAAATAGTTGAAACATGAAGCAATGTAAGAAAACCCTTTTTTCCATCAAACTTTCTAAATTTAACAATAACTCGTTTCGTGAGTGAGTAATTAATTAAAATGAAGAAGGGCAATTGTGAATTTAATTTTGTTAATTCTTTCATGTATTAACCTTTTGTAAAAATCGATTTCTTAATGTAGATTTGCGTTTGAGCAGGTAATAACTGTAGTTTAGTCTTATCTCTTATTGAAAGGGAGAAAGTTCGAAGGGAAGAGATTGCGTGCTGAGAGAGTCGAATTTCCTTTTTCTTGTAAACGAGAAACTGCTCGTTTACGGTAATGACAAATCGATGTAATGTCGTTTTCAAAATATATTTTATGTCTCTCGTTCTTAAAATGCCGCTAAAACACTCGATTGAAATTCAAGTTCAATATTCCATTATAAATTTCGTGCTTGGTCAGAAATTATTAAAAATAAGTTTCAAAAAAAAAAAAAAAAAAAAAGAATGCTACACGAAATATTTCGATTTTAAGAAAATAACCAACAAAGTTACAGATTGAAATCCTTTATTGTAAGCAACAAAAATCACGGATACAGAGAAAATTCTCTTCTCGCAAATTTTCGTATCGTTTGAAAATTCCATGATTTCGTATAGAAGCAAGCTTCGAATTTATTTTCGATAAATATTATCCTGTTCATACAATAATATCACATATATTCTTCCATCCACTCTCAATTTTCATTCAATTTTTCATTTCCGCCTCTGTCTCTCTCTCTCACTCACTCAATCATATTATTAATATCGAATTTTAATAATTAATGTTATTTTTAATAACTGACGCAGCTTAAATAATAACTTAAAAATTAATTTTACAAGATTCTTTTCCTACTGGCAAAACTGTGCCAAAGCTTTTTTTTTTTTTGAAACATGACTATACTTTGGCAGCAGTTCGTCAATGGCACAAACTTCGGTAACCTTGGCTAACGAATTTAACAACCCACGCTCAGGTATTATTTCACAATTATTTTAAAAAATTTTTACGCCATTAATTGTCGTTAATAACAATTTGATAAAATATAATTTACTATCAGACGAAATTTGTTTAAATTAAAAATTTTACTCAAGTAGTAGTCTAAAATCGATATAAAAATCGATACTGCTTTTTCGATGTATCGATATTCGATATCAATCGATTATTCTTAAATCGATCTATTGATTACTCTTAAATCGATATATCGATTAGTCTTAAATCGATAAATCGATTACTCTCAACTCGAGATATCGATTACTCTCAAATTGATGTATCGATCTTTCATAAATCGATATATCGATCAAATCGAAATATCGATTTATCATTAATCGATAGCATAGCATCGATTACAATATTTAAATTGATAAACCTATAGAAAGAAATCGATATCTGAATCAATATTAGAATATCGATAATCTATCGCAGCCAATTGATAAATAAAAGAGACTCGTAATATGATAATTTAATATCTTTCTTAAATATCAATACGATAAGCATAATACAATTGATATTAGTAGCGTGGGTGCACTCATCATCTTAAAAAAATATACAATATTTCAGTGAATTGCTTGAATTGTGTGATTGTTTTTCTTTTTTTTTTTTTTTTAATATATATATTTACACATAATAGCGAAACAATAGATGCTCTTCCCTGACACAAATTGTGTCAAAAGGCACAACATGCAAAGTGGGTTAGTAAAGAATCGACATTTCATCGACAAAAAAAAGAAACAAGAAGAAAACCCAAAATATCAAGAAACGAGTAATTATTTCAAGATCAAATGATCCTTTCAACAATTTTATCCAGATAATTTTATAATTGACAATTTTATATTGACGATTTTTTAAATTAATTTATTTTCTTGCTTTTTTTCTGTTTATTTTAATTTTTTTTTTTTTTTGGTTTGGTTAGATTTTAAAACAACTTTAGCGCGCGTGATTTTTGCAGAATGGGCGTCCACCTTTCGCGTAGAAACTCTGGCCTTCGAGATTTTTCTTGCACATCTGAAAAAGAGAATTATTTGTCAATTTTATTGTTATTTCTATTTTAAAATAACGATATTAGACGGTAAAATATCGATTTGTCGATCGAAATATCGATATTTATCGAATTTTACAATCGATAATTCGATAATTTGGATTTATAATCGATAAATTAAATTTGCAATTGGTATATCGATCTTGCAATCGATATATCGAATTTGATATGGATATAAAGAATAACTTGCAATCGATAAATAAAATTTGCAATCGATATGTCGAACTTGCAATCGATATATCGAACTTGCAATCGATAAATCAAATTTGCAGTTAATATGTCGAACTTGCAATCGATAAATTTAATTCGAGTTCGATATATCGAACTTGCAACCGATAAATCAAATTTTCAATCCATATTTCGAACTTGCAATCGATAAATCAAATTCGCAATCAATATATCGATTTTGCAATCAATATGTCGAACTTGTAATCAATAAATTGAATTTTAAATTGATATATTCAACTTGCAGATGATAAATCAAATATAAAATCGATATATCAATCAGTCAATCGATAGTTTGATCTTACAGTCGATCTTTTAATCGATTTCTTAATCGATACTTCGACCTACTACTCAATATATCGACCTATTAATCAATATATCGATCTATTAACCAATACATCGATCTGTTGTCCAATATATCGATTTTAAATTGATAAATCGATCTCTTAATTGACAAATCGATCTCTGAATCGATATATCGATGCCTCAATCGATATATCGATTAGACAATCGATAGTTTGATCTTACAGTTGATCTTTTAATCGATTTCTCAATCGATACTTCGACCTACTACTCAATATATCGACCTATTAACCAATATATCGATCTATTAACCAATACATTGATCTATTGACCAATATATCGATCTATCAATCGATATATCGATTCTAAATCGATAAATCGATCTAGCAATTGATAAATCGATCTCTGAATCGATATATCGATCCCTCAATCGATATATCGATCCCTCAATCGATATATCGATCCCTCAATCGATATATCGATCTCTTAATCGATATATCGGGTTTTCAATCGATTTATCGATATCTTAATCGATATTTTGACAAAAAAAATGTCTTTCGAGTTTTGTGTCGATATTTGACATCTTTTGTATATAAAAAGAAATTATAAAATAATTTTTAATTAAAAAAATTTTTTTTAACTCACCGTGCAGTTAAAGCACTGACTGTGATAGTTATTGTTAAGAGCCTCTACCCAGCGATCTCCTGCTTCTACTGGGTATCCACAGGCGTAACATTTTGTTGTAAAAAGATTATTCCAGTCTGTAAATTAAGATAAAAAATAAGTATTGTTAATTTAAATTTTGTCATGTTTGAGATTCAAGAATTTTGTTTCATTGAGAATTAGTTTCTTTACAAAATGTTTTGAAAATTTATTTTTTTATTTATTTTTTTTAAAGAATAATTTGGTTTTTAATTTAAAAAAAAACGCACTTTTAAGTACAAGAAAATTGAGAAATTTTCAATCTTTCATTTGAGAAAAACTTACCGTTTTCACAGTACGGTAAACCATCTTCCAAAAAGAAGGGACTGTTTCCAAACAACTTGCCACAATGAGAGCAAATGAAACACTCAGGGTGGTAATGCTTTCCAACTGCATTCAAGCAATCCTAAAAGTAAAATTTAAATAATTAATAAAATAGGATCGATTATAAAAATTCTATAATCACATTAATTAACAGGACTCGATATGAAAACAATACTGACAATAGAATGACGTGTTTTTTTTATTGGCCCCTCGTTAACACAGAAAGGTATACACTTCAGGGGCCATCTTTTTTGACAAATTATTATTGTTAATCCCTGTGATGCCTGATGATTTTAAAATGATTTACAATAATAGAAAAACGAACAACGATTCTGATAGTTGAACATAACTGAAACAATCGCTGATTGTTAAATTTAAATCACTGATGTAATAAACACTGAATTGGACGATATTTAATGAAACATTTTTGACAAAATGCACGAAAATAAAACATTTTTACCACTCACCCATTGATAAAATTGACGTAGTTAATCCAATTTTTTAATTTTTCATAAAAAATATTTTAACCCTTTTTCATAATTGACTTATAATTATTACGCTTTACAATAAAAGATATTCAGACAATTTTTCTGGTCAACTATTGTCGTATTTTTTTTTTACTTTTTAGGCATTTTTTCATTTTATTTTTCAATTTTTTTTTTTTTAATTTAATAGTATACTATTTTTTTTCTATGTTTCATTACTGTCTATATATAATTATTACATTGCGGTATTTTAATTTAAGGGTACGTGATGCTATAACAAAGAAAAAAATTATTATAAGAGTAAGAAAGAAATAGCAGTCAAATAATTCTCAGAGTCAGTATAAAGAGTTTGTAAAATATCGATATTTTTTTATATTTATTGCGAAATCGATTTAAAATGTCGATTAACATCGATTAAAATTGAATTATTTATTGATTCTCATTGACGAATGTATCGATGTCAGTTTCGATTTAAATCGATATAAGTATCGATAACGGTTTCGATTTAAATCGATGAAAGTTTTTATAACAGTTACGATTTAAATCGATGATATTATCGATAGCGGATTCGATTTGTGTAAATGAAAGTATCGATAACTGTTTAGATTAATATCGATATGAATATCGACAATAATTTCGATTCAAATCGATATTACCATCGACAACGGTTTCGATTTTAATCGATATTCCTATCAAAAGCGGTTTCGATTTTAATCGATGAGAGTCTCGACAATATCGGTTACGATTAAGTCGATAAAATTATCAACAATGGTTTCGATTTATATCGATAATTATTTCGATTTATATCGATACTCGTATCGATATCGCCTTCGATGTAATTCGATGAAATTATCGATAACAGCTTCGATTTATATCGATTTGGGTATCGATAATTGTTTCGATTTAACTCGATATGAGTATCGATAACAGTTTCGATTAAAATCGATATATGTATTGACAACAGTTTCGATTTAAATCGACGAAATTATCGATTACTTTTCCAATTCATATTGATAGTTTTATCGAATTATATCGTTTTTGTCTATCGATTTCAAATATCGATTCACGTCAATAAATTTCACGAATCAATATCGTTTGTACATTCTTACAAAAATATCGATATAAAATCTGTTAATATTCTTTTGTTTCTAGTTTTTTCAACTCTTTATAAAACTCTGAGATTTTATTATGAAATAAAAAGAAACTTACGCCTTTGATTTTGCCTCCACATTTGTCACAAGGTGGCGCAATGTATTTTTCGAAGCAATGCTCGCAGTACAATTGTCCCTTCTCTTCTACGAAGCCGATATCTTGCAATCCACGATTACATTGGGCATTTCCGCAGACAAAATGTTCAGGGCACCAAATTTGTCCCAAAGCTGAGATGAACGGTCCTCTGAAAAAATTTTTAAAAAACATTTATTCCTGTTCTAGAAGCGTCATTGGCGGATCCATGGGAGGAGGAGGGCACGAGTTTTTGGGACAGAAAAAATCCCAATGTCTTCAAAATGTGCCTGTTTTGTCTTTTGCTTCAAAATAAAATTAATAAAAGGAAAATTTCCCTGAAAAGCAATTATTATCATTTGGTTTAAGTGTACAAATTTCTATTTTCAATGTTACAAATCAATTGATGAATTATTATTTATTTATTTATTTATTTATTGAAACATAAACGGGAAAAGTTCCCTTTATTACATAAAAAGAGAAAAGAAAAATTAACAAGTAAAACAAAAAGATAAATCTAAGTGTTAACAAAAAATCATAAATTATAAATAAGTATGCGTATAAACATAAATTATAAAAAAAAAATAAATCATAAATTATAAATTATTATAATTATAAAAAAAAGTCAATTAACCTAATTTATCAGAAACGAAAGTTGGCAACCCCCAAAAACCACCCCTCAGGAAAATAATAGAAAATATATCAGAAAAAACTACTCACATTCTCAAAAAAAAATTATAATCAAGTTCTAAAATGGTGAAAAGTACTCAGGAATATGCACCCTAATTTTGTTTAATTATCTACAGTTTCCAATTAATAATTAATTATTATCTCTTAATTTTATAGTTATTCTTTAACCTTTAAAATTATTTTTTTTCTAATTTTTCCTACAATTATCAATTATTATCATACAGCTTCAATTTAATTCTTTAATTTTCAATTTATTTTTATAATTTTAATTAATTTCCTCTATTTTTAATTATTTCGTTTTTTCGAATTATTTTCATCGATTGTCAATTAATTCCACAATATTTAATAATTCTCGGATGTTTCCAATTATTTTTTTTCTCATAAAAATTGTTTTAAAATTTCAATTCAATTGTTCGATTTTGTAACTATTTTCTTCAATTTTCAATAAGTTCATTTAATATTAAATTCAATTGTTCAAATATTTCCTTCAATTGTCAATTTTTTTTTTACTTATTTCATTTTTCAATTTTCAACTTTTTCTTCTACATTCAATAATTCACGGATTTTATCAATAATTTTTTCAATTTTTAACTATATTTTTCTAATTTCAATTACATTCTTCAATTTTTAATTATTTGTACAATTTTCAATTAGAAAATAAATATTAAATAAATAATAAATAATCATAATAAATAATAATACGAACTCTTTAATATTAAACGATTCTCGGCTTTTTTAATTAATTTTTTCAATCATAAAAATTCTTTTAAAATTTCGTTTCATTAAATTTTCTTTAATTTTCTGCTATCTTCAATTCCTCATTATTCTCTTCAAATTTCAGTTCCATTTTTAAATGTTTAATTATTTTCTTTAACAATAACAAATTCTCGACTAATATCAATTATTTTTCTCTACATGAAAATATTTCTGTAATTTTAGATATACAATTGCTCAATTATATTCTACAACTTTTAATTCCATTCTTTAATTCCATTTTTCAATTTTAAATTATTTTCATTAATTTTTAATCAATTCATCGATATTCAATAATTATCTGATTGTTAAAGTTTTTTTTAAAAATCATAAACATTGTTTTAAATTATCAATTCAATTGTTCAATTTTTAAGTTTTCAATTATTTTCTTCTGTATTTAATAATTTTGAGCTTTTTTAAATTACTTTTTAAACTTTTTTATTATATTTTTTTAAATTTCAATTACATTCTTTAAATATAAATTATTTTTATTAATTTCAATTTTTTTTTACTTTTTCAATTCAGTCGTATATTTTACAATTACTCCTATAATTTTCTTAATTTTTCAATTAATATTTTTAAATTCTCATTTTTGGTTAATTTTTCTTTTTGATTATTAATAAGTTTCTTAAATTTTAAACTCAACTGTTCAAATATTTTCTGCAAATCTCAATTTTTTTTAATTGCAATTCCATTTTTCAGTTTGCAATAATTCTCGCCTTTTTTCAGTTACTTTTTTTCAATTTTTTATTATATTCTTTAAATTTCAATACCATTCTTCAATTTTTTTTTAATTTCTTAAATTTTTAATTGTCTTCGTTAATTTTCAATTATTTTCTTCAATTTCAGTTTTTCCCTACTTTAAATCCAGTTGTTCAATTTACAATTATTTTTCTATTCTATAATAACAGTATTCTATAATTTTTTTAATGTTTCTTTTTGCAATTTTTTTCTTGAAATTTAATTTTCATTGTTTTATTTTTTAATTCTTGTTAGTTGTGTATTAATCTAGCCATTTTTCGAATTTTGTTTTCTCTCTAAATCTGAATTAGTAGTTTTCTACTAAGAATTAGTAGTTTTCTACTATGAATTAGTCAAATTCATGGCTCATTTTTCTCTAATTCATATGGTAGAAAACTACTAATTCTTAGTAGAAAACTACTAATTCTTAGTAAAAAAACTACTAATCTTTAGTAGAAAACTACTAATTGAAATAGTGAAACTTTACTTTTAAAAAAAGTAGATTTTCTTACTAATTTAATTAGTAGTTTCCAATAACAAAATTAGTAGTTTTCTACTACAAAATTAGTAGTTTTCTACTAAGAATTAGTAAAATTCTTACTATTTTAACAGTAGCTCATTTTTCGCTAATTCATTAGTAGAAAACCACTAATTCAGATTTAAAGAGTTCAATTGTCAATTATTTTCGCATTTGTTTTTGTCATTTTTTTTCAATTATTAATTATTTTTTCAAATTTCAAATTAATTTTTAAATTTTCAATTTATTTCTTCATTCTTTTATTACTTTCTTCAATTTTTCAATTACTTTCTTTAATTTCAATTATTTTCATTGATTTTCAATATAGTCTTTCAATTTTCAATTATTTCCAAAAGTTATTCCTATAACCTTTTTTAATTTTAAAATTACTTTGTTTGAATTTAATATTTATTGTTTAATTTATTTTTTTCAATTGTGAAATTTTCTACCCATTTTTCGAATTTCGTTTACAAATTGTCAATTTTCTTTTTTTTCTTGAGAATTTTTTGAATTTTGACACCAACAATTTTTTTATTAATTAAAAAAATTTTTTTACTTATATTTCTCGATGTTTCTTGGGGGTAGTTTTTTGGGGTTAATAATTCTTTTTGTCAATTGGAAAAATTAGGGGTTACATTTTTGAGTATGTCTCATCGTTTTATTAATTGATCATAATTTTTTTGTAGAATTCGAATAATTTTGCTTCCTCACTGAAAAAGCTTTGTAATCGTTAAGATTCTCGATTTTCCAAAAGTAGTCTAAATTGACTCAATTTTATCTAAAATAGTAAAATTTCATTTTTAAGCAAATGTCATTCGCTCTGTTAAAAAATTGAACATCAGAAATGATAAAAAAAATTTATAAATTTTATTTTACAGCAAAAGTCAAAATAGCCACAGTTTGCAGACACTTTCTGTGACCATAGTGTGCACGCTCAGCTGACAGGGATATTCCCATGAGAGAGAAAGAGACAACACTATAGTGCCATCTCTTTCTATCTCATGTAATACCCCCTCCAAGAATCCATAAGAGAGAAAGAGACAACACTATAGTGCCATCTCTTTCTATCTCATGTAATACCCCCTCCAAGAATCCATAAGAGAGAAAGAGACAACACTATAGTGCCATCTCTTTCTATCTCATGTAATACCCCCTCCAAGAACCCATGAGAGAGAAAGAGACAACACTATAGTGCCATCTCTTTCTATCTCATGTAATACCCCCTCCAAGAATCCATAAGAGAGAAAGAGACAACACTATAGTGCCATCTCTTTCTATCTTATGTAATACCCCCACCAAGAATCCATAAGAGAGAAAGAGACAACACTATAGTGCCATCTCTTTCTATCTCATGTAATACCCCCTCCAAGAATCTTGTCTGGATCCGCCACTGAGAAACGTCTGATTTTCTAACCTCTCAACACAAACAATACAAACCTTCTAATTTGTGTTTTACAACAGCAACAAACTGGTAATAAAGCTTGTTCATTCGACTGCCACGTCAACTGATTAGTATTATCTCCATTAGCTGGAAACATCATGCAACAAAACAATTTGTTAGTTAAAAGACACACGCTATTCTAGAACCTCCAGTGGCTGGAGAGACAGAACTAAAACAAGATGCAAAAGCACGTCACGCCCTCTATTCAACACTGCTGAAAAAGTTAATTCATCCTAAAAGCCGAAATATTCAACAAACAGGTTTAATTCATCAGTTGCAGCAAGTCCAGTAAGGGTGAAGTCACCTGCCAAGGATCAAACGATGAAATAGAATAGACCAATCAGAAAACACTTTCCATTGTGCCCAATTATCTGATTGGCCTATTCTATTCCCCTAATCCTCCGCACATGTCTTCACCCAAAGTCACAACAATCCACAACACAAAAGGCCCAGTACCTGACGTAATTATTGCAACGGGCACACTGTGGAATACGTGATCCAGCTCCTCCGGCCTGATTCAGGATCCCCCTTCCACGTTTGGGAGCACTGCTCCCAGCAAAGGACCCGCTCTTGTTGCTGTTGAGGCCGCCAACTCCGGCACCTAGATCCGGGTGGGATGACATATTTGGTGGGTCTAGTGAATTTTGGGGTTTGCTAATCGGACAAGAGGTCGTGGATTGACAGGAGGACTGGGTTTTGGACTGGCAGGTGGACTGGTCCTGGAAGGACTCGGACTTGTAGGAGTACTCGGATTTGGTGGTGCAGGTCTGGGTCTGGGGCTGAGGTTTGTACAGTTGGACAGTGGGTGGTCTTATCCTGCTGAGGGTGAGCTGGGTAAGCTGATTACTGAGATTAGTGCGAGGCTTGTGGATCGGCTGAAAGCTGCTGCTGGTGTCAGGCTTGGAGGGTTGCGAGAGGGGACAGCTGCTGCAGAAACTCGGAGCCTCCTCGTTCGGCAGAGGGATCTGCGGGAAGGGAATATTCTTGCCACACTGGCCCTTCAGAATGGACTTGGGAGACATGCCGGAGACGCTGCATGGAGCGACGCAAAAGGACCCGTCCCCGCAGGGTGTCACACAGACTCCGGAGCCACTGCAGGTCCCCGCGTCGATACTGCACCCGCCGGACCGCACTCCACAGACGCCCGAAGGTTGTTTGCAACTGTTGCCGGGAGCCGGGGAGACACAGATGCCTTGTCGGTCGAGTGTTGGGGTCACACAGACTCCGGATCTGTCGCAGGAGGACGAGGAGGAGTTGCAGGGGACAACGACTACTCCGGTTTTTGAACCCCCTTCGGATACGGTCCGGCAGGGCAAAACGGTGACTCCGCTGTTGGGACACTGTTTCAGAGGACACGGGGGATTTTCGACGACTTCGTGACGGATGCGGCGGACCTCGGTGGAGCTGGAGGTGCAGGGGGGCAGGACCCTGACGCCCTGGCGCTGGATCCTCTCGGACACGCTCTCGCGTTTAGCCGGGCAGGGCAAAGATGGCGAGACGCTGCTGCTCCGACTCACGTAGCAGCCCGAGGGAGCCGGGCTCTCGGTTATTCTCTCTACTTTCCGCTCTCGGATGTGGGTGTGGGTCCCCTCTTCGTCTTCGGAGTAGCTAACGTTTTTGGTGATGTGGTAGTCCTTATGGGTGTGGCCCGAGGGAGTGTCCTCTTCGTAGTGGTAGCAAACACAATCCTCTTCTGTCTTCGGCCCCGAGTCCTTGACCCTCGGAGCCTGGGCCTTGGTGAAACAACAGGGTTCCGGTGGACCTTGAGCAGGGGATTTTGACCTGGAGCAGGGAGTGGGAGTTCTACTAGGATCGTAGGTGTGGCCTTCGACCGGTCCGGTCTTCATGGCGACTAGGTGCTTTTGGTAGATGGGGATCGTGTCCGGTTTCTTGAGGCCTGTCATCATGGAGCAGCCCCCAGGGGTTCCGGGTCGGGATCTAGTCGGGGATCTTGAAGAATCTCGGAGACGATAATTCGGTGGAGGGGTTGGCAAAGGCTGTGGACCCTGGGGCTTTTTGCGCTCCTGGACGACTTCTCTGGTGTCGCTGAAGAGAAGTTGGGCGGGGGCACAGTAGCCGTCTTCAGCAGAGGGGGCATTGGGTGTTCGCGATCTGCGACAACAGGTTTTACAAGGGTTGACGTTTCCGCCCAAGGGGGAGTAGGACCGGTCAGAGGCGGTCGTGAGCGCGGCTTGGAATGGAGACACGGGTCGGTTCTGGGCGGGTAGTGGAGGGAGGGATGGCTCACAAGTGCACTGGCAAGTTTCTTCATAGGTAACCTGATGATAAATCTCCTTGCATCCGTTGTTGTCGGTGCTGGTACTTAGGGAGCAGTAGGACTGATTCGGCGCTGTCGTTAGGGCCTTGACCATTTCTGACTTCCATTCCTGAGGGACGGTGTTCTTAATAGGCTGAGATCCGCTCTCGGTCTGACTGATGAACTGGACCTGTTTCCTGCAAGTTTCGGTGGTGTTCTGCGACTCCTGGGTACTTTGTCCGTATTTGGAACTGAGGCGACGCTCTTGGAGGGTTTGACGCTTCTCGGGAGTTTGGTCCCTGAGACTCTTATGCACCTGGACCTGTTCCCGCAAACTTCTTCGTCTCTGTTCATCCTGGGTGTTAACCTCCTCCCTCATTTCCCGGTACCGCTCCTCCCGACATTGACAACAAGGTTCATCCTGCTCGAGTTTAACATCAATAATCCGTTCCTTGGGTCTGCCCTCGACATCAATGTCTATTATGTGCTCCTTCGGTCCCTCCAATTCGATATCGATTATCCTCTCCTGCGAACCGCACTTGTGGTGCTCGCAAATAAATTCCCGCTCCTCACTAAAACACACCCGTTTCTGTCTCTTTTCCCCCTCCTCCTGTCTCTCTTCCTCTGCCCGTCTCTCTTCCTCCTGTCTCCGTTTCCGCTCCTCAGCCGCCATACGTTTCCTCTCCTCTTCCTCACGCTCTCTTCTTTCCCGCTCCTCCCATTCCCTTCTCTCTTCCTCTTCCCTTCTTCTCCGCGCTTCCTCCTCGTCCCTCTTAGCCTGCTCCATCATCTGTTGGGTATCGATCTTCGAGGACAAAACCTCCGTCGACTGGACCACACTCCGATGACACGAAATATCCTCTACCTCCCGATCAACAGTCGTCGATCTCTGGCAACTCTGCTCCCAACGTCTCTCTTCCACCTGCGGCTCCGGTTCAACCACACTCGATTTCACCTCCGCATCCGGAGACACCAATTCCACCGTCTTCTCATAAGTCGTCGTCCTCTTAATATGCAAATTCCCCACGTCCTTCTCCTCCGTCTCCGTGAAAAGATCATGCTCTCCGTCTATCCCTTTCGGACACACTGCCACATCCGGTGGGACCAATTTCGACAAATCCCGAACTTCCGTGTCCTCGTCAATTTCCCGGGACCTTGTCTCCATAGTCCTCGAGTGCGAGTGAGGCAGACGGACACAGGCGTGCACCTCCACATCCGGTTTCGGTGTCTCAACTCTCTCCTCCGGTTGGCAAATTTGCTCCTGATAGTTCCGGGTCTCCTCGTAGGTTGTCTGAGTCCCGCTACCTCCTTCGCAGACGCACTCCTTCCGACATATCTGGCGTCTACAAACCGTCCGACTGCAAACTGGCTTCGGAGGCTCTGGCGGATTAACCGGATAGGCCTGTTGATACAAATTCGACCCGGTTGTCACAGTGGCCGTCCAGGGTCTGGGAATCGGTTGAGCGATGCGTGTTGGGGTCAGCGACCTCCTGACACTGTCTGCCGAACTTGCCCTAGAGTCGCAGCGAGTTTGTTTACAATCTTTGCGCGCTTCTCGGAACAGCTCCACGCGTCTGTAGACAGGTCCAGGACAGCTCACCTGGTCCATGCTCGATTCAAATTGGTAGGAATCTCGAGATTCCTCGTAGCCCTCTACAAAACTATTTCTCCTGCTGTGATCTCTGCTGGCTTCGTCAACACTGCCGCGTCTTTCGTTGGTGTTTTGTTTAACGCGACGGTCAAGAGCCGGATTTGGGTCAATGTACAAGGGACTCGCGGTCGGATATGTTATTTCCTCGATGGGCCTCTGGGGCGGCCAGACGTGTGACTTTGGTTTCGGAGTCGGTGGCTTCTCGATCACGGATCGTCTCACTTCCTGGGTATATTCGTAGCTGTCCTCTTCGTAGGATTCTAGGGGATTTCCGGAAAGCGGGCAGGATTGCGGGTTGCGTTAATACACAAGTGGCATGCGTTTTAGAGCGAGAAGGAGAGCGTTAGGTGAGTTACAATAGAACAAAGAAAAACAAAGAAAATTCTTGTCAGTAAAAGCATGTTAAACAGTTCGCGCTCATTGGTATTTTTTTACTTGGGGTGAAGTCAGTTGCGGAGTGACCAATTATCTGATTAGCCTATTCTGTTCCTATGATCTCATAATCCTCTGCATGTGACTTCACCCTTAAATAACCAGTTAGGGATGGCCAAAATAAGATTATATAAGAGTCTCGTAAATGAAAAATCGAGAAAGAACGTTGTTTGGGGTATTTGACTCTTGGGAGCTTAAGTCATAGACTAAACCAGAAGGACATAGAGGGGAAACTAGGCTTTTTGGAGCATGCTTAAAGTTACCATTAGATGTCGTCGTAAAAGCGTTAACCATGCCATAAAAAGAGAAAAGCAGGTATCACGATCTCTCTCACTCACATGGATTTTATTTTCACCGATACTTTTACGCCGACATGAGATGACACCTTTAGTTCGTGTTGCGTTTTATTCTGAGTTGGATTTAAATTTTACATCGTAGATAAATGAGATAGAAAAGGGCAGAGAGATACTTTGTCATTTTCTACCTCAAATGAGACCGCAGTGCCATGACTTCGTTTGCGTTGCGGAGTTATGAGATAGAAAAGGACAAATTATATGAGCTCTATTCTTTCTTGTTATAATGCAACGCAAAACGGAGACATGAGACTAAGGCCTTAAAGTGCTGTCCCATGTTGGCGTAAAAGCATTATCAAGAAGAGAAAACCATGCGATAGAAAGAGTCGAATAGATATCACGTTTTCTGCGAATCACATGGTTTTCGCTTTCCGCCGACGCTTTAACGCCGTCATGGAACGGCATCTTTACGATATAAAATTTCATTCTACTCAGCACTAAAGGGAAAGTTTTTTCAATTTTTGACATTTCAAATTTCTAGGTTATGTAATTAAAAATTGATGATTGAATTGCGATTAAATAAACTTTTACGAATTTTTTATGGATAATAAATACAATATTGACAGAATTTTCTAAAAATAGCAAAATTAAAAGAAACCATATTAATTTTGTAAAATTATCTTACGGTGAAGTCATATTAAGAGGATTAGAGAATCAGTGATTTAGAATAGACCAATCACATAATTTTCCACATTGTGAAGTATTTTCTGATTGGTCCATTCTATTCCGCTGATGCCCTGACCCCTAATCCTTCACATATGACTTCATCCTTAAAACTTCAACTGTTAAGGTTCCCATGTACAGGATGAAAAATGTATACCAGTAGAAATGTCCCAGTCCCAAAAAAATCATTCTCATCTTTCTCTCTCCTGTGACAGTAGCAAAAGTTTGTCTCACTCTATTTTTTCTCTTTCAGAAATTGTTAGAAAATAAAGAGAGAGACAAACTTATGCCTTTGGCATAAGAGAGAGAAAGACAAAAGAGAATGGATTTTCAAAATTTCGTGTGAATATTCCTTTATAGCAAAGGTTGCTCCACAGGTCAGCGAGGAGTGTGAAAAAGGCTTTAGAGAAAGTGAGAGGGAAACAATTGGTCATCTCTTAACGCTATAGATAAATGAATTTTTGAAACTATAAATACCAATGAGCTGCTTGCAGAAAATAAAATTTAAAAAGCATTATAAATTCGCAGAAAATATAATAAATCAATCCTGATAGCATCGGGACCTAAAGCCTGGTTCATACCCTGGGAGGTCTCTCTTAAATGCTAATTTTCTCGAAATCTCCCGATACTATCAGGGAAAAATGAAGATTTTGGTGACTTGTGATAAATAAAACTAAGAGAAAATTCACTCCTTCATTCGCAGAGCTTTGTCAAAAACTTGAAAACTGGATTATTGAAAAGTTTTAAGCGCGATTGAATTTGCATTAATGATTGTCAGGGAGCTTTCATATAAGATTCGGGAAATGTTTGCTGATGTTTCTCATTAGAGTAAGAGAGACAAAATATTTTTTGTCGAGTTTAAATGAGACTCTTTCCCTCTCTCTCTCTAACGGGATTTCAACAAATTTTCCCGGAGCCAAGGTATGAAATCGCCACAAGGAGAAAGGAACTGAACTAACTTGGTAATGAAAAATTCCTTTAATAAAATTTAACAGAGAATATTTTTTTATTCTGATTTTTGACTTATACTCCACATCAAGAAATGGACAAGATTTTTTTTTTTAAAATTACAATTTTATTTCGTAAATTCGGAGAAGTTGAGAGCTACCACGCTCACGCGAAGGAGAGGGAGAAGGGTCTGGGTTTCGGGTTGAAAGACGGAGCTGAAAAAAGAGACAAGAAAACACGAATTATGACGAGAGTTTGCAAATTTAGTGGAAATATTTTAGAAAAATCTTTAATTTGCGCCATTTTCTAGGAGTAAAGGTGCATTCACACGATTTCCGGAAAAATCATTCTCACCCTTCTCTCTTCTGTGATAGTGGTGTAAGGGTGAAGTCACATGTAGAGGATTAGGGAATCAGGCGAAAATTCCCCTGATACTCTAATCCACCGCATCTGACTTCACCCTAAGTCTATCTCACTTTTTTCCAGAACCGAGACAAACTTTTGGCATAGAAGAGAGAAAGATCAATATGGTATTTTCAAAAGTCGTGTGGACGCACCTTAAAAAGAAATTTGAGTAATTTACAAGGTAGAAAAGAATTTTTAAGAAAATAAGTCGAGACCATCGCGGCTGGCAGCTCTCAACGCACCAATCGCGACACGTCACCGACATTTTAGGATGAAAAAGGGACGAGGGAAGACTTTGTAAGATGAGATAAAAAGCTTTAATGATGATTAATGAATCGATCGCGTCAGCGACGATCAAAATAAGGCTGACTTTTATGGGACAAGCTCGCGATTTGGCACCAGCTCCAATCTATCGTCATACCTTTGAAGGAGGAACTTTTTGGCTTTGGCAGGGTAGAGTACAATCGACCTATTCACAAGAATTAGATTCAAGGTTAGGCAGCTATTGTATCGAATTGTTTTTGTTCCAGAACTCCGGCTTTTTATTGATAGATTTTGCTTTCTCGGGGTGAAGTCACATTCGGAGAATTAGGGGATTAAGGGAATAGATTAGACCAATCAAATTATCTGATTGGTCTACTCTATTTCCCTGCTCCCCTAATCCTCCTCATGTGACTTAGTTTAAAAAAATCGGGATCTCGTGTTCTATTCAAAAGTAGACATTGGATATTCTCAAAACTCAACTCACCAGTCACGTTATGACTCTGCTGTCGCGGAAGAGTGCAACTTCCGGAATTGTAGGTTGGTGTGTTGAGGCTTGGCCCGTAGAGTTTGGAGCCACCGAGGTTGTTCGATGCTGGAGCCTGCTGAGAAGATCACTGAATTAATAATGTTTCAATGATTGTCTACTTTCCGTCAACTTCGCACAGATTCAAAGTCGCACTCAAAACAGGAGGAATCTTTTTTATTGAGTGTTCCTCTTGTTTTGAGATTTTTTTTTCCAAAATCCATATAGTTATAGGTTAAAATTGATATTGAGATTCACTAGTAACACAGAATGGCAAACAAGAGGCGCACAAACTTGGTGAATTGGATCAAGAGAAATCTAGACTGCGATCACACTGATCATGATTGCGTACCGAGGTTGAACTGCGAGAGTGAAGACGGATTAGATGAATGGTATTGATCGAACGAAGACGTTACCTGGACTGGGCGCAAACTAGGTGAGTCAACGGTCGAGGTGCCAAGACGGGTGGGCTGCAATACAGATGATACACAACGGTCACGTGCTATCGTTACGACAGAGGTAAGCAGGCAAAGAGTAATTAGTCATGCATTAAAAAAAAAAAAATCACTTTCCCTTTGGTACTACCAATGGTGATGATCAAGGTCAAATGATCAATTCCCAGTGAGCAAACAGAGGTAAAAACGTCTGAAACATGACTTTGGTACGATTTTATGACAAAAGACGTCTTAAAGGCACTTTAGGTACGATTTTTTGATAAAAGACGTCTTTAAGACGATTTAGATACAACTTTTTGACAAATGACGTCCTTGGTACATTTTTTGAGAAAAAATAAATTAAAGATGACTTAGGTACGTTTTTATTGACACAAGGGTAGTATAGACGAATTAGGTACGTTTTTTTGACAAAAAACGTCTCAAAGACGACTAAGAGGCAATTTTATTTACAATAGACGTCCTTGGTACACTTTTGGAGAAAAAACGTCTTAAAGAAGAATTAAGTACGTTTTTAGTGCCAAAAGACGTCTAAAATACGAGTTAGGTATTACTTTTCGGGCCCAAATACGTCCTTATGGCATGTTATTAAAAAAGACGTAGTTATGACGTTTTTTGATAAAAAGCGTCTTAAAGACGAGTTAGCTACGTTTTTTTCGACAAAACATGTCCTTGGTACATTTTTTGATAAAAGACGTATTAAAGACGACTTAGGTACTTTTTTTTACAAAAGACATATTAAAGACGACTTAGGTACTTTTTTTTAAAGAAAAAGATGTCATAAAGATGTTCTTATGTCGTTTTTTGACAAGTCATGTTAAAGAAGAGATAGGTACGTTTTTTGACGAAATACGGCCTTTTGATGTTTTATTGACAAAAGACGTCCTTGGTACATTTATTGAGAAAAAACGTCTTAAAGACGACTTAAGTACTTTTTTCTAGAAAAAATACGACTTAGGTATATTTTTTACCACAGACGTCCTTATGGCATTTTATTTACAAAAGACATACTTTTATGACGTTTTTCGATAAAAGGCGTCTTAAAGACGACTTAGGTACATATTTTTTAAAGAAAAAGATGTCTTAAAAACAACTTAGGTACTTTTTTTGACCAAATACGATTATATGGCGTTTTATTAATAAATGACTTTTTTTGACGTTTTTTGACAAAAAGCGTCTTAAAAAGCACTTAGCTACGTTTTTTTTAACAAAAATATGTCTTAAGTACATTTTTTGATAAAAGACGACTAAGGTACGTTTTTTTTTTGACAAAAGACGTATTAAATACGACTTAGTTACGTTTTTTTTTTTAAAGAAAAAGACGTCTTTAAGACGACATAGATACGTTTTTCTGACAAAATGCGCACTGAGAGAAATGGATATTAAAACTTACTATCCTGGATATTAAAAAATATTTATTTTAATATCTGGATATTAAGTTTGAATATCTAAATACTAAGTTTTAATATCTAGATGTTTAATTTTAATATCCACTAATATCCATTTTTCTCAGTGCGTCTTTAAAACGCCATAGGTATGTTTTTTTGGCGAAAGGCGACTTAAAAACGACTCATGGACGTTTTATAGACAAAAGACGTGTTTATGACGTTTTATGACGATAAACGTTTTAAGTATGTGTTTTAATAAAAGACGTCCTAAAGACGACTTAGCTATGTTTTATTGACAAAAGACGTCCTTCTGACGTTTTTTGAAAAAATACGTCCTTACGACGTTTTTTGAAAAAAGATGTCCGTATGACTTTTTTTATATATAAAAGACGTCCTTATGACGTTTTTTGATACAAAAATGTCGTTACGACTTTTTTGAGAAAACTCTCTAAATCTGAATTAGTGGTTTTCTACTAATGAATTAGCGAAAAGTGAGCTACTATTAAGGTATTTCTCTTCTGGATGACAGGGCCAAATCGATATTATTATTGTCTGATTTAAGGGGTAAATATAGTAACATTTAACATTCCTTATTTTTTCAAAAACTCTTTTTCTAGGCGATTTTTTAAAAATTTTTTAATTTTAATTATTAATGGCTTATTTTATTAAAAAAAAAAGGTTCTCTACTAATTCACCGTTTAAACTTTTTTAAATATAAATATTTGTTTACAAAAAAAAAAAAATGCAAAAAAAAGTTCTTTTTTTATAAACAATTATTTATATTTAAAAAACTATAAACTCTTCTGAAAATTTTAAACGGTGAATTAGTAGGAAACCTTTTTCTTAATAAAATAAGCCATTAGTAATTAAAATTGAAACATTTTTAAAAAATCGCCTAGAAAAAGAGTTTTTGAAAAAAATAAGGAAAGTTAAATGGTACTACATTTACCTCTTAAATCAGACAATAATAATCAAAAGTAAGCTTATTGTTTAGAGAAAACACTAAAGAACACTAAATAATATGCATAAGAAATAAATAATGCATATTTATTACGTTAAACGTGTTTTCATAATAGTATCGATTTGACCGTGTCATCCAGAAGAGAAATACCTTAAAATAGTAAGAATTTGACTAATTCTTAGTAGAAAACTACTAAGAATTAGTAATTTTTTAACTAAGAATTAGTAGTTTTCTACTAAGAATTAGTAATTTTCTACTATATGAATTAGAGAAAAATGAGCCATGAATTTGACTAATTCATAGTAAAAAACTACTAATTCAGATTTAGAGAGAAGACGTGTTTGAACTTGATTTGAAAAAACATATGTTTATGATTATTTTTAACAAAAGTCATCTTTAAGAAAACTTGGGTACGTTTTTTGACAAAAATATGTTTTTTTGACAAAATGCGTCATAAAGACGACTTTGATACTTTTTTGCCAATAGACGTACTTTTGACGTTTTCTGACGAAAGACATCCTTAGTACGTATTTTGATAAAAGACGTCTGAAAGGCTATTTAGGTACGTTTTTTTGACACAAGACGTCTTTATTACGTTTTTTGACAAAAGGCGTCATTTAATAAACGTCTATATGACGTTTTTTACATAAGACGTACTTATGACGGTTTTTTTGACAAAACATGTGTTAATGGCTTTCTTTTGGATAAAAGTTGTCCTTATGACGGTTTTTAACAAAATACGCTCTTGGTACGTTATTTGACAAAAAGGGGTCGTAAAGAAGACTTAAGTACTTTTTTTTTGACAAAATATGTCCTTATGACGTTTTAATGGCAAAAGACGTCTTTCTGACGTTTTTTTTTGACAAAATGCGTCTTTAAGTTGACTTAGGTACTTTTTTGGACAAAAGACGTACTTATGACGTTTTTTGACGAAAATTGTGCTGACGACTTTTTGACCGAAGGTCTCCCTTAATAGACGTCCATATGACGTTTTTTTTTCATAAGAAGTACTTATGACGTTTTTTGACAAATGATGTGCTTATGACTTTTTTTTGAAAAAAACGGCGTCCTTATAACGGATTTTGACAAGAGGTGTCCTATAGACGTTTTTTGACAAAAGTAATCTTAAAGAAGACTTGGGTACGTTTTTTGACAAAATACGTCCTTTTGACGTTTTATTAACAAAATACGTCCTTATGACGTTTTTTTGACAAAATGCGTCTTAAAGACGACATTGATACTTTTTTGCCAAAAGAAGTACTTATGACGTTTTTTGACGAAAGACATCCTCAATACGCATTTTGCCAAAAGACTTCTAAAAGGCGATTTAGGTACCTTTTTTTTACTCAAAACGTCTTATGATGTTTTTTTTGACAAATAATGTGTTTCTGACCTTTTTTTTGACAAAAAGCGACCTTATGACGTATTTTGACTAAAGGTGTCATTTAGATGTTTTTTGACAAAAGTCATCCAAAAAGAAGACTTGGGTACGTTTTTTGACAAAATACGTCCTTTAGACGTTTTATCGACAAAAGACGTCCTTATGACGTTTTTTTGACAAAAAGCGTCCTTATGACGTATTTGGACAAAAGGTGTCATTAGGACGTTTTTTCACAAAAGTCATCTTAAACAAGACATACGTACGTTTTTTGACAAAATGCGTCTTAAAGACGACATTGATACGTTTTTTTGCCAATAGACGTACTTTAGACGTTTTTTTGACAAAAGACATCCTTAATACGTAACTGACAAAAGACGTTTAAAAGGCGATTTAGTTACCTTTGTTTTTTACACAAAACGTCTTATGATGTTTTTTTTTACAAAGAATGTACTTCTGACCTTTTTTTTTTTGATAAAAATCGTTCTTATGACGTATCTTGAGAAAATGTGTCATTTAGATGTTTTTTGACAAGTCATCTTAAAGAAGACTTAGGTATGGTTTTTGACAAAATACGTCCTTTTGACGTTTTATCGACAAAAGACGTCCATATGACGTTTTTTTGACAAAATGCGTCTTAAAGACGACTTTGATACGTTTTTTTTTGCCAATAGACGTACTTTTGACGTTTTTTTGACGAAAGACATCCTTAATACGTAACTGACAAAAGACGTCTAAAATGCGATTTAGGTACCTTTGTTTTTTACACAAAACGTCTTATGATGTTTTTTTTGACAAAAGATGTGCTTCTGACCTTTTTTTTTGACAAAAATCGTTCTTATGACGTCCCGAGTCGAAATTTTGAAGCTACTTTGAAGCTCATGAGGAACTTTAGCTTCTACTTAACGACTTCTTAATTTTTAGCCTCTTCTTTACTTCTAATAATAATATTTCCTTCTACTTTACGTCTATACACATGTTTCATTTTTCCAATCATTAAAATTAGCAGCTCTTTTAAAGCTCCACATTCCCAGTTATAAAGAAATGAAAATTTTTATTCTACTTTAAACCTGCAAGTGAAACTCAGTCATTTTTTCCATTGAAATATACTTTTTTATTTAACATATAAGAAAAACGGGAGTTAAACTAACTTTTTCTTCAATTATTGTTCCTCTGATTAGCCCTTAAGAGGAACAAATTTTAATCTATAACCAAAACCCAATAATTTGTCAAATTAGGGAAAATGTGTATCTTTCTAGATGCACTTGTAAAAAAATAACAATTATTAACAATAATTTGTTTAAACAATTTTGAGTGGTGATTGTTGTTAATTTTGATAAATATCTTATTTTTTCAATACAAAAAGTAAACAAATTAAAAAACTACTACTTGCTAGGTGTTTTTAAATGTTATAAATTAACAATAATAAATTGTTTTAAAATATAAAAATAATAATTTATGGTCAATAATTTTTATTTTTCTAACCAGAGCCCAGTAATTTATTTGTAAAATTAGGAAAAATTTGTATCTTCCTAGGTGTATTTGTAAAGAATTAGTAATTACTAGCAATAATTTGTTTAAAAAATTAAAATTGATGAAAATAAAATTAAAAAAATGTATATAAAAAGTCCATAAAAGAAAAGTAAAAATCCTTCAGAAAAAAAAAGTTTGGGCAAATTAAACCAAAAACATTTTTATAATATTACACTGAAAGCAAGTCCAACAATAAATTTAGAAAAATAAAGAAAATCTAAAAATTCTATAAAAGAATAAGTACTAAGTTTGCAAAAAACCTCGCAAAAACTATCCAAGAATTAAAAACAAATTGAATAGGTGCATTAATAAAAAAATAAGCGTATTTATTTTTAAAAATATGAAAAAACTTATGAAACTCAACGAAATAATAATAAATAATAATTATTATTTATTATTTATAATTTATTTATTAATAAAATAAAATGACAAATACAACAACAACAAAAATACCATTAGTAAAAGGAGAAAAAATCTTTAAATTTTGTAAAAATAAGAAATTATAAGATAAAATTTAAACAGTTTCGAAAAAGAAACTGAATTAGAAACTAAAGAAGAATTACAAATATTGTAAGACTTAAAAAAAGGATTATTGTGAATATGAAAAATAATTAATATTATTTAATTATTTTGCATTAACTAATTTGTCTTTAAATTTGAATTAATTGACATTTAAAAGTTTGAAAAAATTGGAATATGAGTTTATTGACGTTTGGAATTTATTTAAATTATAATGACCTAAAGATATAAAAATTTGATATTATTTTTTGTTATCTTCATACCAAAAATTTGTAAATCGTAGGTATTTTGATTATCTATATTAGCCCAATTATTTAAATTTTATAAAGATTAAAATATTAAAATTGAAATTTTTAAGATTTATCCACAAATTTGTGGTTTTTTTTATGGTTTGTGATTTTTTACATGCAGTATTAGACATCCGGAGAATTGTAAAGTTTTTTTTTTTATTTAAATCATGATTTTAATGCAAATGCTTCAATGATTTAAATCAATATCAGCCTCTAACTTGACAATAATAAATTGTTTAAACAAATGAAAAATACATAAAAATCTCCGTAAACATTCAGAAATTGGCGATATGTAACAATTTTGTTGAAAAGTCCTAAAAAAACTATTCGTAATTTGTATCATAAGGACACTGAGAAAATTAAATATTAAGTTCATAAGCGTCGGTAGCGTAGGGGTTAGTGCGTTAGATTATAAGTGTGTCGTGGGTTCGAATCCCCACTTGCGTTATAATAATTTATTTAGTAAGTTTAGACTATTTCCAGCTTGTGTGTATTAAGTGTGACGAATTCTAAAAGCGCATGAATTTTGAATATTTATTTTATATTTTTTTTTATAATTTTATTCATATTAATTTCAGTTTTATTCGCAAAAACAGATTCTTTCTTTGTTTAGACTTTAGAAGATCAATAAAAAGGGGGTCTTGAGCGTTAAAAGAGGCCTTAATATAGTTGAATATTAGCTTCTACTTTAACGCTCTCATCGCGGAAACAGGAAATTTCTTCCAATAATAGCACCAAAGTAGAAGCTAAATTGTATTGAATTTGCTTCTACTTTAAACCTCTATTTCCTAAAAATTTTGGACTATGTAGCGTTAAAGTAGCCTCAAAATTTCGACTCGGGGTATCTTGAGAAAATGTGTCATTTAGATGTTTTTTGACAAAAGTCATCTTAAAGAAGATTTAGGTACGGTTTTTGACAAAATACGTCCTCATGACGTTTTTTTTTTTGACAAAATGCACCTTAAAGACGACTTTGATACGTTTTTTGCCAATAGTCGTACTTTTGACGTTTTTTTTCACAAAAGTTGTGCTTAGGAATTTTTTTGAGAAAAGGCGTCTAAAAGGCGATTTAGGTACCTTTGTTTTTTACACAAAACGTCTTATGACGTTTTTTTTGACAAAAGATGTGCTTCTGATCTTTTTTTTTGACAAAAATCGTTCTTATGACGTATCTTGAGAAAATGTGTCATTTAGATGTTTTTTGACAAGTCATCTTAAAGAAGACTTAGGTATGGTTTTTGACAAAATACGTCCTTTTGACGTTTTTTTGACAAAATGCGTCTTAAAGACGACTTTGATACGTTTTTTTGACGAATGACATCCTTAATACGTAACTGACAAAAGACGTCTAAAATGCGATTTAGGTACCTTTGTTTTTTACACAAAACGTCTTATGATGTTTTTTTTTACAAAGAATGTACTTCTGACCTTTCTTTTTTGATAAAAATCGTCCTTATGACGTATCTTGAGAAAATGTGTCATTTAGATGTTTTTTGACAAAAGTCATCTTAAAGAAGACTTAGGTACGGTTTTTGACAAAATACGTCCTTTTGACGTTTTATCGACAAAATACGTCCTTATGACGTTTTTTTTTTTGACAAAATGCACCTTAAAGACGACTTTGATACGTTTTTTGCCAATAGTCGTACTTTTGACTTTTTTTTTTTCACAAAAGTTGTGCTTAGGAATTTTTTTGAGAAAAGGCGTCTAAAAGGCGATATAGGTACCTTTGTTTTTTACACAAAACGTCTTATGACGTTTTTTTTTGACAAATAATGTGCTTCTGACCTTTTTTTTGAAAAAAATCGTCCTCATGACGTATTTCGACAAAAGGTATCATTAAGACGTTTTTTCACAAAAGTCATCTTAAACAAGACTTAGGTACGTTATTTTAACAAAATACATCCTTTTTACGTTTTATCGACAAAAGTCGTCCTTATGACCTTTTTTTTTGACAAAATGCACCTTAAAGACGACATTGATACATTTTTTGCCAATAGTCGTACTTTTGACGTTTTTTTTTCACAAAAGTTGTGCTTATGAATTTTGTTGAGAAAAGGTGTCTTTCAATAGACGTCCATATGACGTTTTTTTTCGAAATGTGTGCTCACTGGATCACGTGTATATGATTGTTAAGAATGAGGAAGTGCCAGGCCAGATGATTCAGTATTTTGAATTTTCTAGCTCAAGCGTATTAATTAGTTAATCACCTTATGCGAAAGAAAATTATGGGATCGCATTATGTTGTAGGAATGATTTCTCAAGTTTTTGTCCTCGGAAATGACTGGGTCAAATCGGATCTCACTGATCTTGTCAAACTTGTGGCGTGCTTTTGAGTTAGTAGGATTACGATTATAGTCGAGTTCGTCCTCGACGTTGCAGACCTCGTTATGACCAGTCTGGATGGTTATGGTGCTCGTGTACGTTTTGGAGGTGCCATTGCTCTCGTGATGTCCAAGGCAGCCATTGGTCGTGTGTCCATTGACTTTAAGCGGTGCCTGATGATGTGATGGCCTAAGGTCGGAGTTGATGCGATGGCAAGTCTGGAAAAGCGATTAGTAGCGCACAAAACACACGGTGTTATCAAGCGAGAAAAATTGCAAAAGAAGCTACCAATTTCAAGGGAGAGGATTTTCAAAAACTAACCGAGAATGGTTGAGGCGACGATCCGTGATTACTAATTGGCGGAGAGAGAGGTCCCATGTTTGACAAGGCTGCTGATATGGTCCCCGCTGGTGCTTTGTTGCTGCTGAATCGTTATAAGATTATATAAATAGTCTGCTGGGAATTCTTAGGATGAAGTCACATGCAAAATATTTGGGGATTAGGTCGGAACGCGAACGCAAGCAGGTGATAGAAAAGGACAGGTGATGTTTCTATCCTTTTCTCTCACATGCTTGAAGGTGCCGACCCTTGTCAGCATAAAAGCGTCGGCGAAAAGCGTTAATCATGCGAGAGAAAGAGAAAACATATATCACTTTCTCTCTCACTCGCATGGTTTTCGCTATTCACCGACTCTTTTACATGGGTAGATTTGGTAATTTTCAAAGTTTGAGGTTCAGAATATGCATTTTATTCGAAACTTAGAATTTAATACTTACGGGGGTACGGTGACGGGTGAAAGTCCAGACGGTACTTGTTGCCTAGCCACCATTTTTGCATGAATGTCGCAGTAGAGTTTCTCGTTGATATTATAGTATCCAACATTTTTCAGCGAAGTGCCACAAGTCGAACATTTGAAGCAGTCGACGTGTAAATTTTTTTCCTTGATTCTGACGAAGACACCTCTGTGAAACAGGAAAAAGTGAAAAGCAAGTTCTTGAAAGCAGAGGAAGCAGTCGGATCTTTAACAAGGTGATTTTGAATCGTACCTCGTAACGAGAAATTTATTCAGAAAATAAAAATCTCTCTAATGAAAGGTCCGATTCAAAAAAACCCACAGCTACGAACAACGTCTCATCCATTAAGAAAAGGAGTCACATAGCAAAAGATTCAAGAGACAACAGAGAAGGAGAGATAAGCCATAACATCAAAAATGGCACTAAGTTGATACGATAAGGATAAATTCAAAAATTGCCTTGTCAGAAGTAAGAGAAAAGAGGGGGAAAAAAGATTACGAGCACGCGAAAGAGTCGGAATCCAATTAAAGAAAAGCATAAAGGTATATATTTCAACATCTACAGCCGAAAAGTTTTTTTTTTTAAAAAAGGACTCATAGCGGAGGAAAATAACTCAAGGACGTTTTTTTAGCCAAGGCTATTATTCAATGATTAGAATGCTAAAATTGACAGGTGATATCGATAAATAAAAAAAAATTATGATTCTACTTCCTCTTGGCAGAAGATCAACATCCGTTTTACGCCAAGAATGCGACATCCTTGAGTCATTTTGGCAATGAGTGCGACAGTGTGATTCAAAATGATCATCACACCGATGAGTGATTTTATTAATGCTCGATGATCGTGCATTGAGAAAAAGGCAGAAAATCAGAAGCAGAGTATTAAAATCAGTTTCCTTCAAATTTAATTTAAAATTTTTATATGATAATTAATTTTAGTCAATTTTTGCGCAGACGACAACATACATAAGAAACGTAAGGTGCTTTTCCGAAATTTTTATATCTTAAGGTAAGGGTGAAGTCACATACGAAAGACTAGAGTATCAGGTGAATAGAAAAGACCAATTAGAAAATACTTTCCAATGTGACAAATTATCGATTGGTCTATTCTAAAACACTGATCTTCTAATCCTCTGCATATGACTACACCCTAAGTGCAACTAATTTTACGGAATATTCACACCTTTGGTAAAACTTGTCCATTTTTGGGATATGCCATTGGAGGGAGAAAGACAGAATGTGTATCTGTCTCTTTTACTCTAATGTAAGACTAATTTACCAAAGTTGTGAATTATCCAGAGAAGCTACTTTTCCCATTTGCAATATTTTTCAACTAGACAAAGTTTTTTTTATTTTATTAAAAACAATCATATTTGGGAGGTTTAAACAGAACAGATAATTTTTATAAAAAACTTTAACTTTTTGGCATTCTTAAATTCATGTAATTAGACACTTTCTTTTATTAAAACACTTAGAAACCTTTATTATTACTTGCACACTTGATATTTAATAGAAATTTAAATCACAAATTTTAAAACGCAAAATCTTAAGCCTAAGGCAGAATAAAACGGAACACAACAACGCAAGCATGTGACAGAAAAAGACAGGTGATATTTCTATCCTTCTCTCTCACATTCTTACGTTTACATTCCATTCCATTCTGAGTTGGGCTTTAAGTTTCGTTTATCTTTCTCTATCTCACGGATTTCTGTTTCTCTCTCTCTCTCTCTCTCTCTAAGTTCTAAATCTCGAAATTCTAAATGTGACGTGTTATGTCTTATTGTCGTAAATTTTATGTCGGAAAATCTGAAGTGAAGATTTGTGTTGCGAATAAATAGTAAAAAGATTGCGAAATAAATAGTGACATAATAAATAAGATAGAAGAATATGAACAAAGCTTAAGATTTTGTCTTTTAAGGGTGAAATCACATGAATCCATCAAACCTTGCGTCGTAATGAGATAGAAAAAGACGCAGATGTGTTTCTATCTCTTTCTATCTCATTACAACGCAACCTTAGACGCATTCATGTGATTTCACCCTAAAATTTGTGATTTCAAGATTTCATTGTGCTAAGGCCTAAACATTGTTTCCACTCATTATGGTTTTAACCATATGAGATTCGTCAGTTCTAGTTTTTCGAGTTTTTAAAGTGCTAGTAACATTAGAAATTTTAAGAAAATACGTTATAAAAATTCGCTACTTACAAAAATTTTGGAATTTATAGTCCGGAGGCTCGGAGGGTCAAAAGATAAGCAAGACCCAAAAAGAGACAAAGACTGTTTTAAACAAAAAAGTAGCGTATGGTTTGTATCAGCTGTTCTTTCTTACGTAGATAGGGCCAATTTTGTCAGTGAAGTGTTTAAACTTTGTCCTGTTCAAAAATATTTTATCTTTCCATGTCGGCGTAAAAGCGTTGGCAGAAAGCGTAAACCATATGAGTGAGAGAGAACGTGATATCTGCTACTTTTTTTCTAACGCATGGTTTACGCTTTTCGCCGACGCTTTTACCCTGACATGAGACGGTACCTTTTTACTGGTGCAATTCCAAATGATGGGTATCCCCGATTTTTTTTAAACTTGGTATACCTACGTATTTTGATGCCCTGATTACAAAAATCGTAGTAAAAATTGACAACTAGATCATTTTCATGGTGAAAACTATAAAAAAGACTAAAAAAATTCAGTTTTTTGTAATTTTCTTAATAAATATTGAAAACTTTGGGAATTATTTTTCACAAAAGTTGTAGACCTTTAAAAAAAACACTTTTTTGTTTTATGCATTTTTTAGATACCGCTAGTAGTTTTCGAGAAAATCGATAGTGAAGTTTTTTGCAGGGATGTCAAAAAATTCCATGTTATTAAAGTGTGTAGTTTTAGAAGCTCTACAACTTTTGTAGCAAATAATTTTCCAAATTTTCAATATTTATTGAGAAAATTGCACAAAACTGAATTTTTATGGATTTTTTATACGTTCATACCATGAAAATGATCTAGTTGACAATTTTCACTATGATTTTCGTAATCAGCTCATCAGAATACCTAGTTATAACAAGTTTCAAAAAAATTTAAGGTACCCATTCTTCGGAAGTTTATCCCTCTGTCGGAAGATGATCTTTATTAGAATGCAGTTAGGATGAAGTCACATGCGGAGGATTAGAGGATTAAGAGACTAGAATAGAATCAGATAATTGGTCACATTGGGAAGTATTCTCTTAGGGTGAAATCACATGTATGCGTCAAGCGTTGCATCGTAATGGGAGAGAGGGAGACAAATATATACACTACCAGTCATAATTGTGGGACCACTTTCAAAAATCGGATTAAAAACATAATCGTCTTAAAATGTTGATAACTTTGTCAAATATTATCAAAATAAAAACTTTCGTAGATCATTGGAAAGCTTATACAATTTTCCGTTAAATGGACCTATTTTCAAGATTTTTTTGATAAATAGAAGATTCAGTGCTTTAAAGACAGGTGAAATTTGCGTTTTTTGTGAATTTTCATTATTCAAGTTTGGTGGGCTACATTTTCTAGAAAAGTAATTGGACAATTTTGAGATTAAGCAAATTTAAACTTTGAACTATTAGCTTTAAAATAAGCCAAAAAAATAAAAATAAAAATATCTAGACTGGTTCAAAAGTTATATGTAAATGTGTATAAAGAACAAAACGTATCGATTCTAGTACTCGCTCCATTTGTTGCGTTTTGTTCTTTGTACACATTTACATATAACTTTTGAACCAGTCGCGATATTTTAATTTTCTTTGGTTTATTTTAAATTTAAAAGTACAAGGTTTTATGTAGCTTGATTTCAAAATTTTCCAATTACTTTTCTAGAAAATGCAGCCCATCAAACTTGAACAATGAAAATTTACAAAAAACGAAAAATTCACCTGTCTTTATCATGTTAAATCTCTGTTTTTATTAATCAAAAAAGCTTTAAAATAGGACCATTAAACGGAAAATTTTATAAACTTTACAATGGTCTGTGACAAATTTCAATTCGCTAATATCTGACAGAGTTATCAACATTTTAAGACAATCATGTTTTTAATCAAATTTTTGTAATTGGTCCCACAATTTTGCCCGGTAGTATATTTACGTCTTTCTCATTAAGACTCAACGTTTGACGGTCGCATCTGATTTCACCCTTATTAGTCTATTCTATTCCCCAGACTCCTTAATCCTTTAGGGACCCATGTCTCTAAAGGATAACGCATGTGACTTCACCCTTAAAAACATAATATTAGTGGAATAATCTTGTTGAATTGAGTAAATTGCACAAGATTATTCATCATCGGATCTAAAGGATGACGCATGTGACTTCACCCTTAAAAACGTAATATCAGTAGAATAATCTTGTTCAATTGATTAATTACACAAGATTATTCATCATCAGATCTAATAGTGCTCAATCAGCTGATTCTCACTGCATTCTCATACTCTGCGCTCTGAGTGATTGGACAACATCTAAGAAGACAGCTTGAAAAGTTGGTGCAAAATCCTCCTCGACAATTGAGATTTAAAAAAAAAATCTGGCAACTTTTGCAAAAACTTTCCAAGCCATCTTGGTAAATAAACAAAAGAGAAGTTGGCATTTTGGCAATAGTTACACGATCGCATTGTCACACTTGTGACAAATGGGTGAATCAGAGGAAGTAATCGAGGACGAAGAATACTCTTGTCGGCGCTCGGTCCTCTCGGTCTCTTGACGCGATGAGCTTTCGTAGGAATTTGAAATTATCTGGCACTGGCCCAGTGGACGACTCAGGGGTGTTGGCGATCTCGGCGAGGTTGCCTTTCCGCCGACCGCGTGGCTCGCTGAGGAGTAAAACTCCGTCCGCGAAGAAACTACGACAACGAAACAAAAGTAAACATTCAATTCAGTGTGACAATCAACCTCTAATTCTAGCAATCCCAGGCAACGGGAGCAGATTTTGCTTCTGGCAGCTGCTCCAAGAATAAAATTGAAATTTTGGTTTTTTAATTTTTCCAGGGACGATGACGTTGTTCGGAGCTGTGATCCGGAGTTGTTTGGCTCACTGGTGAACTTACACGATAAGCCTCTCGCAATCCGCGCAGATGTTCTGTCCTGGAGGTAGACTGGACTGAGGAGTTGTTGGCTGTGGTTTTGTTTCTGGCGCCGTAACTTGTCTTAGGCCTGCTATCGCTGGTGACGGGGGCGATACTACTCCGCTTTGTACTGGTAGGTCAACTATTTTTGCAAAAGAGGTCATCGACATGCTTGCAATTAATTAACGGGAAGGGTTTCAGTGTCGAGTCACTCGGGGGACAAATTCAAATGGTGCAGTAGCAACTCGTATTGCTAGTGCATCATTTTTGGTTAGAGTTTTTTTTTAAAAAAAACAAAATTAAATTCCTGTTACTAACCAGGTTCCGGTGATCTCGGCTCCTTGTCCGCTTCGTGCACCATCTTGAAAACTTCGCTGTTCCCTGCGTTGTAATTCTTCTCGTTTTTCTTGAAGTTCACCCTGCGGAGAATTAATTGAGTTATCCGAGTTGCATTTAGGAAATTTCAATTTGTGACTTACCCTAGGACACCTCCTGCTAGGACCTCAGCCTGTGCGGAAAGAGTCTCTGCGATTGTTTCCTCGCTGTAAATGCCCACGGGACTGTTGTACTGTTTGTTGACGATGGACTTTATGGCACCGTCGCTGGTACCATTTAACTACAACCCAAAAGATTTTTGAGATTGTTTATTTGGTTAAATTAAAATGAAGTCACTTGTGAAGGATTAGGGGAATAGATTAATTCCCTTGATTCCCTAATCCTCTGCATGTGACTTCACCCTTAACATTGAGATACTTACGAATGGTTTGGGACTGAAATTGTGACCGCTTCCGATAAGAGGTCCATCGTGTTTCTTGGCGGCTAGGGAGGTTTTTGTTACTGGAGAAACATTGGTTGGTGGTATCGACGGCGTCGGAGAAGGAAGGGCTGAACTGATTGGAGTCACATTTGGCTTCCATGTACTGCCACCTCTTAAAACGAAAATTACCGATTACCCAAAACCATTACTGGACCCGAAAAAGGCAGAAATGGAGAACGGAAAAAGGAAGAGGGAAATTGAAAAATCTCACCTTTGAATCGTCATCTCGAAATTGTTTCCAGATCGGACGATGACATCTTGTGCGTCTTTGTGTCGGAGGTTGAACATGTCGGTAGTGTTGACCCTAATGACGGCATCGCCGGCTTTCAAACCCGCAGCCTCAGCAGGTGATCCTCCATTTACCTGAAAAGATTCATGATTTTTAATTTGTTATATTTGATTCGAATTCCTTGAAGGAATTAGTGATAATTACGGGGAACAATTTTTATGTTAATTCCTGAGCTGTAACAGACGACATTGCTGTTTGGTAATAGTCAACTTTCTGGAGGAGTCTGAATTTATTTAAATAGCGGATAGAAATATTTTTTAGTGGATTGGAGCCGATTGAATCGACAATGGCTCGTTTGCTGCTGAGCTTGAATGGTCGGTCTCTGGCTTCTGCGATAGCATCTATTTTTAAAAGACGCACTTGTCACGAGCCGTTTTAATCTACTTTCCAGAGACTCCAGTTACTGTATTTAAGGAACGGAACGTCTTCTTCTATTTCGTTTAAAGTGCAGGAGAATTTTGAAAAAGGTTATTAATTTGAATGTTGAAATTGGTTCTGAATTACTAATGACGCTAATAATCAAATTCGTAAAGGAAATTTGGAATTCTCGTTATATTAGAAAAATCCCCAGGTTACGTAATTGTAATTATGTAATTAATTGGGTAATTCGAAAATAAAACGGGGATCTGAAAAAATAACTCTGATATCTCGAATTGGGGAATTCTGACTTTAGTTTTCTTTTTACTAGTGTTCAATACGATATTGTGTTCAATCTAGAGTTAAAAGGTCTATTCAAGTCATTATATTAATAAAATCCTAGAATCATCACGGGATGACGAGTTTTAAAAAAATATTCGTCTATTACCGTCATGATCTCTCTTCCTGAAGTCTTTAAATTGAAACCAAAAATGTCCCTCTTCTCAAAGTCTCCCATTCGTCTTTTCAGAAAGTATTCGAATTCTAACCAGACAATGCCTTATAATTAATGGAATTTAATTTATAATTACGAAATTAATTACGCAGTTGAGAAGGCTTTCAAATTTCCAAAAGTTATTAATTTCTGTCAAAATAATCGATTTTAATTAATAAAATTTAAATAATAATTACTAAATTAATTTCGCAGTCGAAAAAACTTACGGATTTTCCAAAAGTTATCAATTTCCCACGAGAAAATAATAACTAACGAAATAGTTTTAAATTCAACAAATAAATCGGTTATAATTAATAGAATATGATTTCTAATTATGAAATTAGTTATGTTATCGATTATAATTATGAAATTAGTTATGTTATCGATTATAATTATGAAATTAATTACGTAGTAATTTAAAGCCTTTGACTTTTCTTAAAGATATCAGTTTTCAACAGTAAAATCAATTATAATTACGAATTGAATTAAGTAATTGATTATAATTATTGGGATGTAATTAATAATTAAAAAATTAATTATACCTTCAGGAAAACTTTCGGATTTATAAAAAATTATTAGCTTTCGAGAACAAATTCGATTATAACTAATGGAATATGATTTCTACTTACGAAATTAATTATGTCACTGATTATGTATTATTTGAATTTAAAAAATGGTATTAAGTTTCCTCAGCCAAATGGATTATAATTAATGGAATAAAAATTCGAATTTCGAAATTAATTATATCTATTCGGATATAATTTCTAATTCCTAAATTAGTTTTGTAATTAATTATAATTAATAAAATATAATTTCTAATAACGGAATTAATTATAACATTATTTATAATAAGTGAAATATTATTTTTAATTACGAAATTAATTCCACCGTCAGAAAAGTTTTCGGAGTTGCTAAAAGTTATTAGTTTTCCATAATAAAAACGATTATAATTCATGGAATATGATTTCTAATTACGAAATTAATTATGTAGCTGTTTATAATTAATTGGATATAATGATTAATTAGCATATTAAATACACAGTCATGAAAGATTTCGGAATTACTAAAAGTTATAAGTTTTTGATAACAAAATCTTTTATAATTCATGGAATATGATTTCTAATTAGGACATTAATTACACCGTCAGGAAAGCTTTCCGATTTTATAAAAGTTATTAATTTTCTTCAACAAAATCGATTACAATTAATAGAACATGATTTCTATTTACGAATTTAATTACATAATTGATTATAATTAATAGGATATATTTAATAATTACGAATTAAGTTTTACCGTCAGGGAAGCTTTTGGATTATCTAAAAGTTATTAGTTTGTTATAACAAATTTGATTATAATCAATGGAATATGCTTACCAACACGAAATTAACTATATAACTGATTATAATAATCAATTAATTAATAATTAGGAAATTAATTACGCATGCAGGAAGCCTTTTGGATTTTACAAAAGTTAATAAGTTTCCATAACTAAATCGATTATAATTAATGGAATATGAGTTCGAATTACGAAATTTATTACGTAATTAATTATAACAATAAAGATATAATTTCCCATTGCTAAATTAAATTTGTAATTAATTATAATTCTTGAAATGTAATTTCTAAAGACGAAATTATATATGAGATTACTTATAATTAATGGAATATGATTTTTAATTACGAAATTAGTTATGTAACTGATTAAAATTAATGGGATATAGTGAATAATTACGAATTTAATTCCACCGTCGGGAAAGCTTTCGGAATTGCTAAACGTTACTAGTTTTCGAGAACAAATTCGATTATAATTAATGGAATATGCTTACTAATCACAAAAATTAACTATGTGACTGATTATAATTATAGGAAACAATGAATAATTACGAAATTAATTACGCATGCAGGAGGTCTTTTGGATTTTACAAAAGTAAATAAATTTCCATAACTAAATCGATTATAATTTATGGAATATAAATTCTAATTACAAAATTATTTACATAATTAATTATAACAATTAGGATATAATTTCTAAATGCTAAACTTATTTTGTAATTAATTATAATTCATAAAACATAATTTCTAAAGACGAAATGAATTATGAGATTAATTATAATTAATGGAATATAGGTTTAATTACGAAATTAATTGTGTAGTCAGAATAACTTTCGGACTCTTTGAAAGTTTTCAATTTTCCATAACAGTACGAAAACGAAATGGTGGATTTTCGAAATGGACGAATTCCTGTTCTAATTAGAAGACGATGGAAATTGGCGGAAATTAATTGGATGATGTTTATTCCTAGATTTTCAGTGTAAATAAATGCGGAAGAGCGGGAATTGTCCGAGAATGTTATTTTGTACGTGTTAGGTACAGGAATTTTCTTCCAGGAAATGGACCCCTATTCTCATCACATTTTGTGAAACAGTACACTCACGGGAGATGACGATTGTTAAAAAAAATTTTATCTCTTCTATTTTCCTCATGCTCTCGCTTCAAGAAATGTCTAAATCCTAACAAATTACCACCTTTCTTTAAAAATCGTTTCGTCGCTTTATAAAATCACCAAATCCTAATCAAATAATCCATTTAATTATTGTAATTTACTTTCTAATTATGCACGCAGACAACTTTCGTAATTAGTCTCAAATTACCAATCCTCCACAAAAAATAATAATTCCAATAATCCCTTTTATGCAAATTTTTAAATATTTCAGGATTTTGTCAAATTGGTGTCTTTTCGCAAGAGTCGATTTTCTGTTTTGATTCGGAGAAGGGTGAAAGTGACGGGAATACGCGTAATGATGGATCTTCGGAAAAGATGGGATGATGGATCTTTGGAAGGGTGAGAGAGGGATAAAAAAACGAGGAAGAAAACACGTCGAGACAACGGCCTCGATTCCCAGCATTCTCCCGATGGCAGCATCGGAAATAATTAATGGACCTCGACCCAATCGGAGACGATCGGAGCCGCGGGGGTGGGGCACTCTCTATAAATACGTTTGTAATTCATCGACGTTATTTTTATTGCATCTGAGGCAGCAGCGGCCAAGTACTCGTTTCATCCAATGATTTTCGGCACATCTTTTCAGCAGATCTTGAAACTGCGACGATTTAAAATTAGGTCGAGCGAGAAATGTGATACACACGTTCAGACAATTGCTGCTCGCAGGCGATAAACATTCGCCTTCATTATGTCCCGCTCTTGTTTGCGTTACGGAAAAAGAAATTACATTCTCATTTTTTGAGAAGAAATGTGACAACAAAATTGTAATTCCCGACTGTATTTATAATTAGAAAATCCTTATCCTTTAAAATCGAAATTAATTTGTAATCGTGACTCTACAATAGACGAATAGAATGCCAGGCTGAGACGATGCCTTTCTCTTTCCCTCCGGCGTGATAACGAATCAGAAGGGAATTCTGGAGGGACATGTCGATAAAGGAGCGGGAATTGAAAAAATGACATTTTTGACAATTTTAAACAAGAATCGACATAATAGGGGGGGGGGGGGGGAATTGCTAATTCCAATCTTCAGCGTTGGTGAAACTGATCCGATTTTGTTTTTGGGTTCACTGCCTTGGGGAATTGAAAATTGCACTTTTAATCGGAGTGACGATGGCGTCCTACGCGTGGAACGTAGGACGGGACGTAAGTCAGGGTTAAGCCTGGTGGGCACCGTGAAAGCCACCTCTAAAAATAGGTCTGGACCGGTTTAAAAATAACCTCCTCCTTTGGCCCTCCTCCGCAACAAGGTCCTCCTTCCCCTGACATGCAGGTATGCAAGCACATACGCACTTGTGACGGGGATCAAGAGGAAGGATGCGAGAAGAAGGTAGAAAATTCGCCAAGGTGTACGGGGTACACATTCCAATGGTCGGGTTATCAGTGGCGGATGCATCATTCCACACACTTCACTGGAATGTAACCCGAGTCTAATTCGCGCGACCAGTCCCCTCGAAATTGAGCATTGCAGTCAGTAACAAAAGATGGAGACGCCCGATAACGACAGAACAATTTTTAGCCGTATGAATTTCACTTTTGCGAATATACAAAATTGTTTAAAAACATTTTCGTCTGGGGAAAAAAATCATGTGACAAAAAATAAGTAATCTTCAAACAAAGTCATGTCTTTTATTTTCAACGCATGAAAAACGTGTCGTCAATCAATAACGTCAACGTTTCGCCGTATACATATATACATGTAGATCTCCTCGGGACGAAATAAAGTAAAATTATAAAAAGAAACAATATTCAATATAGATAATGTAGAAAAAACATAAATATATAATTTTTAGGTTAATTACGGAAATATAATAGATTGTAATTTTACAATAAAATTATATCACTTACAACAAAGTCAAAAAGTCTTAACACATAATTACATGGATTAATATTCCCAACCCTGACAGTGTGCATTCTTGATGTAGACCATATTTTTCGTAGCACAGGGTCGAAACCTTTATAACGAAACTTTGGCGTCCGTTTGTCTGTCCGTCCGTCCGTCCACCCTTCATTCTGGCCATTACTCTAACCTCCTGACCAGAGGTTGTTACCCAGGGGGTTACCGAAAATTACGTAAAATATCGTAAGTTACGGGGGTTATAGCAAGTTTCGTAAGTTACCGCAAGTTACGTAAGATATCCTAAGTTACGTAAGTTACCGAGGGTTATAGCAAGTTTCGTAAGTTACGTAAGATATCGTAAGTTACGTAAGTTGCCGAGGGTTACCGCAAGTTACGTAAGATATCATAAGTTACGTAAGTTACCGAGGGTTATAGCAAGTTTCGTAAGTTACGTAAGATATCGTAAGTTACGTAAGTTACCGAGGGTTACCGAAAGTTACGTAAGATATCGTAAGTTACGTAAGTTACCGAGGGTTATAGCAAGTTTCGTAAGTTACGTAAGATATCGTAAGTTACCGAGGGTTAACGCAAGTTACGTAAGATATCGTAAGTTACGTAAGTTACAGGAGGTTATAGCAAGTTACATAAGATATCGTTAGTTACGTAAGTTACCGAGGGTTACCGCAAGTTACGTAAGATATCGTAAGTTACGTAAGTTACCGGTGGTTATAGCAAGTTACATAAGATATCGTAAGTTACGTAAGTTACCGAGGGGTTACGGCAAGTTACGTAAGTTACCGTAAGGTACGTAAAAAAATTTTTAGAGATAAATAGAAATTGTCTGTGGTGATGTCCAATTTTTTGCATTTTTCTCGAAAACTGTCACTCCTACAGAAAAAATATATTCTACATAAAATGTGTATTTTTGGAAGTCCTACAACTTTTGTCTAAAACATTATTATACATTTTTCGTTGTTTGCACTTTAATGGTAAAAAAAACCATTTTTTATGGTTTTTTTATGATTTCACCACGAAGATGACCTGGTTGGCAATTTTCACTATGATTTTCATAATCAGCGCATCGAATTACGTAAGTATACCAAGTTTCAAAAAAATCGGAATTGTGTTGTTTTTAGAAGTGCGTCATTATTATTATTACTATCATCAGTAGTTATGTATCTTTATCCATTCTGTACATAAAGAAAAAATGTGTTTAGTTATATATGAATATTTTTTCTGCGTTAAAGACATTCCTTTCTATTGTCAAAAGAAATTCCTGATGAATAAATGACTTTTCCTTGGTCTAAGGATCTGTGTTTTGACAAAGGTTAACGATCCCGATTGGCTTTTGAAATTCGGTGCCGAGTCTATCACCTGGCGGTTATTATTCCTCTCGGTCCACTTCTGGATGCGGAGGGTCCAAAGGTCTGAATCACCGTCGATGAATCACGTTTTATGTAAGACGTTTTTAGAATCTGGCACCGATTCTAAAAGATGCACTTTCTCATTGATCATCAAATTCGACACTATACTTTAGTCCCTCACAGGAAAAAACATTTACTTTCAGAAATAATTTTTAAATCGTTTTACCTTCTTTGATGTCGCGTCATTTTATCAAAGAGTCATTACTTTTGACTAATACTCAATTTAAATTGTTTAATTTTCTGCATTTGAGTATATTTACTGAATTTTTGTTATTTTTATGTTATTGCTGATTTTCATTATTTTTAAGTTATTACTCTATTTAAATTATTTTAACTTCATTACCTTTTTCACTTATTACTCCTGATTATTATTCATTATTTACTGTCCATCACTAATTACTTCTTTGTAAAAATTGAGGCGGCAGAACGTCTCAAAAAGAGTCATTTCAAAAACAAGAATTCATCAATTACGAAAATCCACCGATTCTTTTTCGTTTTGTTATCTAAACTTTCGAAAAGTCAGAAAGATTTAATATCTACACAATTAATTACGTAATTTAAAAATTATATTCCATTATTTATAATTAATTATATCATTAATCGCATTATAAGAAATTATATTCCATTAATTATAATTAATTACAAAATTAATTTCGTAATTAGAAATTACATTCCATTAATTATAATCAATTACCTAATTATTTTCAAGATCTGTAATCATATTCCATTAATTGTAATTAAATTTGTTCGCGAAAACTAATAAGATTTAGAAAATCTGAAAGTTTTCCTTGTGGTGGAATTAATTTCGTAATTAGAAATTATAATCCATTAATTTTAATCAATTACAGAATTAATTTCATAATTAGAAATCATGTTCCATGAATTATTATCGATTTTGTTGCATAAACTAATAACTTTTTGAAAATCAGAAAGCTTTCCTGACGCTGGAATTAATTTCGTAATTAGATTTTATATTAAATTAATTATAATCCCTTATATAATTAATTTTATATTTAAAAAGTATATTCCATTAATTATATTGGTTCTGTTAAGAGAAATCGATTAATTTTGGAAAATACGAAGCTTTCGCAACTGTGTAATTAATTTCGTAATCATTAATTATTATCTAGTAATTATATATTTTTGATTATATCCCATTAATTATATTCTATTAATTATAATCTATTACATAATTGATTTCATAATTAGAAATCACATTCCATGAATTATAATCGATTTTGTTTTTAAAAACTAATAAATTTTAGCATCCCGAAAGCTTTCCTGAAGATGGAATTAATTTCGTAATTATATTCCATTATAATTACAATAAATTACATAATTAATTGTGTATTTCAAAATGATAGTCCACTAATAAATATCGATTTTCTTGTCGAAAATTAATAACTTTTGGAATATCCGATTGCTTTCCTGACGTTAGAATTAATTTCGTAACAAGAAATTATATTCAATTAATTATAATATATTACATAATTTCTTTTATAATTAAAAAACATATATGCATTAATTGTATTTATTTGGTTGAGAGACATCGATAAAGTTTGAAAAATACGAAAGCTTTTTTGAATGTGTAATTAATTTCGTAATTTAAAATTATAGTCCAGTATTTATGCCCCATTGTTTATATCCCATTAATTGTAACCTATTAATTATAATCGCTTACATAATTAATTTCATAATAAGAAATCATATTCCATGAATCATAATTGATTTTTTTGTCGAAGAATAATAATTTTTAGCAATTCCGAAAGCTTTCCTGACTGTGAAATTAATTTCGTAATTAGAAGTTACTAATTACAATCAATTACATATTTAATTGTGTATTTCAAAATCATAGTCCACTAATAAATATTTTCGATTTTGTTGTCGAAAATTAATAACTTTTGGAACACCCGATTGCTTTCCTGACGTTAGAATTAATTTCCTAACGAGAAATTATATTCAATTAATTACAATGTATTACACAATTTATTTTATAATTAAAAAGCATATTCCATTAATTTTATTAATTAATTATAGTCTAGTAATTTTATATTATTGATTATATCCGATTAATTATATCCCACTAATTCTAATCGATTACATAATTAATTTCATAATTAGAAATCACATTCCATGAATTATAATTGATTTTTTTTGTCAAAAACTAATAACTTTTAGCAATTCTGAAAGCTTTTCTGACGGTGGAATTAATTTAGTAATTAGAAATCATATTCTATTAGTTACAATCAATTACATAATTTATTGCGTTTTTCAAAATCATAGTCCACTAATTAATACCGATTTTGTTGTCAAAGGCTAATATATCTTTTAGAAGATCCAATAGCTTTCCTGACAGTAGAATTAATTTCGTAACGAGAAACTATATTCAACTAATTATAGTACATTACATAATTAATTTTATAATTATAAGGCATATTCCATTAATTGTATTGATTTTGTTGAGACATATCGATTAATTTTGGAAAATACGAAAGCTTTTTCGAATGTGTAATTAATTTCGTAATTAATAATTATAGTTTATTATTCAGGTCCCCTTGTTTGAATCCCATTAATGATATTCCACTGTAATTATAATCGAATACATAATTAATTTCATAATTAGAAATCACATTCCATGAATTATAATTTATTTTTTGTCAATAACTAATAACTTTTCGCAATTCCGAAAACTTTCCTGACTGTGAAATTAATTTCGTAATTAGAAGTTACTAATTACAATCAATGACATAATTAATTTTGTATTTCAAAATCAAATTCCATTAATTAATATCGATTTTGTTGTCGAAAACTAATAACTTTTAGAAGATACGATAGCTTTCTGGACGGTGAAATTAATTTTTTTATGAGAAATTATATTCAATTAATTATTATTCATTACATAATTAATTTTATAATTAAAAAACATATTCCATTAATTGTATTGATTTTGTTGATAGCTATCAATTAATTTTGGAAAATACGAAAGCTTTCTCGACCGTGTACTTAATTTCGTGATTATTAATTATAGTCCAGTAATTATATATAATTAATTATATCCCATTAATTATATCCTACTAAATTATAGTCGATTACATAATTTATTTCGTAATTAGAAATCATATTCCATTAATGATAATCGTTCTTGTTGTCGAAAACTAACAACTTTTAGCAATTCCTAAAGCTTACCTGACATTGGAATTAATTTCGTAATTAGATATTATATCCTATTAATTATAATCAATTACATAATTAATTTTATAATTAGAAATTATATTCTTTTAATTGTAGTAGATTTTGGTAACGAAAACTAATATCATTTTTAGGATTTTCGAAAGCTTTCCTGACGATGGAATTAATTTCGTAACAAGAAATTATATTCAATTAACTATAATACATTACATAATTAATTTTATAATTAAAAAGCATATTCCATTAATTGTATTGGTTTTGTTCAAGGCTATCAATTAATTTTGGAAAATACGAATGCTTTCGCAACTGTGTAATTAATTTCGTAATTACTAATTATAGTCCAGTAATTATAAAGCATTAATTATAAACGATTACATAATTAATTTCGTAATTCAAAATCATATTCCCTTAATTATAATCGTTTTTATCGGAAACTGATAACTTTTGAAAAATCCAAAATCTGTTATCTTTAGTAATTTTTCTAGCCTCAAAAGAATGTAACCTCTAAAACCAATTTTCAGAAAGTTATACATTAAATTCCCTCTAAAATCGAAAAGTACCAAAACCCTCAAAGGGTTAATTATTGTCCATTTCTCATAATTATCCACTCCTAATTATTGTCCATTTCTTATTATCAATTACTTTATCATTATTCATATTTTGTTACTTTTTTCCATCATAAACCATTCATTATACTCAATCTCTGTGCTTCCAAATTGACTAAATCCAAATTTTTCATTTTTCATCTCTTTCAAGTTGCAAGTTGCAAGACTGCTTTCTTTCGTTTTTTAATGGTTATGTTATTGTAATGTCTGGCCGTGAGGAATGTTTGGTACGATTCTGTTTGGTAAAGAATGTCTGATAGATGAGAAAAGGAAGCTTTAACCTTGAGCTTGGGTGCTTATTTTGAGAAGGTGTTCAAGATCATTAGTAATTTATTCTAGACGTCACCTCTGACGTTTCTTCCGGTTGGCACGATTCTTGCCCGTGAACTTCAAACAGTCGAAAGTTATTACAATTATCTCGGTAGGAGCATTCTAAGTCGAGTTATGAGCACATAAACGTGCTCAGGCTCCGATGACACGCTTATATTCTCTAAAGCAGCACGCCGGTAAAATGAGATGTAGGTATAGAATTAACATTGTGACATCACGTACTTCAATTACGCGCAACCAATTTCAAAAGTGAGTTTCAAAAATCGTTTAAAAGTCGCCTAGAATATTTACAGGACAGAATAAAAAACTTTTCGAAAATGTCATATTTTCTGGGGATTTTACTATATTTCGGCTCTAAAATTTTAAGTATTAAATTACTTCCCCAAAAAGCGAAAGGGAATGTTAAAAGAAAAAGTGTTTCGCATTCGGAAATTGTTTTCTCGTCAACGAAAATTGATAATTTATTCGAAAACCGGTGTTTAGAATCGGAAATTTACCGGGAAGAGTAAAAATAGATTTGTTAGTTTGATGGAATAGGGCATGTTTGAGTTATATAGGAAAAAGGTTAAAAATCAAGGTGGTGGGACAGTGTGGGAGATATCGTGTCGGAGAGGAAGAAAAGAAGGAGAGAAGAGAAAAAAGAAGAAGAAAGGAGAAAATAAGAAAATAACTAGAAGAAAGAGAAAAAAGAAAAAATTTATTGGCGAAATGTTGACAATTAAAATTAAAACATAAAATGGAATTTATGAAATTCTAGTGCTAGATAAGCAGAAATGAACATTTCAATGTGAGGAACATAAAATACAAATTAAATTATGAAATTTTTGGACTAAGAGAAATTAAGAAATGGAAAGATCAGAGTGGAAATTAAAATATGGAAATCATGAAATAAAATTAACAAAATGTAAATTATAAGATGGAAATTGTGCAATGGAAATAATAAGATGGAAATTAATAAATTGAAATTATACAATGGAAATTAAGAAATAGAAATTACAGATTGGAAATTATTAAATGGAAATTATAAATAAATAAATTATAAAATAGAAATTGAAAAATTGAAGCAAACGTAATAATTGGAACTACAAAACGGAAATTATACAATGGAAAATACAAAATAGAAATTAAAAATGAAAATTACAGAATACTAATTAAAAATAGAAAATTACAAACTGGAAATTCTAAAATAGACATAATAAAAAAAAATTATAACACATAAATTATAAAACTTAAAAAATTGAAATAATAAAATGAAAGGCGGAATTAAAATAAAGAACACGAAAGTTAAAAACCGGAAATTATAAAATGGGAATTATAAAGTGAAAATTATTAATTGGAAAATACAGAAAGGAAGCTATAAACTAAAAATTGCAAATTGGAAGTTAGAAAATAGAAATTACAGAATGTAAATTAAAAACTGGAAATTGTAGTTTGGAAATTATATTAAAATCTTTGACAATGGCAATTAAATGTAAAAATTTTATAAACGGGAATTAAATGAAAAATTTGAAGAATGTAAGTTAAATGAAAAATTTGAAGAATGTAAGTTAAATGAAAAATTGATTCTATTTAAATTAAATAATAAAAAAATGTAAGAGGAAAAGATAGAAAATTAAAAATGAAAATTATAGATTGAGAATTACAAAATTGAAATTAGAAAATAAAAATTTAAAAGGTTCTATAATTTGAGAAGAATTAAAAAAAAATTTAAAGATAGCTACTAGTCATAAATTGAGTTTATCGTTGGTAAAATATTATCAAATAAAGGTTTCATAATGGATGTTTTGAATGCTACGTCGACTATTTTTATAGGAACATCACTATTTTTATGATTCGCCGTAGGCATTAGTTTAAAATAAGTTTTACGCTCTATAAAATTACTATCATAAAAGCTGTTAACTCGTCAAAAGTAAATGTTTATTTTTCAATTTTAATCAATGAAATTTACGCATTTAATTTCCTTTTTAATTTCCATTTAATTTCCTTTTTAATTTCCATTTAATTTCCATCTAATTATCATTTAATTTATATTTAAGTTTCAATTCATTCCTAGTCAGTTTTCATTTAATATCAAAATTACAAATTTTAATATTCAATATTAAAATTTCCGTTTTGTAGTTTTCATCTCATAATTTCCATCTTGTAATTTCCAGTTTTTAATTTCAATTCCGTAATTCCACTTTATTTTTCCATTTTTCACTAACCATTTCATAATCTCGAATTTTTAATTTTTATCTTAGTTTTCATTTTTTAATTTCCATTTACATAATTTTCATTTTGTTGTTTCCAATTCGTGATTTCCCTTGTTCAATTTCCATTTTATAAATTCAATTTTACAATTTTCTATTTTAAAAAATCAATTTTTTTGTTTCCAATTCGTAATTTCCATTTTGTTGTTTCCAATTCGTAATTTTCATTTTATAATTTCAAATTTCATAATTTCCCTTTAATAATTTCCATTTTCTAATTTCCATATTTTAATTTCCAGTTTGTTGTTTCCAATTTTGTAATAACCATATTTTAATTTCCACATTATAGTTTTTATTTTATTATCTCCAATCCTTAATTTCCATTTTGTTACTTCTATTTCCTAATTTACATTTAATAATTTTTAATTTTTAGTTTTCATTCTCTAATTTCTATTTTGTTGTTTCCAATTCGTAATTTCCATTCTTTAATTTTCATTTTATCATTTCCATTTCTCAATTTCCATCTTATAATTTCCATTTTGTTTTCTCCGATTCGTAATTTCCATATAATAATTTCCAGGTTTTAATTTCTATTCTGCCATTACCACTTTTTAATTTCTATTTCATAATTTCCATTTTTTAATTTCTACCTTATAATTTTCATTTGGTTATTTCACATTCGTAATTTCCATTTTATAATTTTGATTTCATAATTTCCATTGAACAAGTTCCATTTTATTATTTCCTTAAATAATTTCCAGTGTTCAGTTTTGAATTTGGTATTTCCATTTTGTTGTATCCAATTCGTAATTTCCATTTAGTTATTTCTAATTCATAATTTCCATCATATAATATCCGCTTTTTAATTTCCATATCTCAATTTACACTTTGTATTTAAAATTTAAAAATTTCCATTTCATGATTTCTATAGGTATTTAATTTTCATCTCATAATTTCTAACTAGCAATTTCAATCTCATAATTTCCATTTTGATATTTTCAATTTACAATTTCGAGTATGCAATAAAAGTATTGTAATTTTTTTTTTGTTATTTTAATTTTGAAATTACTGTTTTATAATTTCCATTATTTATTTCCATAACAGAATTTCCACTTTAAATCTTCAGTTTTTAATTTCAATTAATATAATTTCCATTTTATTGTTTCCAATTCGTAATCGCCATTTAATAATTTCTAGTTCATAATTTCCATTTAATAATTTCCAGTTTTTTAATTATCATTCTGTCATTTCTATTTTGTTGTTTCCAATTCGTAATTTCCTTTTTTTAATTTCCATTTTTCAATTTACACAATATAATTTCCGTTTTGTTGTTTTCAATTCGTAATTTCCATTTTATAATTTCCACTTAGTTCTATAATTTTTAATATTTAATTTGTAGTTCATAATTTGGTTTTTTTAATTTCCATTTTTTAATTTCTATCTTTTAATTTCCAGTTAGTTGTTTCCCATTTTGTAATATCCATATTTTAATTTCCGCCTTATAATTTTCAGTTTGTAATTTGCATTCTGTAATTTCTATTTTTTTTTGTTTCCAATTCGTATTTCCACATTTTAATTTCTAATCTACAATTTCCATTCCCTAATTTCTATTTTGTTGTTTCCAATTCGTAATTTCAATTTTGTAATTTCCATTTTTCAATTTCCATCATATAATTTCCATTTAGTTGTATCCAATTCGTAATTTCCATTTTATAATCTCCAATTTTCCATTTCCATAATATAATTTTCATTTTAATGTTTCCAATTTGTAATTTCCATTTAATTTTGTAATTTTTATTATTTAATTTCTAGTTCATAATTTCCTTTTTTTAATTTCCATTTTATAAATTCCATTTTTTAATTTCCATCTTGTAATTTCCAGTTTGTTGTTTCCAATTAATAATTTTAAGTTTTAAATTTCCATTTTCCAATTCCCGTTTCTAATTTCCTCGAATTAATAACATTTTCATATTTTTTCACCAAATAACCAATTTTTAATTTCCACCACCCAATTTTTCAAAATTTCCTAAAAATTAATAAAAAAAAATTGTTTACATCAATGTAAAATGCAGTTTTCTGGGATGTTTGGAAGTTTAAAACTGAATATGAGACGATACAAAGTTACAAGAAGAGTAAGTGAGGAAGCTGCGGTGGACGAGAGGAAGCCCGGTCTTTGGATATTAATAGAGGCCGAGGCCCGGTGGCGAACGCTACTGAGCTTACACTTGTGGATTTAAAAATACCGCTTTTACTCCACACAGCCTCGTTCAGAAACTATCAACTTTTTTACCACAACGCCGATCGAGCTTTTATTCTTGCATAATTGAAACGAGCTTCGAAAAATGTTCCATTTTAATGTCTCGATATATATAATCTTCAATAATTTATCGTTTGTTAAAAGCTACCTTAAACTCTCATATTATGAATACACCCGTCCTCAATTTTTCCATCCAATAATCCAAACCACGTGTTTTCATAAAATAGTCCTCGATCTTAAAATATAAATAGATTTTTAATTGCATTCTAGATTTTATTATCATTTTCGGAATTGTCGTATCATAATAGAAATCTGTTCCTACTACGTATACAGGGTGTCCCAAATCGACTTATTTATACATATATTCGTAACCTTTGTGAAAAATTGAATCGAAAGTTCCTGATGAAAAACGAAATCCAACAAGAGAATAAAAAGTTATTATTAAAAAAAAAAGATTAGTATAAGGAAATATAAATACACGTAGTTACGAAAGATGGGATTATTGACACAAGCTTAATTAAAATGTGCGTCTCGGAGGAGGAATTTATTGACACCGATTGATTTCTCATTTACTGAGTCATCGAAATATGCGCATAAAATTAAATTAAAATAAACATTTTTTTCTTCAAATCAATATTGATTTTTAAGTTTAAGTGAATAATTTATTAGTCAAACTTTTGCGTTCTTTTAGATATATAAATTCATGTTTCTCAAGTGAATAGGCTGATATTTTATTTTAGCTCATTACATCAGTTGCTGATGAACTCAAGTATTCGAGTTAAACACACTTGTAGTTTAAAAAAGAAATAGTGAAAAAAAACGTTTCATTTGAAACTTGAGATATTTCAATTGTCGATTGTGTTATTTTGTATGAACAGATTTTTTACGAAAAATAAGTCAAAAATGGTTAAATAATCGATCAAATATATCGATACGACAATAAAATTGATCGATTATAAAATGTATCGATGTTCAAATAGATAAATATAAATTATATATTTATATATTAATATATAACATATCTTGATTAAAAGTCATACATTTTTTTCTCTGTTGTATAAAATTTTAAAAATGTTTTCATTGACTACGGTACTTTACAAACATTTTAAAAATGAATATTGTGAATTAAGGAAAGAGAAAAAAAAACAATTTTTTTCTGGAGCTTCTATTTAACGAATCGGATGTTAAATATTTGGACACAATGTATGATTTAATGACTTGAGAAACGTCTTCTTTGCGAAAGAGGCAGGTGTAATTGACTCCTGGTTCCGCAGTGGTAACCATGCGACGACCCTGACCAACTGATACACAAAGCCGGAAGTCGAAGCTTGTGTTACACACAAGTTTTCCTTCCTCAAATAAATCCATTATGAAATTTAATAGCTGATTATAAAAATTTAAGATTTTTGTAGCTTTTTTTGAAATTGGATTTTTAAAATGAATTAAAAACCGGAGCTAGAATTGTTGTTATGATTATCATTGTGTTACAAAAAAAAAGGAACAGAACTTCTTATTGTACTTAGTGGGGATTGTAGGTAATAAAAAACTAAAAAGAATGGTATATATTAAATCTCTCATCACCCCTCAAAATCTTGTTTTAGAGCCAAAAAATCGTTTTCAGGTATAGATTCATGTACATAATGCCTTGAAACTTCGCCTTTTTTCATCCGAATCAAAAAGTTTTTTTTGTTTGTAAGCTTTTAAACTTAATAATAATAATAACACTGTGTTACAAAATAAAAAAATAGTAACAGAATTTTTTCTCGGACCTAGTGGAGGTTGTAGGTGATAAAAAACTAAAAAGAATGGTATATATTAAAACGCCCATTACCCCTCAAAATCTTGTTTTAGAGCCAAAAAATTGTTTTCCGGTAGATTCATGTACATCATGCTTTGAAACTTCGCCATTTTTTATCCAAATAAAAAGAGTTTTTTTGTTTGAAGGCTTTTAAACTTAATAATAATAATAACACTGTATTACAAAATAAAAAAAAGTATAACAGAACTTCTTATCAGACCTAGTGGAGTTTGTAGGTAATAAAAAACTAAGATGAATGGTATATATTACATCTCTCATCACCCCTCAACATCTTGTTTTAGAGCCAAAAAACCGTTTTCAGGTAGATTCATGTACATCATGCCTTAAAACTTCGCCATTTTTTATCCGAATCAAAAAGTTTTTTGTTTGTTTAAAAGCTTAAAATACACGCTTCTAAGCTATACAAGAATTTTTTTGTTATCATTTAAATTCATGAAGATATAGACCAAAAATCATGGAAAATTGTCATTTTTTTATTGTTTTTTCAACTTTGAAGCTAATTTAAATCTCTGATTTTATTAAAATTATATTGTTTCTCAATGTACATCAAAAGCTTAGTAAATGCCGTTTCCAATGATTTCAGATTGAATAAAATTCGACTAAAATTGTCAAAGTTATTCAACTTTTAATTTTGTAGAATAATATTATTAAATTTTGACTTTATAAATAGTTTTTCATTATTTTCTTCCTCGTATACATAATTTTGACTATTTTTCACTTTTTATGTATTTTTGCATTATGAAGCCAAACTTTTTAAACTTTAAGAATTATCTGTTAGTACCTAATATTAATTTTATTAAATAATGTTACATGTATTCTTAAATCCTAAAATTAATTTATTAATTAAGTATTAATAATAATATTATTTATTAATTATTAAATTAAATTTCTTAAATTCTAATTGTACCTTAGCATTGAAAAAGCAGAAAAATTAAAAAACAGAAAAATTATCAATACGAGGAAAAATATAATAAAAAAATGTTCATAAAGTCAAAATTTAATGATATTACTAAAAAATTTAAAGTGGAATAACTTTGACAATTTTAATTGAATTTTGTTCATTTTAAGGTCATTTGAAACTACATTTACTAAGCTTTAGATGTGCATTAAGGGAATATATAATCTTAATAAGATAAGAGATTTAAATTAGCTTTAAAGTTAAAAAATCAATGAAAAAAAGAAATTTCTTTGTCTATATCTTCATGAATTTAAATAATAACAAAAAAATTGTTGTACAGCTTGAAAGCGTGTGTTTTAAGCTTTCAAACAAAAAAAAAACTTTCTGATTCGGATAAAAAATGGCGAAGTTTCAAGGCATGATATACACGAATCAACTTGAAAACGGTTTTTTGGCTCCAAAACAAGATTTTGAGGGGTGACGAGATATTTAATATATACCATTCTTTTTAGTTTTTTATTACCTACAACCTCCACTAGGTCCGAGAAAAAGTTCTGTTACTGTTTTTTTATTTGGGCTTTAAAACAAGATTTTGAGGGGTAGTGTAGTATTTAATATACACTATTCTTTTTAGTTTTTTATCACCTACAACCTCCACTAGGACCAAGAAAAAGTTCTGTTACTGTTTTTTTATTTTGTCTTTAAAACAAGATTTTGAGGGGTAGTGGGAGATTTAATATACACCATTCTTTTTAGTTTTTTATCACCTACAACCTCCACTAGGTCCGAGAAAAAGTTCTGTTACTGTTTTTTTATTTTGACTTTAAAACAAGATTTTGAGGGTGTATCAGAGATTTAATATATATACCATTTTTTTAGTCTTTTATTACCTACAACCTCCACTAGGTCCAATAAAAAGTTTTTTCCACTGGCACACAGTGTTATTATTATCATTACATTTTATCATTATTATATAATTATTATATTAATAATTACTATGTTATTATTAATTATTATATTATTATCTAATTATTATTACAATTATTATTCTTATTATCCTTATTATTATTATAATCATTATTGTTGACATTAACAAGCCAATATTGAAATTATCATCATCATCATCATCATCATTATTATTATCATTCTCTTTAAAATTATCATCATCTTATTTTTAGGAAGTAAAAAAAACGTCTCTTTGGCAGAATTATATTATTCTTTGTTAAAAGTAACGCACAACAGGACAAAAGAATGAATAATCAGCTCTTTGGAATGCTACAGTGTCAATTATTAAAACAAGACAACAATTGTTAAAAAAAGAAAGCTCACACATAGTGAACAGATAATAACATGTGTGATAAGTGTTTCCGATTAGAGAATATATATATGTGTGTTGACACAGTTACACGAAATGACTATATTTTAATGTTTCGGAATCATGATAGCTCGACTGAGGAATGCAGTAGTCAACATTTATATTCATTTATATATACGTGACTATTAGGTGCTCACGATCAGTAACCAATTACTGATTATATTACACATGTATAACGAAGGGTGAGATTTAATTGACGCGAGATAGGATCAAGCTTCCTGGCACGCTTACATTAAATAATTGCCTTTATGAATAGAAGATAAATTATTCCAAAAAGGAGATTACCTCAATTTCATTAAGGTGCAAGAAGCGCAACTGATATGATTCTTCAACAATTCTCACGCAAATAAATACAATAATGGGTCAATGACTTTGAGGAAAAAGAAACACGAGAAAAAGAATATAATGTTGAATAATAAAAAATTATTGTATATTAATTATTATGGTTTTAATTTTTTTATTGTTACTATCATTATTACTATTTTCTTCACTAATGGGAGAGATGATAATTTTCATGACTAGTGGTAACTTTTTTTTTTTAGGCGTCATCATCATGTTTCGATGGTTTAATGTTTATATAATGACAAAGAATACAAAGAATTCCGTGTCGAAGCGAAAGAATTTTTTTTTGAATCATCGATTCGAACTCAATAGGTACATTCTTAAATTCTCTGGTTCTGGATGAGTTGGTAGCGTGTGCAACATGATCTGCCGTAATCCCAAAGACTTTGCAGAATCTCGAGCCAAAAACTCTACGTCATTGGAGGCATGTCGTGGACTGTTTATGACGCAAAGGACCGCGTCAGGATTAGTCTCCTGACACCCACAGAGTTGCAAGCAAATTTTTGCTGAAATTCTCAACTCCGTTGATGCTGATTCAGTGCTTTGGGTCACGTAATAAATTGTGAAAATACGAGGCTACTGAGACAATGTAAAAATACACTGTAAAAAATTTTTCGGAAATTTTTCCGAAAAAATTCGGACAGCACGGAACCCCAGACGGTGGAAATTTTTCCGAAAAAAAAATTGGTTTTATTTCCAACTTTTTCGGAAACTTTTCCTACTGATGAAGAGGAATTTTTTCCGAAATTATCGGAAATTTTTCCGCATATGAAGTTGGACATTTTTCCGAATACGTCGGATATTTGTCCTGACATTAAGTTGGAATTTTTTCCAAAATTACCGGAAATTATTCAAATTTTGTACACGGAAAAAAAGGGTTGGGTTTAATAACCAAAAGAAAATTCGTTTCTAACCAAAGTGGGTGGTTGACTATTATATGGCCTGACCCAACTCATATATGAAACATTACATGTACAGTTGTAATAAAGAAATATGTTTATCCTGATACAAAAAATCCCATTGATTATTCAATAATAAAAATCAAATCAACAGATTTAAAACATTAAGGAAATTTATATTTTACAGTATGGGATTTGGGTTTGTTTTTACATACTTATTTAATTCAATTGTTGTGTTGTGCTGAAATTACATTTGATTATTAATTAACATTTTATTTATACCTTAAACGCAACTAAACGCATACATACGAAATTTTTGAAAAATCCTAGCGACACTGAGATTCGAACGCACTAACCCTAACGCTAAACGCAAATACGCATATTACGATACGAGCACCTAACCATTGAGCCATCTTGGCTATGATATTCTCTTTTCAAAGAACTTGGTGATCTCAAGTTTCGTTTGGTCGCCACGTGCAGATGAACCCCCGCAATGGCATCGCCCGTCAACAATAGACTCTCATAAATTTTGGTCCTATGGTTTAGTTAGCATTACTGGCATGTGACACTCACACATATTTTCAACAAAAGGAGAATGGCAATAAATTCCTTTCGACAAATTTTTTGTGAATCCATTATTTTAAAGATTAAGACATTTTTTTGAAGAAGATTTTTAAGAATCTTATCCAAATAAAATTTAAAAATATTTATTTGAAATAAGATAATTTATATTCGGAGAAATTTTCATTTTTTGTATAATCTGTATATCTGTTTATATTATTAAGAAACATTCAAAGATAGAAAACATTTCTAATATTAAAATTTTAAATTTTATTACAATCATTACTAACAATGTTTACTTTTTTTCTGATTGAAATTAACATAAGATTAAATTTATTTGGTAAAAAAATTATTTATCGTTACTAAATTACCAATAAATTAACAAAGTAAATATTCTTAACAATATTAACTGGTTCAAACAAAATAGTTTAAAATTAAATTATATGTATTAGGAAAAATAATTAAGAACAATAATTAATCGATATTTAAAAATGATAAAAGAATACAGGCTCGGATACAGATTATCAATAAAATGAATACAAACAAATTGATTAACTTCAATAAAATGAATACAAATAAATTGATTAACGTTTTAAACAATTTCATTTATTTATATTAATAAAAGTAATATTTTTAAACTGCAAACATTGCCCAAAACAATTTTTTTTTTATAAATTAAACAGAAGAATTAAATATTAAAATATAATAGTAATAAATATGTAAAACAAAATTTTTATAACAAAAACATGTTAGATCTATTAGTTCTGTATCAACAATCTTTTAGTAAAATTTTTGTTCTTCACATAAATAAATTTTTCATAATTATAATAAATAAAATAATTAGAAGAAACTAATTAAGTCATTTGTATTTTTTAAAAAATGAAACTAGGAGTTCCTTTTAGTAGGAGTACAAAATAACATTTGTTCTTCACATAAATAAATTTTTCATAATTATAATAAATAAAATAATTATGAGAAACTAATTAAGTGATTTTTATTTTTAAAAAAATAAACCTAGGAGTTTCTTTTAGTAGGAGTACAAAATAAAATTTTCTTAGATTGAGCAATATAATATGCACAAGTTAAAAATCCGTTTAGTTTGGAAATTTTTCTGAAGTTTGAGAAATAATTTCCGGTTTTTTGTGGAAAATGTATTTTTCCGACTGCATTCGGAAATATTTCCTTTTACTATAGGTTAAAAATCCGTTTTGTTTGGAAATTTTTCCGAAGTTTGAGGAATAATTTCCGGTTTTTTGTGGAAAATGTATTTTTCCGACTGCATTCGGAAATATTTCCTTTTACTATAGGTTAAAAATCCGTTTTGTTTAGAAATTTTTCCGAAGTTTGTGGAATAATTTCCGGTTTTATGTGAGAAAAGTATTATTCCGACTCCATTCGGAAATATTTCCTACTACCATAGGATAAAAATCCCATTTGATTGGAAATTTTCCCGAAGTATAAGGAATAAATTCCGGTTTTTTGTGGAAAATGTATTTTTCCCATTCCATTCGGAAATATTTCCTACTACTGTAGGTTAAAAATCCGTTTTGCTTGGAAATTTTTCCAAAGTTTGTGGAATAATTTCCGGTTGTATGGGAAAAAAGTATTTTTCCGACTCCATCCGGAAATATTTCCTACTACTATAGGCTAAAAATCCGTTTTGATTGGAAATTTTTCCGAAGTTTGTGGAATAATTTCCGGTTTTCTGTGGATAAAGTATTTTTCCTCCTCTTTTCGGAAATTTTTCCTACAAAATATTCGGAAACATGTGTTACCTACCAGTTTCGGAATAATTTCCTACTAATTCATCGGAGAAAATTCCGAAATTTTTTACAGTGTAGTCTATGAAGTGTCATTGTGTTGAGAAATTATTTCCTTTTTTGATGGACAGAACATTTTTAAAGGGGCTTCGAAAGAAGAGCGACGAGATAAGTAACTGTTGACGAGTGACAGAAAAATGACATTTGATAAAGAAAATAAAAAAAATGATTGATTGACAGCTGTCAAAATTGCTATCAATTGTTCCAAATAGCAGAAAGAGAACACGAATTTGAAATTAAGATTTTTGTATCTGTCAAAATTAAGACTGTCAATATTTCCAGAAAGTATCCTTAAAAATAGAAAATTTTGTAAATTAATGTGAAAGTTGAGAATTTGTGAATTTCACGTTAAGTTTGACAAAATGTACTTTTGGCGACGAAACTAAACAGTTGATGTCTGTCAAAAGAAGTTAGCTTCTTGAAAAAATTGATTAGTTGGAAAAAAGCGGAGACTAAAGTTTTCTTCTTAATGACTGATGGGAAAAATGTCTATTCCCGTCACTAGTGAAAAAATTACCATTTCCGTCACTCGTGAAAAAAATTACAATTTTCGTCTCTAGTAGAAAAGAAGAAAAAGAAGAAGAAGAAGAAGAAGAAGAAGAAGAAGAAGAAGAAGTATAAAAAGTAAGAAGAAATAAATGTATAATGAGGAAAAAGTTATAGATGAAAGAAAAAAAATGTAATAATGTAGTAGAAGTAAAGAGAAAAAAGAAGAAAAATATGAAGAGAAAGAAAACAGAAGAAAAGTGGAATATAATATTTCTTATTTTCTTATTACATTTTTCTTCTTTCATTCATTACTTTTTCCTCAATATACATTTATTTCTTTTTACTTTTGCTTCCTCATAGAGGAAGCTTTGTGATCGTTAAGATTTTCGATTTTCCAAAAATAGTCTAAATCAACTTATTTTCATCTAAAAAGCGTAAATTTTCATTCCTAAGCAAATGTCCAGATGTATGTGTGTGTGTGTGTATAGCGTTTTTTGTGTACAAGATATCTCGAGAACGCTTTAATGGATTCCAATAAAATTTGGATGACATATTAAGCTCATGAATGTCTAAATTTGGACACAGGGATTTTTGAAAATACCCAACCAAATTTTTTTGGGCACCTTTTTTCATCGAAAAAATCGTTTTTTGACAAAAAATTTTTTCATGCTAAAAATACAACTTAAAGAATACAAAAATCATGTTCCTCATCTCAAAACGAATCGATTGACCTATACTACTTTTATAATTGATCAAGAATTCATAAAATAATTCATTTTTTTACATAAGTATTTTTGCATTAAAAAGTTTTTTTTTAACAAATTTCCCAATTAACTTATATATTATTAATTTCTTGCTTCCTCTATGAGAAAGCAAATTATTTTGCTTACTTGGAAGCGAAATGTCCATGAAATGGACATAATTCTCACCTAGTTTATACTTCTTCTTCTTTTCCTCTTTTTTCCTTCTTTACTTCTTTTTCCTCTTTATTTACTTCTTTTTATCAGTTTCATTATCCTTTCAACTAATTTTTCTTTAATTCAACCTTTCTGGTTTCCTTTCTGCTTTTTCTACTTTATTATTATATTATTTCTTCTTTTTTAAAACTTCTTGTTATTTCTATATTTTCTTTTCTTCTGTTTCTTCTTTTGTATTTTAGTTCTCTTCCTTTTTCTTCTTTTTTCCCCTCTCTTCACCTTCTTCTTTTTATTTTTCTTTTTATTTCCTTCTTCTTTTTCTGTTTTAATACTTATTTATTTATTTCTTCCTTTTCTTCCTCTTCTTCTTCTTCTTCTTCTTCTTCTTCTTCTTTTCCTTCTTTTTTACATTTCATTATTAAAGTTTTCCTTCTTTTTTCATTCGTCTTTTTTCATTACCTTTTTCTACACTTAGATTATTACATATAATTCTACTTTATTCGTTCCTTCCGTTTTTTCTTCTTACTTCATTATTATTTTTCCTTTTTTTATATTTCATCGATTTCTTCTTCTTCTTTTCTTCTCTTCACCTTATTCTTCTTTACTATTTTACACTTTATTATGAAAATTTTCGTTTTTTCCGTTTTTCTTTTTTCGTTAATTAGTTTTTCATTCTTTCTCTATTAATTCTTCTTATTTTATTTTTCTTCTTCCACTTCTTTTTCTTCTTATGTTTCTTCTATTTCTTTATATTCATCTTTTTCCGTTTTCTTTTACTTTTTCTTTCTTTTCATTTTCTTTTTCCTCTTTATATTTTTCTTTTTCTTATTTCTGGTTATACTTCATTTTAAATTTCTATTTGCTTCTCCTTTTTTCTGCTTCATTATTTCTTTCTTTTCTTCTTTTGTTCTTTTTACACTTTATTATTACAATTTTCTTGATTTTTTGATTCTTCTTATTTATTTTTTTATTATCTTCACTACGTCTAAATTATTATATTTGATAGTTATTATTATTATAATATTATAATACTTCCTTCGTTCTTTCTTCTTTTTTTCTTCTTACTCCCTTTTTTTCTTTTGCTTTTTATCTTCTTCTTCTTTTCCTTCTATTTCTTTTTCTTCTTCTATTTTCCTTTCATCACTTTCACCTTCATCATCTTCTTTATATCTTTCTTTTGCTTATTTCCAATTCTTTTTCATTTTTTCTTTCTATTATCTTCTTTTTTATTCTGATTTATTATTTCTTTCTTTCTTCTTTCTTCTTTTTTTTGTACGTTTTTCTTTATTTTCTTGGTTTCCCATTCCTCTTTATTATTTTTTTAATTACCTTCTTTACGTCTAGATTATTATATATAATTAAACTTTCTTCTTTCTTCTTTCTTTCTTTCTTCTATCTTTTATCTTACTCCCTTCTTTCTTCCTTTCCCTCTTTTCGCCTAAAATTTCTTCTTTATATTTTCCTTCTGCTTATTTCCGATTATTTTTTATTTTTATTTCTTATTAACTTTCTTCTTTTTTCTGATTTATTATTTTTTTCTTCCTCTTTGTTACTTTTTTACACTTCATTATGACAATTTTCTTTCTTTTTCAATTCTTATTTATTTTCATTATCTTCTCTACGCCCAGATTATCATAATATATCTTTCTTTTTTCTATACTTCCTTTTTTATTTACCTTTTCTTCTTCTGTATTTTCATCATCATCTTCTTCTTTTTCTTCTTTTTCCCTCTCTTCGCCTTTTTTTCTTCTTTAAAATTTCTTTTTCTTATTTACAATTCTCTTTCATTTTTTCTTTCTATTTTTTCTTCTTTTTTCTGCTTAATTATTTTTGTCTTTCTTTTCTTTTCCTTCTTTACTTTTTTCATTTTCATTATGACAATTTTTCTTCTTTTTTCCATTCTTCTTTATTATTTTTTCATTACCTTCTCTACGCCAAGATAAATAATTATATTTTTTTCGTTCTTTCTCCTTTTTTTTCTTCTTACTTCTTTTTACTTTTTTTTCTTTTTTTTCTTTTTTACTTTTTTTTTTCTTCTTTCTTTTCTCCTTCTGTTTCTTCATCTTCTTCTTTATCTTCTTCTGTTCTATCTTTTTCTTTTTTCCGATTCTTTTTCATTTTTTTTTCTATTTTCTTCTTTTTTTCTATATTACTATTTCTTTCTTTGTTTTTCCATCTTTTACTGTACTTTTTTACATATTATTATTACAATTTTTTTGTTCTTCCATTCTCCTTTTTTATTTTTCTATTACCTTCTCTATGTTTAGATTATTACAATCGGTAATTATATTATCTTCGTTCATTCTCCCTTTCTTCTTCTTACTTCCTTTTCTTCTTCTTCTCTTTTTTTATCTTCTTCTTCTTCTTCTTTTTCTTATTCTTCTTCTTTTTCCTTATTCTTTAGTTTTTTACACCTCACTATTTATTTATTTCAGACATATATATGGATAAATGTCCTTCACAAATAGCTCTTTACTTCTTTATGACAATTTTCTTTCTTATTCCGTTTCGTCTTTATTTCTTCATTACATTTTTTATTCTTAAATTATATAATACATAAATATATTATCTTCGTTCTTTCTCCATTTTTCTTCTTACTTTCTTCCTATTTTCCTTTTCTTATATTTCTTCATTTACTTTTTTTGGTTCTGCTGTTTCTTCACCTTCTTCACCTTCACCTTCTTCTTCTTCTTCTTTACATTTTCATTGTCTTATTTCCGATACTTTTTCATTTTTTCTTCTTACTCATTCCTTCTTATTACCTTTTTTATGTTTCTTCAGTTACATCCTTTTCTTCTTCCGTTTCTTCGCCTTCTTCTTCTTTATATTTTTTTTATATTCGATTCTTTTTCTTTCTCTTGTCTTCTTCTTTTTTCTGCTTTATTATTTATTTATTTCTTTTTCTTTTCTTTCCTTTTCTACTCATCTTTCTCATTTTTTCTTCTTACTCATTCCTTCTTATTTTCCTTTTCTTATAATTCTTCATTTACTTTCTTTTCTTCTTCCGTTTCTTCGCCTTCGCCTTCTACATCTCTTCTTCTTCTTCTTCTTCTTCTTCTTATTTTTATATTTTTTTTCGTCCGCTTCATTATTTATTTATTTCTTCTTTTTACTCATTCCTTCTTATTTTCCTTTTCTTATATTTCTTCTTCTCTTCTTCTTCTTTTTTCCCCATTATTATTTATTTCATTCTTCTTCTTACTCATTCCTTCTTTTTTCTTTTCTTATATTTCTTCATTCACTTTCTTTTCTTCCTCCGTTTCTTCGCTTTCTTTATCTCTTCTTTTTTTTCTCTTCTTGTTTTTATATGTTTCTTTGTCTTATCTTCTTCTTTCTTCCGCTTTATTATATATTTATTTCTTCTTCTTACTCATTCCTTCTTATTTTCCTTTCTTATATTTATTTTTCTCTTCTTCTTTTTTATTTTTTTTCTCTTATCTTCTTTTTTTCCGCTTTATTATTTATTTATTTCTTCTTCTTTTCTTTCCTTTTCTACTCATCTTTCTCATTTTTTCTTCTTACTCATTCCTTCTTATTTTCCTTTTCTTATAATTCTTCATTTCCTTTCTTTTCTTCTTCCGTTTCTTCGCCTTCGCCTTCTTCATCTCTTCTTCTTTTTATATTTTTTTCTTCCGCTTTATTATTTATTTTTTTCTTCTTTTTACTCATTCCTTCTTATTTTCCTTTTCTTATATTTCTTCTTCTCTTCTTCTTCTTTTTTCCCCATTATTATTTATTTCATTCTTCTTCTTACTCATTCCTTCTTTTTTTCTTTTCTTATATTTCTTCATTCGCTTTCTTTTCTTCCTCCGTTTCTTCGCCTTCTTTATCTCTTCTTTTTTTTCTCTTCTTGTTTTTATATGTTTCTTTGTCTTATCTTCTTCTTTCTTCCGCTTTATTATTTATTTATGTCTTCCTCTTACTCATTCCTTCTTATTTTCCTTTTCTTATATTTCTTTTTCTCTTCTTCTTCTTTTTTATTTTTTTTTCTTATCTTCTTTTTTCCCCCTTTATTATTTATTTATTTCTTCTTCTTACTTATTCCTTCTTATTTTCCTTCTCTTTTATTTCTTCATTTACTTTATTTTTTCTTCTTTATCTCTTCTTATTCTTTTTCCTTTCTTTATCTCTTCTTCTTCTTCTTCTTCTTTTATTTCATTTTCCTCAAACTATCATCATAAACACAACTTTTAATTTCCCTTCACTCATAATACAAAAAGAATAAATAAACCCTGCATTTTTCCTCGAGAAATATAAATTTTATTTTTTTCATTTTTTTTCTCTTGTTTCAAAACGTCTAGGAAAGTTGCGCTATTAGACGATTTGTTGGACTCGTTTTCGCGCTCGATATACAGTGATAAAAACATGCATTTAAAGTGTCGTTATCGGTGGCACGTTCGGTTCACATAACCTCGCGGAATAAATGTCGTGTCGATTCCCACATGACTTGTGGGTGATAAGAGGGCCGCAATGTGCGCTTCTCAAGGCACGATAATGTTGTTTCAAGCCAGGGACTTTTAAGTGCATCCTAGAGTGAATGCAAACCCAAATAGATAGCGAGCGCTAACGGTCTCGGCCTAATGGAGATAATATGCATGTAAGGGTCTATTGAGACTTGCTTCAAATCTCATTTTCTCGGTGTAAGTGAGCAAACGACTTGCCGGCTACCTACAGTCTCGAGTGTTAACGCGAGGTCGAGGAGAAATCTGACAGCTGCAGCTGCGCGAATCTCGACACGTGATTCTGTTGCACGTTCCTTTCAATATTGAAAAAAATACATATTCTTCTAATTATACTTTATTTTATTTTAAAAACAACAGATTTCACTTTACTATTTTCTATTTTTTCTATTAATTTAAATTTATTTTTTATTTTAATCTATTTTATTGATTTATCCTATTTATTTTATTTACTGACTAATCCGTGTTTAAAAATTAAAAAATATATTCTCAAAATTATTCAAGCACGAGTTTTGTAAAACGGTTAATTTCGAATTTGTAGGTAATTTCGAAAATTCAACATGGCGGCCAAAAAAGTTTTTAATCCGCCATTTTAGATTTTTGGAATCCAACTTCAGATTTGTGTCCAGCGACCCCAAAAAGCACCGGGATAATATCTTTTGGAATTTTGATAATTTAATATTCTGGAATATTCCATATGTTTAATATTTTTTAATATTCCTGTCACTTAATATTCTAGAATATTCTGTATATTAATATTACAGATTATGAAAGTTTATAAAATTTTACGATATTACGGATATTAATACCTTCTGGAATTTTGATAATTTAATATTCGGGAATATTCCATACGTTTTATATTTTTTAATATTTCTGTCACTTAATATTCTATAATATTCTGCATATTACTATTACAGGATATTAGAGTTTATAAAATTTTACGATATTATAGATATTAATACCTTTTGGAATTTTGATAATTTAATATTCTGGAATATTAGATACGTTTAATATTTTTTAATATTCCTGTCACTTAATATTCTATAATATTCTGTACAATAAAATATCAGGATATTAGAGTTTATAAAATTTTACGATATTACAGATATTAATAACTTTTGGAATTTTGATAATTTAATATTCGGGAATATTCCATAAGTTTAATATTTTTTAATATTCCTGTAACTTAATATTCTATAATATTTTGTATATTACTATTACAGGATATTATAGGTTATAAAATGTTACGATATACCGGATATTAATATCTTTTGGAATTTTGATAATTTAATATTCTGGAATATTATATACGTTTAATATTTTTTAATATTCCTGTCACTTAATATTCTATAATATTCTGTACAATAATATATCAGGATATTAGAATTTATAAAATTTTACGATATTACAGATATTAATACCTTTTGGAATTTTGATAATATAATAATCTGGAATATTATATACGTTTAATATTTTTTAATATTCCTGTAACTTAATATTCTATAATATTCTGTACAATAATATATATGGATATTAAAATTTATAAAATTTTACGATATTACAGATATTAATACCTTTTGGAATTTTGATAATTTAATATTCTGGAACATTCCATACATTTAATATTTTTTAATATTCCTGTCACTTAATATTCTAGAATATTCTGTATATTAATATTACAGGATATTATAGTTCAAAAAATTTTACGATATAACGGGTATTAATACCTTTTGGAATTTTGATAATTTAATATTCGGGAATATTCTATGCGTTTAATATTGTTTAATATTCCTGTAACTTAATATTCTATAATATTCTGTACATTAATATTACAGGATATTAGAGTTTATAAAATTTTACAATATTGCATATATTAATATTTAATACCTTTTGAAATTTTTATAATTTAATATTCTGGAATTTTCCATACGTTTAATATTTTTTAATATTCCTGTAACGTAATATTCTATAATATTTTGTATATTACTATTACAGGATATTATAGGTTATAAAATGTTACAATATACCTTTTGGTATATAATACCTTTTGGAATTTTGATAATTTAATATTCGGGAATATTCTATACGTTTAATATTGTTTAATATTCCTGTCACTTAATATTCTATAATATTCTGTACATTAATATTACAGGATATTACAGTTTATAAAATTTTACAATATTGCATATATTAATACCTTTTGGAATTTTGATAATTTAATATTCTGGAATTTTCCATACGTTTAATATTTTTTAATATTCCTGTAACTTAATATTCTATAATATTTTGTATATTACTATTACAGGATATTATTGGTTATAAAATGTTACGATATACCGGATATTAATACCTTTTGGAATTTTGATAATTTAATATTCTGGAATATTATATACGTTTAATATTTTTTAATATTTCTGTCACTTAATATTCTATAATATTCTGTACAATAATATATCAGGATATTATAGGTTATAAAATGTTACGATATACCGGATATTAATACCTTTTGGAATTTTGATAATATAATAATCTGGAATATTATATACGTTTAATATTTTTTAATATTCCTGTCACTTAATATTCTATAATATTCTGTACATTAATATTACAGGATATTAGAGTTTATAAAATTTTACAATATTGCATATATTAATACCTTTTGGAATTTTGATAATTTAATATTCTGGAATTTTCCCTACGTTTAATATTTTTTAATATTCCTGTAACTTAATATTCTATAATATTTTGTATATTACTATTACAGGATATTATTGGTTATAAAATGTTACGATATACCGGATATTAATACCTTTTGGAATTTTGATAATTTAATATTCTGGAATATTATATACGTTTAATATTTTTTAATATTCCTGTCACTTAATATTATATAATATTCTGTACATTAATATTACAGGATATTAGAGTTTATAAAATTTTACAATATTGCATATATATACCTTTTGGAATTTTGATAATTTAATATTCTGGAATTTTCCACACGTTTAATATTTTTTAATATTCCTGTAACTTAATATTCTATAATATTTTGTATATTACTATTACAGGATATTATTGGTTATAAAATGTTACGATATACCGGATATTAATACCTTATGGAATTTTGATAATTTAATATTCTGGAATATTATATACGTTTAATATTTTTTAATATTCCTGTCACTTAATATTCTATAATATTCTGTACAATAATATATCAGGATATTAGCATTTATAAAAGTTTACGATATTACAGATATTAATACCTTTTGGAATTTTGATAATTTAATATTCTGGAATATTCCATACGTTTAATGTTTTTTAATATTCCTGTCACTAAATATTCAATAATATTCTGTACATTAATATTACAGGATATTATAGGTTATAAAATGTTACGATATACCGGATATTAATACCTTTTGGAATTTTGATAATTTAATATTCTGGAATATTATATACGTTTAATATTTTTTAATATTCCTGACACTTAATATTCTATAATATTCTGTACAATAATATATCAGGATATTAGAATTTATAAAATTTTACGATATTACAGATATTAATACCTTTTGGAATTCTGATAATTTAATATTCTGTAATATTCCATACGTTTAATGTTTTTTAATAATCCTGTCACTTAATATTCTATAATATTTTGTATATTAATATTACAGGATATTAGAGTTCATAAAATTTTACGATATTACAGATATTAATACCTTCTGGAATTTTGATAACTTAATATTCTGGAATATTCCATACGTTTAATATTTTTAATACTCCTGTCACTTAATATTCAATAATATTCTGCATATTGATATTGCAGGATATTATTATCCTACAATATTCTGGAAATTAATATTGAAAAATATTATTGTTCTATAAAATGCGGGATTTTAATATGTTAGTATAAAAGTATTTTACGATATTCTAAAGATATTAATATTGATAAATATTTCAGATTTTAATATCTTATGATTTTCTAGATACAAAAACTTTTGGCTATATTGGATATTTAGTATATTCTAAAATATTCTAGATATTAATAGTGCACGATATTACAAATATTATTATTACAAAATATTCTGGAAATTAATATTTCAAGATACTGGATATAATTGTATTAAAAGATATTTTGCTTATTAATATTGATGGATATTCCAGATATTATTATTGTAAAATGTTCCGAATATCAAGATCTTAGATTATTTTGGATACTAAATATCCTGGAATATTCTAGATATTAATATTCAAGGATATTTTGAACATTAATATTCCATAATATTGCAGAATATTAATATACTATATTCTTTTAATTATTGATATTACAGGATATTTTATGTATTAATATCCCTAAATATTTTAAGATATTAAAATTACAGGATATTGCGTATATTAGTGTTCTATAATATTCCCTTTATTGATTTATTTCAGACACGATTTCTGGACGTCAAATATTATTCTACACATTTAGTATCCTTTAATATTCTAAGCATCAATATTGCAGGACATTACTATTCTATGATATTCTGGACATTAATATTGAAGGATATTAATATCGTAAAATTTTGCAATATATTAATATTCTGAAATATTTTCATGATATTAATATTCTATTTTAAGGATATTAATATTGCACGAGACTAATGTCATGTAATATTCTGGATATTAATTATTTAATATAATTATATTCTCCGATATTTTGCATATTAATATTGATGGATATTCCAGATACTATTATCTGGAATACCTGTACTATCTTGATATTAAGATACTAGATTATTTTGAACATTTAATATTCTATAATATTCTATATATTAAAATGTGCAGGATATTCCAGATTTTAATATCTTATCATTTTCAGGATATAAGGATCCTCGATTATTTTAGATATTGTAAATCCTAATATTGAAGAATGTAAATATCGTATAATATTCTGAATATTAACAATGAAGAATATTAATATTCTATAATATTCCCGATATTAATATCCCATATTATTCTGGATATTAAAAATGCAGATTATTGCAGGTGTTCATATTCATATTATATTATTGCAGAATAATAATATTGTACGATATTCTGAATATTAATAATGCAGAATATTACAATTAGAGTATAATAATGTTGCATAATACTAATATAACAGGATATTAATGTAAAAAAATATTTATATTAAAGGATATTAATTTTACAGGATATTAATACCCTATAATATTCCGGTCATAAATATTGCAGTATATTAATATCCTACAACATTGTAGATATTATTCTGGATATTAAAATCACAGATTATTGCAATTATGATTTTTCTATAATATTATGCATATTAATATTGCCGAATATTTTAGATATTATCTTAAGATCTGCTGAATATCAAAATTCTTATAATCATTTTCGACATTTAATATTCTATAATATTCTAGATATTACTATTCCAGGATATTAATATCCTATAATATTCTAGATATCAATATTTCAGGATATTAGTGTCCTATAATGTTCTAGATATTAATATTGTATGATATTAATATCCTATAATATTCCAGATATTAAAATTGCTGGAAGTGGAAATCACTATTCTGTAATATTCTGTATATTAATATTTTAGGATATTAGTTTTTTATAATAGCATTGAACGATATTCCACAAATTAATCACAATCCCACAATATTCCAGATATTAAATATTCCAAGAAATTCAACTCTCTTAATATCCCACCATATTTTCGTAATTTTTACAATGCCCATGTTGTAAAAAATCAACAAATACAAAAATAAACAATTTTTTACAAAATGTAAATTTTTGCATTAAATAAAAAAAATATTCATATCCTGAATAGAGAAAGTAGTAAAATCCAAGAAAATATTCGATAAGAGTATCAAGCTGTTGTGTTTTTTTTTACAAAAATAAAAATGTGTACAATTTACGATCCATTGGTATCATTATTTACGAGGTGACTCGTTTTAAAGAAGCTATTAGAGTTTTTTTTTAAAACCACATCCGATCGTTCTCTTTTGAGAAAGAATCAATCCTACGTGTTTTTTTTTCCGATGAGGAAAATTGACGGGAAAATTTATTTTGGAGGTGACTAGGAGGCGAGAGCTTGAGCTCGACCCGGCTCGAGAGTTTCGCAAAGGCACCTTCTCGAAATAGAACACCCAAATAATTTGCCTCGGATTACCAGCGCCTGACGCCTCTCGTCGTTCTCGCTACTTGCACTTTTCGAAAAACTCTATTCCACAAGATAGTCGTTTATCTTTATCAAATAAATAAAAACGCACAATAATTTAAAAAAAAAAAAATTCCCTTTGTTGTTTACAACTTTAAATAAATGCACTTGTTTTCGACAAAAAATGAAAAAAAAAATCATTTAACTTGATTTGGTCGAGAATATTACAAGAATATCGTGATATATTTGGAATTTAGTTCTAGAGAATGTTTTTTTTCAAAATTCAAGAAAAAAGGTTTTTATAAAAGTAGTGAGATATTAACTAAATGCTTGTTTGAGAGTCTGAAGATAACCTTGAAATATTTTTCAAATTTAGCCTAGATATTACGATATTAACCTTGAGATATTACCACGATAAGAAAAATAATAATTCCGAGAGATTAGGATGATAAGCTTGGGATATTCCAGTGATAACCCGGATATTAACTTGAGATATTACAGTGATGACACTTAGATATTACGGAACCAAAGTCGAGATATTCCAAAGTTGGGTTAAAGTTTCCAAGATTTTTGAAAAAAAATTTGATGTATTTTAAAAATAATATTGAGATATTCCGATTCGAAGTTAGATATACTTAAAGGTTAAGACTGGGATATTCCAATTGTAACTCGCAGGATAAATCGAAATATTTGATAGGTGAGAAAAATTCCAAAGATAACAAAATATGAAATTCAAACATGGAGATATTCCGTAAAAACAGAAATATTCCATTAATAAAATCAAGATATTCCAATCTTAAAGTATCTGTAATATTTTACAAAAACAAACAAGAAATAAAGAATTAAAAGAATTGAAAATTAAAATTGGTATAGTTTGCATAATATTGAGATATTCGAAAAATAAAAATCGAGATATTCCAATCAGAACAGGTCGATATTCCAGAAACGAAAAAAATATATATGTATATATAATGCTTGGAAAATAAAAACCAAAAATTCTGGTAATAAAAATCGGGTTATTTCTGTTATAACGAGGAGATATTCCAAAATATAAATATTCCGTTAACAGAATCCAAGATATTCCAACCAAAAGGTATATTGATAATTAATAAAACGAGAAATAATAAAAATTGAAATAATTTTGAGTTAAAATTGGTATATTTCGTAACATATTGAAATATCAAAAAAAAAAATAAAAATTAAGATTTTTTAATAATAAACTGAGATATTACAAAAATAAAAATGGAAAGTTACTAATTGCAGGATTTAGATGCTTGAAAAATAGAAAATTTAAATATTTAGACAATGAAAATCGAGATTTTTTATTTATAACAAGGAGATATTCCAAAAATAGAAATATTTCATTAAGAAAATCAAGATATTCCAACCAGAAGATATTTAATATTTTATATAACGAGAAATACTGAAAATTGAATTAAATTTAAGTAAAAATTGGTATATTTGGAAAAATATTGAGATATTAAAAAAATAACAATTAAGATATTCCAATTACAACGTGGAGATAATTCAGAAAGAAAAATCAAAATATACACATTTCAACGCTTGGATACTTAAAAAAAAATTGAAAAAAAATTGAAATTGTTAAAAATTGAAATATTTCGGTAATCAGAGACGAGATATTCCAATTATAACGTGGAGATATTCCATCAATAAGAATGCAGATATTTTCAATGAAATAATGCAATATTCAAAAAATTATAAAGGAAATGTTCTATTAATCAAGATATTCCGATGATAAAGACATTTCAGAAACAAAACTCGAGATATTCCAATTATAAAGTGGAGATATTACAGAAAAAAGTTTAAAATATTGCAATCAATATCGAGAAATATTAAATAAAAAATAAATTAAAAATATTTCTAGAATAATATTAAGATATTCCAAAAATAAAAATCGAAATATTCCAATAACGACATGAAAATAGAAATGGATTTACAAAAGGACTTAATACTTCAAATAAAATTTCAAGGTTAACTTAGAGATATTTCATTAATAATATATGAAGATATTGTAAAAATAAAAATGGAGACACTCCATTTATAATGTGGAGATATTCCAGAAGTAAAAAAAATGGTAATATTGCGATTAACATATGGAAATTAAACAATCTAAATATTTCAAGATTAATATTAGGATATTCCAAAAATAAAAATAAAAATATTTTAAGGTTAAAATCGAGATATTCTAAGGATAAAAATCGATTTTATATCAATATATATCAATATGAATATATATCAATTATAACATGGAGATATTCCAAAAATCAAAATCGTAATATTTCAAGATTGAAATCGAAATAATACAAGGATAAAAATTAAAATATTTTAATTATAACACGGAGATGTTTCAAAAAAACGAAATATTCCAATTACAAAATAGACAAAATTACAAGATTGAAAGAAAAAAAATATTACAAGGTTTACATCGAGATATTCCAATTATAACATGGAGATATTCCAAAAATAAAAAATAGAAATATTGCAATCAAAATATGGGTATTAAAAAATCGAAATATTTCAATTATAACATGAAGATATTCCCTCCAAAAAGACCAAATACTACAGTTACAAAATAGAAAAAATTACAACATTAAAAGAAAAAAAATATTCCAAGGTTGACATAGAGATATTCCAAAAATAAAAATCGAGATATTCAAATTATAATGTGGAGATATTCCAAAAATAAAAATGAAAATAGTGCATAAACACTCCAGTAGTTATTTATTGGATTAAATTTTAATATTTCCACAAGATTTGAAGTTAAAAAATTGTTTCGTAATATCGAAAAATAAAGGAACATCTCGAGGATAATATTCTAATATTTGAGTCTTTTTTCAAAATATGTTTATCGACATTATATGTCAATTTTTTCGCAACTTATTCAGTAACATCTTAGATGTAAAATAAATCGATTGTCGATTCTATATATCGATAATGGATTCGATATATTATGAATAATCGATTTGATGTACTATCGATAACCGATTTGGAATATCGATTATAGGTTTGATATGTCGATTATCGATTTAATACATCGATTGTCGTTTCAATATATCGACAGTCGATTCAATATATCAATTCTCGATACCTACGTTCGATATATCAATTATCGAATTTTATGTTTGATATATCGATTAACATTTTCGATTTAATGTATCGATTATCGACTTGATATATAAATTATTAACTCGATATATTGAATATCGATTCAATATATTGGTGATCGATTCGATGTATCAATTATTCGATATATCAATTATTATTGATTCCTATGTTCGATAAATCGATCCTATTGAAGAATAAAATAATCTCGATATTATTCTTTTTTAAAAATAGAATCTTTATTAAAATAAGAAGCAAACTCTTAAATAAATTGATTTTTTTAATAAAAATAATGTCGTAAATATTTTACTCTTAAATAGAAGTCAAAAAAATATTCTTTAAAGGAGAATAACTTTTTTTCAGTGTACATAAAGTTTCCACAATGAACAACAATTTAAAAGGTTATAAATTATTAAAAGAATATAAAGAAAGGTTAAAGACGTTAATTTAAAAATTATTATTAAAATTGTCTTTTGTATTTGACTTTTGCCAACTTACGACACACACTATTATAATATATCTAACTTCCAGTATGAACCTTGAATTATGTGATTTAAGCTCAAGAAAAAATCAAGTTGCCAAGTTTTTCCACTGTAAGTTTTCATTTATCGGTTAATTTCATTAATTTAAATTAAATATTTTTTAAAATAATAAATTTATTAATAGTAATAATAATGATAATAACAACAATAAAAAAAACAATAACAATAACAAAAACAATAATAATAACAATAATTTTAAAATAATAATAGTGATAATAATAACAATAATAATAATAATAATAAAAGCAAGAAAACTAACAATAAAAGTGATTTTAATTATTTTAAAAAAAAAATAAAGTAAGGAGCGTGCCCTTTAAAGTCAACTACTTAAAATTTATTGCAGCAAGACGCAAAATGCTAAACGTAAACAGCAGTGAGTTTATGTTTCTCGCTTGGTCTAGAAACACACTAGCAAGTGGTGTGGGCGGAAGTTAACACCGACAATGGTTTTAAACCGTTTTCCAAGAATATATTCCATTTTTTCTCCACATTTATCAACAATTTTCTAATTAAAACTTTCTCAATTATTCGAATAAGAGGAATTCTTGATATTTTTGCGATTCGGTAAATTTACGCATTTTTAGATTTGATTTTCATTGTAAAACCGTTAAAAAACGATAAAAATTAAAGTTTTTTTACACTTATCTTCTTAAATAAAAGCAATTTTGAAAAATAGTTTAGACGAAAATTGTAGACCTTGTCAACGTGCATATTTTTTGTTTAGACAGTTTTTCGTGAAAATGAATAGTTTTCGAGAAAAATACAAAAAAACTGTGACAGCAGGTGATAACCGCTCGGCCGAATGCCGTACGGCGCCTTTTTTTAAAATCTTTCATTTGCTTTCATATTTTCTGGTGAAAAGACACTTATTTAAATATTAATATGAAATAAAAGTTAAAAAAAAAAACCAAATTCAGCTTTAAACATACAATTATTAAAATATATATAAATATTTTAAGACATTTTTTCGTTTAAATTAAGAAATTGAATAGGAAAATCAAAGAATAAAATGTTAAAATCTTAGTGTTGTGAAAAATCTTTTAAAAATTTGAAAATAGAAAAAAAATTACGTAATTATAGTACTTTAAATATTAAGGAAACAGTAAATAAATTTTTTGAAATTTGAAAAATAATAATTTATGAGAAACGAAATTGAACTTATTGAAGAAAAGGAATACATTTTTAAGAATTGGAATAATGTCCGTAAAATGATAAAATTTAGGTTAAATTTTAATTTGCGTAAAATAAAATAAAAGAAAGTCGAAAAATTATTCAGAAATTATGAAAAAGCGTAGATAAAAATACAGAATTAATGTTTTTAAAAAATTAGAAAACCAAATTTTAAGAGTACAACATTTCTAAGAAATAGAAAAAATGGAGTTAAAATTTAAAAATGAATTAAAAACTTGAAGAGTGATAAAAAAAGAAAGATAAAAAAAAAATTAAAAGAAAAAGAATGAAAATTAAAGAAATGAAAAAGTTTGAAGGAATAAGGAAAACTAAGAGTACACAATAAAAAGTAATTTTAAAAAATATTTCAGAAAAAAAGCTGCAAAAATAAAATTAAAAAATGTATTAAGATAAAAAAAATTTGTAAATTTATGTAAACATAAAACAGTATCAAAAAATATCAGGAACGCTTTAAAATTAAAAAAGTACTGGAAACTATTCATAAAATGAAACATTTGAAGGAAATATGATAACAAAATTTTAAAACATAAATTTTTTTACTACAACTTAACAATAGAATTTTTTTAAAATCAAGAAAATTTAAAAATTTTTTAAAATAGTAAATAAGTTGGCGAAAAAAATTGCCAGAATGTAAACTTAATTGAAATAACTTAACGAAAATAAAAAAATCGGAATTTTTTTTTTATATTCATGTTTTAATTTACAAAAAACTATTTATGTGAAAAAAGAGAAAAAGTTAAAGTTAGGTAAAAATTTAAAAGACGATTTAAGAATGGAGATAAATTAAAAAACATTATCTTAAAAAAAAAATGAAACAGTGGTGAAGAAATGAGAAAATTTATGAGCAGATTAAATTTACGTAAAATAAAATTAATGAAGGAAAGTCGTAAAAAAAACAGAAAAAAATATGAAATTATAAAAATTGATAGAAAATTTATTTATTTATTTTTCACATATCCGGGAGACAAAAAAAACTCTTTTACAAAAAATAAAAAAAGAAAGATCAGAACATCAAAAAAAATAAAAATAAAAAATAAAATAACAAAACTACAGAAAATCCGTTTCTGATTACAATAATAATAAAAAAGTAATAAAAAAAAAGTAATGATAAAAATTAAACAATTTCAAATTAGAGAAAATATTTAAATTAGAAAAATTATGATTTAAATGTCAGTTGACATTCACTGGAGAATAAAAAAATGAAAAAGAAGAAACTACAAAACATTTTGTAAAAATTACAAAACATTTTGTAAAAATTACAAAACATTTTGTAAAAATTACAAAACATTTTGTAAAAATTACAAAACATTTTGTAAAAATTACAAAACAATTTGTAAAAACTACAAAAAAATGCAATATTTGGTAAATTTTCACGATTAACAATTGGCAGCTAATTTTTTTTTCTTTTTAGCTACTGGAGCCAACTTTTGTTTTAGCTGTAGCAGCTAATTCACTTTTAACAGTGTAGAAATAAACGAAATCAATGGACTAAATTTTATGGAATTTAAAAAGGACATTTTAACGGTTTCTTGCATCTGGGAAAATCGATTTGTCTATTGCGTGTAAAGAAATCAGTAGAAAGATCAACCAGCTGAAAATGGTTCGTCTCGAATTACAAGGCGCCTCCTAGCCAAAACACGGCTGGTCGTCGCGCGTTGTTTCTAACGTAGTTGGCAGCGGATTCTGCCGATGCGCGTGAAACGATTTGGCTTTGGATCTTCTCTTACATAACTTGCACAACAACGCTGCGGAAATACCAATAACAGATTTTGATAATTCAGAATCACGCGAGACCGGAAGTCACCCGTTATCCACTACCTGTCACCACTTTTGGGGGCCAACTTTTTCTATCGACTTGGCTGACGTTTAAATGTATACAAACAAAGAACATGACATTTTTTTAATTTCTGCATTTTTTTAGCGTATCAATTACCTTGCATATCAATTTTTTTCTATCAAAACGATGATCGATATATCAAATCGATTATCGATATAACTTATCGATTATCGATATATCATATTGATAATCGATACAACGAACTGATAATCGATATATCTAATTGGTAATCGATATATCGAATTAATGTTCGATATATCATATTGACGTTCGATATATCAAATCAGTGATATATCGCTATATCGATACATCAAATCGATAATCGATTTATCCAATCTATGATATATTAAATCTATAATAGATATATAGAATCAATGATTGATATATCCGACATAAAATTCGATAATCGATATATCGAATTTATGATCGATGGATTAAATCGATATATCGAATCGATGATTGATGTATCGAAACGATGATTAATATATCAGACATTAAATTGGATGGTCGATATACTGAATCAAAAATCGATATATCACATCCATAATCTATATATCGAATTGATAATTGATATATCGAATTGCTGAAAGATATAGCGAATTAATGATCGATATATTGAATCGAAGATCGGCATATCGAATCGAATTGATGATCAATATATCGAATTGAAGTTCGATATATGAAACCTGTGATATATCGATACATCGAATTAATGATTGATAATCGATATATCAAACCAGTTATATATCAAATATATCGAATTAATGATCGATATATCGAATTAATGATTGATATATGGAATTAATGATGGATATATCGAATTAATAATCGATATCAGGATTTATAATTTTTGAAAAATTAATAAAAATTTAGAAAATTTTCCTAAAAAAGTTTTACTAATAAATCCTAGAACTTTTTTTGGAACACCTCTATGCTGTTTAGATTGTTAGTTAACTAAAATTATGAATTGCTATATTTTTTTGAGATTCTCTGAATTTTATCTCTAAATCTAAATTAGTGGTTTTTTACTAATGAATTAGCGAGAAGTGAACTACCATTAAACAATAAGTCTTTTACTAATTGTTTAGTAGAAAACTACTAATTCGAATAGTAGAAAGCTACTAATTGTAATATTAAAGTTTTACTATTTGAATTGGTAGTTTTCTACTAAAAATTAGTAGTTTTCTACTAATCAATTAGTAAAAGTCTTACTATTTAATGGTGGCTCACTTATCACAAATTCATTAGTAGAAAAACACTAATAGTTATATTATATTTTATTATTTATAGTTTTTAAGTTTTTAAACTTATTTTATTATATTTTAAGCTTTAGGTCTTTTAGGAAAATGTCTTTATATCCTCGTTTTCGTCGACGCTTTTAACAACTTTTAATCAATAAATTGTTTTGGTGTAAAAAAAATATTTTTATTTTTTCTAAACTCTGATTATTCTTGTAGTCGAGATCCTGATTTGAGTGATGATATCGGTCATTTATTGGCGCATTGTTTAGGTGGACCCACTGAAGATGCTCTGAATTTTGCGCCTCAAACTAAAAGTCTCAATATATTCGCGATCATGGCTCACCATGCGGTTAAACGAAGAAAACGATATGAAGAGATTTTTGCTGCAAGATCCAGGAAGACGAATAGAGTGTGAATTACTTGTTAACTATCACAGTCCTAATTATCAAGGAATTGATCAATACAGACCAGTTTCATTTGCCTTGCGACATAGGAATTATAATGAATATAATCAATTAGTAGACAATTTTAACAATCCAATACCGGACATGGGACATTTTATTTTCCAATGTATATTGCAGACGAAATTTAAAAAAAAGTATATTCTTTAAATTGTTTTTCCGGGGATGCTTTCATCCCCTAAAAATACAAAATTAATAATATTTTATACTTAAAACATATTTTTTAAGTAGGGGAAACTGACCCTATAGTGGATAGCCATTCCAACAGTTGATAACTTTAAATAATTACGAAATAAACCATAAATTTCAATCATAATAATGATTGAAACATTAAGCAATTATATACTAAATAAGAACATCTTTCAGTAGTATTCAAAAGTAGTCTTAACTTTTAAAGTTTCAAAATAATATTTTACATATAAAAAAAATTATTGGCCCTAAAAAGGGCAGAATTAAAAATTTTATAGTAAATTCTGGAATATTTAGGATTTTTTTTTCTTATTTTTTATAGATTTTAAAGTAATTTCAGAATTTTTAAAATTTTAATATAAATTACTGAAAATTTATGATTATATTATTAATTATAGAACATCTTAGATTTTTTTACAATTTTGGACTCTAAATAAAAAATTGTAGAATTTTCTTGAGAGTTTGGAACAAAAAAAAAGAATATTGAAGATTCTAGAGTGCAGAAAACTTTAAAAGTTATAATTAGTTTAAAACATTTTAGACTTTTTTATATTTCAATTCTGGATTAAAATCTAAAATCTTTTAGACTCTAAAATAAATTCCAGCTGACTTAATACTTTAGAATACATTTTACAGAACTAAAAAATTCATAATAAATTCTGTAATATTTAGGATTTTATTCTTATTATTTAGATTCTAAAGTAAGACACTAATGAAATTTCGAGAATACTCAAGATTCTAAAATAAATTAAAGAAAATTCTTGTTTATTTATTAAGTTCCAAAACTGTTTAGATTTTAATTCTGTAAGATTGTTTTTGTTAGTTTTCTTTTTTATTTTTAGAATTTTAATAAAGAACCTCAAATGTTACATTCTACAATAAATTTCAGTAAATTGTAGATTTTATAAAAAATATCTGAACATTTCAATTTTATTTTTAATTGTTAGATTTTCCATAAAAGTCTGAAATTAATAGATTTTAATATTTTTAGAATGTTACAGGTTATAAATAAATTGCAGAAAAGTTTAGTTTGAAAAATAAATTCTACAAAATTATAGAAGTAATAAATTCCAGAACACTAAAGATCTTATACAAAATTCCAGATTTTTAAAATTCTGGATGAAATTCCAAAACTTTTTTAGATTCTAGAATAAACACCTACAACTTCATATTCGTTTTTTTTTCATTTCAACATTTTTTTTTTCAGAAAAAATATCGAATTCGTTATAGATTCTAAATAATTAATTTCGAAATTCTAAAACTGAAATGTTTAGAAGCTTATTTTGAAAACTAAAAAAGTTTGTATTTTTTTTTTTTAGAATTTCAAATGTTTAAGAATTTTTTCTAGAATGAAATGAATTCTAGAACTTTATTTAGAATTTGAAAAATTCCAAATAATTTCTAAACAGATTAGAAATATGATATTTTTCGGAAGAAAAAATTTAAATTTGAAAAAAGAAAAAAAAACTTTTGGGTATTTATTCTAGAATCTAAGAAGGTTTTGACAATTCATCCAGAATTTAAAAAAACTGTAATTTTAGTTAATATCTTAAATGTTCTGGAATTTATTACTTCTACAACTTTATAGAATTTATTTTTCAAACTAAATTTTTCTGCATTTTATTTATAACTTGAAACATTCTAAAAATATTAGAATCTATTAATTTCAGACTGTTATGGGAAATTTAATAAAAATAAAATCGAAGTATTCAGATATTTATTATAAAATCTACAATTTTCTAAAATTTATTGTAGAATGTAAAATTTGAGGTTGTTTATCAAAATTGTAAATATAAAAATAAAATCTTAACAAAAACAATCTTACAGAATTAAAATCTTAACAGTTTTGAACTTAATAAATAATCTAGAATTGTCTGAAATTTATTTTTGAATCTTAAATATTCTCTAATTTTTATTATTGTCTCAAAAAATTCTACAAGTTTATTAAAAATCTAAAAATTAAAAAAAAAAATATCAAATCTTCTGGAATTTATTATTAAATCTAAAATTTTCTGTAAGTAAGCGGTAATTTTTGAAAAATCTAATAAACTACTTTGAATATTACATTCGTTAATTTGTATGTACATTTTCTATAAAATTTACGTAATTTACATTATGAAAATGTATATCTTTTTAAACAAGATAATTTAAACATTATGAAGATAAAAGCTTGATCTGTCAAGAAAAGTTGCCTCCTAGAGAAATACAATTTAATTATTACTAGCAAAACAAACTTTGCATTGTTGTTGGTCATTTAAAACTATAAATTTTTACAAATTCAAATAATGAAAATGACGAAATTGAAGAATGTATATCTGAAAAATGACGAAAATAGAAAACAAAATTAAAAAAATGTCTACTTAATTAAACAATTAAAGAAAAATAGTTTAGACAATTAAACAGTAAATATTTAATTTAAACAAAATAGTTGAAAAATTGTAGGAATAACTGTTTGAAATAATTGCAAAATAAACAACTGGATTGAAAATGGAAAAAAATAATTGAAATTGAAGAAAATAATAAAAATTTGAGGAAATAAATTGAATAACTTATTATAATTGAAAAGACAAAAATTACAAAAGGACAAACATAATTTACAATTGAAAACAAAATTCAAAAAATGGCTACAATAATACAAAACCGAACAAATTAATTTAAAAAATCAAGTAATAATTACAAAATTTTAAGATAATATTTGAAAATTGCGGAAAATAATAAATAACTGAAGAAAATAGTTCAACTTTCACTAGAATAATAGGCAATTAAAAAACAAAATTAAAATAACTAAACAAGAAATACTAAATTTAAAGAAAATAATTGCAAATTGAAAAATTAAGAAAATTATTATTTATTAAATAATAATAATCTCCGTATAAACTCCTGAAGTTAGATCATTGTCATCAATTTTCCATTATATAACGATTTATCATTACCTATAAAAATTTCAATTATTTATCCGATATTGCAATTATTTTCATCAATTTTCGTTATTTCGTTATTTCTCTTAACTTTTATTGACTGTTTTCAAATTTTTATATTTAAATTATTTTCATAATAATTTAATTTTCTTTCTCAATCTTAAATTATAATCAGCATATTTTAATTATTTTTTTTCAATTTTGAATTAATTTTATCAGGTTTCAATTATTTTTCTCGATTGTTAATTATTATTCTCATTTTCTAAGATTTTTAAGTATTTTTCTGAAAATTCAAATATTTTCTTCAATTTCTAATTATTTTCATTTGTTATCAGAATTTCAAATTTTGTTTATTAATTATCGTAAACAATTATTTTTAGCTTTCTTCCAAACTTTTCTTCAATTTTTAGTTTTTCTCATTTTATAAAATTAATTTCAAAAATTTTTTCAAGTAATTTTCTCAAATTTCTATTATTTTCTGCAATTTTTAATTATTTTTATTTGTTTTCATAATTTCCAAAACTTTTTATTAATTATCATAAATTTCAATTATTTTTAGCATTCTTTTTTAGTTTTTTTTACAATTTTTAGTTATTCTCATTTTCTAAAATTATTTTCTAAGATTTTTAAGAATTTTTCTAAAATTTCCATTCTTTTCTTCAATTTTAAAATATTTTTATTTGTTTTCATAATTTCAAAATTTGTTTATTAATTATCGTAAATTTCAATTTCTTTTAGCTTATTTCTTTAATTCTTTTCTCCAATTTTTAGTTATTTTCTTTTTTTTAATTGTTTTCTAAGATCTTCATGTATTTTTTTTAAATTTCAATTATTTTTTCTTTATTTAAAAAAAATTCTGTAGTGTTTTCAATTATCACACTTAAATGTCATTTATTTTTTACAACTTATCATTGTTTGTATCATATTTTAATTATTTTCGTCAAGTTTTAAAATTTAAAACATTTTTCAATTATTTTCCAAATTTATTTCCTTCAATTTTCAATTCTTTACATTTGTTTCATAATTTCAAAAATTGTTAAATATTTATCTGACTTTTCAATTATTTAATTATTTATATTTTTTTTTTTTATATTATTTTCTTCAATTTTCAATTATTTTTGTTCTATTTCTCGTTCCTTTTCATAATTGCCAGAAAGTTTTTACTTATTTCTCTTTAATTAAAACTTGTTCTGTACAATTTTAAATTATTGGCATCTTTTTTCATTTATTTTCTCTGATTTTTAATTATTTTCTTTTATTTCAATGTACTTCTGAAAGTTTTAAGTACTTTTCCCAAATTTTGTTTAATAAGTTTTAAAGTAATTTATATTTTCTGTATACTTTTTTAGTTTCTAAAGTAAATTCTAGAACATTATTCCAAAAAGAATTCTAGCAAATTTATGATTATACTATAAATTATAGAACATTTAATATTTTTTTACAATTTTGGACTCTAAATGACAAATTGCAGAATTTTCTTGATAGTTTGGAACAAAAAACAAAATATTTAAGATTCTAGAGTGCAGAAAACTTTAAAAGTTATAATTATTTTAAAACATTTTAGACTTTTTTATATTTAAATTCTGGATTAAAATCCAAAATCTTTTAGACTCTAAAATAAATTCCAGGTGACTTAATACTTTAGAATACATTTTACAGAATTGAATTTTTTGGAATAAATTCTGGAATATTTAGGATTTTTTTTCTTATTATTTAGATTTTAAAATAATTTCAGAATTTTCAAGATTTTAATATAAATTACAGAAAATTTTAGATTTAAAAATAAATTCCAGAAGATTTGATATTTTTTTTTTAATTTTTAGATTTTTGATAAACTTGTAGAATTTTTTGAGACAATAATAAAAATTAGAGAATATTTAATATTCAAAAATAAATTTCAGACAATTCTAGATTATTTATTAAGTTCAAAACTGTTAAGATTTTAATCCTGTAAGATTGTTTTTGTTAAGATTTTATTTTTATATTTACAATTTTGATAAACAACCTCAAATTTTACATTCTACAATAAATTTTAGAAAATTGTAGATTTTATAATAAATATCTGAATACTTCGATTTTATTTTTATTAAATTTCCCATAACAGTCTGAAATTAATAGATTCTAATATTTTTAGAATGTTTCAAGTTATAAATAAAATGCAGAAAAATTTAGTTTGAAAAATAAATTCTATAAAGTTGTAGAAGTAATAAATTCCAGAACATTTAAGATATTAACTAAAATTACAGTTTTTTTAAATTCTGGATGAATTGTCAAAACCTTCTTAGATTCTAGAATAAATACCCAAAAGTTTTTTTTCTTTTTTCAAATTTAAATTTTTTCTTCCGAAAAATATCATATTTCTAATCTGTTTAGAAATTATTTAGAATTTTTCAAATTCTAAATAAAGTTCTAGAATTCATTTCATTCTAGAAAAAATTCTTAAACATTTGAAATTCTAAAAATAAAAAAAAATACAAACTTTTTTAGTTTTCAAAATAAGCTTCTAAACATTTCAGTTTTAGAATTTCGAAATTAATTATTTAGAATCTATAACGAATTCGATATTTTTTCTGAAAAAAAAATGTTGAAATGAAAAAAAAACGAATATGAAGTTGTAGGTGTTTATTCTAGAATCTAAAAAAGTTTTGGAATTTCATCCAGAATTTTAAAAATCTGGAATTTTGTATAAGATCTTTAGTGTTCTGGAATTTATTACTTCTATAATTTTGTAGAATTTATTTTTCAAACTAAACTTTTCTGCAATTTATTTATAACCTGTAACATTCTAAAAATATTAAAATCTATTAATTTCAGACTTTTATGAAAAATCTAACAATTAAAAATAAAATTGAAATGTTCAGATATTTTTGATAAAATCTACAATTTACTGAAATTTATTGTAGAATGTAACATTTGAGGTTCTTTATTAAAATTCTAAAAATAAAAAAGAAAACTAACAAAAACAATCTTACAGAATTAAAATCTAAACAGTTTTGGAACTTAATAAATAAACAAGAATTTTCTTTAATTTATTTTAGAATCTTGAGTATTCTCGAAATTTCATTAGTGTCTTACTTTAGAATCTAAATAATAAGAATAAAATCCTAAATATTACAGAATTTATTATGAATTTTTTAGTTCTGTAAAATGTATTCTAAAGTATTAAGTCATCTGGAATTTATTTTAGAGTCTAAAAGATTTTAGATTTTAATCCAGTATTGAAATATAAAAAAGTCTAAAATGTTTTGAAATTAATTATAACTTTTAAAGTTTTCTGCACTCTAGAATCTTCAATATTCTTTTTTTTGTTCCAAACTCTCAAGAAAATTCTACAATTTTTTATTTAGAGTCCAAAATTGTAAAAAAATCTAAGATGTTCTATAATTAATAATATAATCATAAATTTTCTGTAATTTATATTAAAATTTTAAAAATTCTGAAATTACTTTAAAATCTATAAAAAATATGAAAAAAAATCCTAAATATTCCAGAATTTACTATAAAATTTTTAATTCTGCCCTTTTTAGGGCCAATAATTTTTTTTATAGGTAAAATATTATTTTGAAACTTTAAAAGTTAAGACTACTTTTGAATACTACTGAAAGGTGTTCTTATTTAGTATATAATTGCTTAATGTTTCAATCATTATTATGATTGAAATTTATGGTTTATTTCGTAATTATTTAAAGTTATCAACTGTTGGAATGGCTATCCACTATAGGGTCAGTTTCCCCTACTTAAAAAATATGTTTTAAGTATAAAATATTATTAATTTTGTATTTTTAGGGGATGAAAGCATCCCCGGAAAAATAATTTAAAGAATATACTTTTTTTTAAATTTCGTCTGTGCGGACATCCGGAACTTCAGATACATTAGAAATTAAGTATTTACTTTAAATTATTAATATTCATTTTATTAAAAAAAAAAAAAATGTTAGTTAAAATAGTAATATTTTTTAAATGTTTACAAATATTTTTAATTTGTAAAAGAATGATTTTTTTATTGAAATTATTTAGTTATTCATTTTTATATAAAGGTTTTAAGAGTCAATCCTAGGACTTTTTTGAAAACCTTTATGTTCTTTAGATTGCAAATTTACTAAAATTTTTTAAATTTAAACATATCTATTAGGTTCTCTGAACTCTAATACTTTAAATCTGAATTCAAAATCGAGGAAAAATTAAATTTATTTTTTATCATCTTCTGGAAATCGTTTTATAAATTAATTGTAGGTTCTTTTTGAAAACTTTTATGTTATTAAGTTTGTTAGTTTAATAAAAGTATTCTTTTAATACTTATTATTACATTCACTGGGTTTTTATTTTAATAAGGATTTTAATTTTTTGAATAATTAACAAAAATGTAGAAAATTTCTTAAAAACTTTTTAAGAATAACCCCTAGGACTTTTTTGAAAATTTTTTATGCTATTTAGATTGTTAATTTACTAAATTTATAAATTTGGACATTTTTATTAGGTTCTATAAATTTTAACTGAAAATCGAGAAAAAATGTAATTTATTTTTGAATATTTTCTGGAAATCGTTTTATAAATTAATCGTAGGTTCTTTTTAGAAACTTTTTATGTTATTAGGTTTGTTAATTCGTTTAACAAAAAATTAAACTATATTATCTAAATTGCATTTATAGTTTAAAGAAATTTAAAGTCTTTTTTTAGTGCACAAAAAAGCCCCTCTTGACGGTATATAATTGACTATTTCTTAGAAACTTATACAATTTCTTAATTTTCTTCTCGCTTTAAAAATTTTATACTTCTAATTAATCATACGATTCTATGATGTTTAAAAACTTTTTAATAATGTCAGTATGTTTCGAAGAATAGGATTTGTTGTTTTTAAAATATTTGGAGTGCTGGTAAAAATTACCAATTTCCGTTAATTTCTAAAATATTTTAGTGAATATTCCAAGAATATTTCTGGAAATTTTCGGAATATCTTCAATATTTGTGTTTCTCTTCGCAACTTATTCCCTTGATATTCCTGGAATTTTTTGGAATATCGGAAATATTTTCCCTTTTCGAAACTTTATCCTGATATATTTAGTATTTTGTATTTTTTAAATAATTTTTCCTTTTTATTTAGAAATATTTTCCTAGAACTTCCTGATATTCCTCGAATATATTTAATATTCCAGGAATATTTCTTATATTTCTTGAATATTTATGATATTTCTTATACTCCTGAAATATTTCTGTTATTCCTGGCATTTTCCTGAAATTTCTTAAATATTTCTAATATTCCTGGAACTTTCCTGATATTCCGGGAATATTTCTGATATTCCTGGAATATTTCAATCGCATTATCAAAGCTCCTGGAACTTTCCTGATATTCCCGGAATATTTTTGATATTTCTGGAATATTTCTGATTTTAGATTGTTTAAAACTATTCCAGGAGTATTTAAGGTTACTTCAAAATATTCCTAGAATATTTCGTGTTTTTGTGTTTTTGTAAATTCCAGAAATACTGTGCAATTTTTAAAAACATTCCAGGAATTTCTAAGGGTAATTTAAAACATTTTATTAACATTTTACTTTATTTCATTAAATTGGTAAGAATTAGTATCGTTTATTAAAAAAATTCGAGGAATATTCCAAGTAACTTCAAAATATTGTTGTAATATCTTATGTTAATTTAAAATTATTCCACGTCATTTAAAAACATTCCTCGAATATTCCACATTGTTCTAAAAAATTTCACAAATATCTCGCATTATTTGAAGGAATTGCTGAAATATTCTGTTATTCTCGGATTATTTTCTGGAATGTTGTCTGGAAAATATTCCAAGAATATCTGAAAATATTCCAAAAATATACTAAACTAATTTATTGACATTTTTCTTGCGTTTGTTTAAACTTTCCAAAAATACTACAAGTTAAAATGTGAAAATTCCTGGAAATATAAGGAATGTAATATAATATTTATTATAAAATATTCGAGGAATATCTCACGTTGATTCCAAATATTAGATGACTATTTAAATGACTGGGTATTAGAAATATCTCAAGTTATGTGAACATTTTTCGTGAAATATTTATTTTAAAATATTACAGAAATATTAGTTTAAAAATATTTCAAGAATACTCTTACATTGTTTCTTTAAAATTCCTAGAATATCTCATATTACTTGCGATTTTGAGGTAAATATTAATTTTTAATATTCCCGGAATATCTCAAGTTATTTCTGAATTTGCCTGGACTATTTTTTAAAAAATATTCCTGGAATATCGTTTTAAAAATATTACAGGATTAACATTAAATTAAAACATTCCAGAAATATCCCACATTATTTGCCAACATTCCAAGAATATTTCATAAAATTTAAAAACATTCACCAATCAAAAAAAATTTTCCCAACATTTCCGGAACATTTTCAAAATAATTATAATTCAAAATAAATAAAAATAAATAGTTTTAAATTGAAAAAAAAACTTTTTTTAAAAAATTTCAACACACCAAAATCGACAAACAACATTTCTGGCAAAATACCCAATTTGAAAAAAAGTTTTTTGCCAAATATCCAGCAAAAAACAAAAAATTGTTTTCCAAGGTAAACGATGTGCCCTCTCAAGGACTCACCTTCTGGACTATTAGAGGTGTTCCAAAGTCCTTGCCACCCTGCAGACGGAATCCCCAGGGTGAGCCGTCAAAGCGGGACAATTTGACGCCGATCAGCTGCGCCATATCACAATTCAATCGAGAGTAAGAGTAACTGATAACAAGTCAAACTGGTCCCGCGTTAAAAATAACAAGTCACGTTTTCACTCTCAAAAAAAAAAAAAAAAAAAAAAAAAGTTCACCAAAAAATTTCCAATGAAACAAAAACAAACAAAAAAAAGTTTTTTTTTTCAATTCTCCAAATTGGTCTCTTTTAATGAAGAGCTATTATATAGCGGACGAAAATAAGTTGCCGAGCCTCTGGCGAAGGTGGTTTCGCTTGCGGCGTGACTCGAACGTTCCTGAAGAACGCAAAAACCGAAGTAAGGTAAAACCTCGGTCCGGTCAGTCGGCCAGAGGCCTTTCCATGCGATTCGAAGTTGAGACGAGAGCGCGTGCGTCCAAGAGCCAATGGTGGGACCGGGATGGTAGCTCGGCATTTTCAACATTTCACTGTTCACTCCTTCCCTTCCTTCCTTCCTTGTGTTGTGTCCGCTCTCCCCTCCCTCCCCTCCCCCCCACCCCCGCCGAAAAAAGCCTGTCTTCTGCTGTACAATTGACACGCTCAGCACGTAGCATCATTGAGAAAATCACAACTTTGTGGACAAGCGGCTTTTATTTATACGGTCACTTACACTTAAATAACACTAGTTTACAAAAAAAAAAAAAAAATTTTATGTACATTCAATGTCACTATTTTTTTCTTATGTACTAAGCTTCTCGTTACTTAAAAATGACATTAAGAAATTTTTCTATGAATAGGTTTTCGAAATATGAATTTTTAAAATTTTTTTACGTTTTTTTCAGAGGTGACTTCACGTTTTAGGCCGTATCTCGAGTTACAGAAGTCCGATTGAGTTTTTCTAAGTGTCAAATTAAAGGTAAACAAATTCCAAATAATTGCTTTTAACATTATTTTTCAATCGGTTAAATTTTTTTAGTGATATAGTCCAAAAAAAAAAAATAGAAAAATTGACTTTTTGGCCCAAAATCTGAAAAACATATTCATTCTACCGCCATGCAAAAATAGAAAACGTCAAATTATGTCCAGTTTTAAATTTTTTACATATATGACTCACTTTTAGGAAGAAAAAAATGTATGGATGAAAACAATCTATGGGTAATTATTGAAGTTATAGGCCAGGGTACTAAAATTCTCGTTTTACGCCATTTCGGTATTTTACCTCCTTTTATAGTGATTATAGTTGATTAAAATTTGCTTTTTTGACAAGTTGAATCAGATGCGCAGTGGTTCAATTTTTGTTAAATTTTGTTCGTTAATAGATGAAAAAGTTTGAAATTAGCTATCGAAATATGAAAAATAAATGATATTTGACTGAAAATTTTTTTGGAGTTCTAGACAAAAATTTCTGAAGAGGCATAAATTGATTAAAATCAGCTTTTTTGACGTCAATCGGACGTCTGTAATTCGAGATACGGCCTAAAACGTGAAGTCACCTCCGAAAAAAACGAAAAAAAATTTAAAAATACATATTTCGGAAACCTATGCATAGAAAAATTTCTTAAGGCCTTTTTTGAGTTTAGAAAACCATAGTACATTAAAAAAATAGTGGCATTAAATGTAAATTTTTGCTGTAAACAAGTGTTATTTTTCATATTTCGATATCTAATTTCAAACTTTTTCATCTAATAACAAACAAAATTAAAAAAAAATTGACCCTCTGCGCATCTGATTCAACTTGTCAAAAAAGCAGGTTTTAATCAATTTATGCCTCTTCAGAAATTTTTGTCAAAAATTCCAAAAAATTTTTCAGTCAAATATGAATTATTTTTTATATTTCTATATCTAATTTCAAACTTTTTCATCTATTAACTAACAAAATTTAACAAAAATTGAACCTCTACGCATCTGATTCAACTTGTCAAAAAAGCAGTTTTTAATCAATTTATGCCTCTCCAGAAATTTATGTCAAAAATTCCAAAAAATTTTTCAGTCAAATATGAATTATTTTTTATATTTCTATATCTAATTTCAAACTTTTTCATCTATTAACTAACAAAATTTAACAAAAATTGAACCTCTGCGCATCTGATTCAACTTGTCAAAAAAGCAGGTTTTAATCAATTTATGCCTCTTCAGAAATTTTTGTCAAAAACTCCAAAAAATTTTTCAGTCAAATATGAATTATTTTTTATATTTCTATATCTAATTTCAAACTTTTTCATCTATTAACTAACAAAATTTAACAAAAATTGAACCTCTGCGCATCTGATTCAACTTGTCAAAAAAGCAGGTTGTAATCAATTTATGCCTCTTCAGAAATTTTTGTCAAAAACTCCAAAAAATTTTTCAGTCAAAATTGGATTATTTTTTATATTTCTATATCTAATTTCAAACTTTTTCATCTAATTACGAACAAAATTAAAAAAGAATTGAACCTCTGCGCATCTGATTCAACTTGTCAAAAAAGCAGGTTGTAATCAATTTATGCCTCTTCAGAAATTTTTGTCAAAAACTCCAAAAAATTTTTCAGTCAAATATGAATTATTTTTTATATTTCTATATCTAATTTCAAACTTTTTCATCTATTAACTAACAAAATTTAACAAAAATTGAACCTCTGCGCATCTGATTCAACTTGTCAAAAAAGCAGGTTTTAATCAATTTATGCCTCTTCAGAAATTTTTGTCAAAAACTCCAAAAAATTTTTCAGTCAAAATTGGATTATTTTTTATATTTCTATATCTAATTTCAATCTTTTTTATCTAATTACGAACAAAATTAAAAAAGAATTGAACCTCTGCGCATCTGATTCAACTTGTCAAAAAAGCAGGTTTTAATCAATTTATGCCTCTCCAGAAATTTATGTCAAAAACTCCAAAAAATTTTTCAGTCAAATATGAATTATTTTTTATATTTCTATATCTAATTTCAAACTTTTTCATCTATTAACTAACAAAATTTAACAAAAATTGAACCTCTGCGCATCTGATTCAACTTGTCAATAAAGCAGGTTTTAATCAATTTATGCCTCTTCAGAAATTTTTGTCAAAAATTCCAAAAAATTTTTCAGTCAAATATGAATTATTTTTTATATTTCTATATCTAATTTCAAACTTTTTCATCTAATTACGAACAAAATTAAAAGAGAATTGAACCTCTGCGCATCTTATTCAACTTGTCAAAAAAGCAGATTTTAATCAATTTATGCCTCTCCAGAAATTTATGTCAAAAACTCCAAAAAATTTTTCAGTCAAATATGAATTGTTTTTTATATTTCTATATCTAATTTCAAACTTTTTCATCTAATTACGAACAAAATTAAAAGAGAATTGAACCTCTGCGCATCTTATTCAACTTGTCAAAAAAGCAGATTTTAATCAATTTATGCCTCTCCAGAAATTTATGTCAAAAACTCCAAAAAATTTTTCAGTCAAATATGAATTGTTTTTTATATTTCTATATCTAATTTCAAACTTTTTCATCTATTAACTAACAAAATTTAACAAAAATTGAACCTCTGCGCATCTGATTCAACTTGTCAAAAAAGCAGGTTTTAATCAATTTATGCCTCTCCAGAAATTTATGTCAAAAACTCCAAAAAATTTTTCAGTCAAATATGAATTATTTTTTATATTTCTATATCTAATTTCAAACTTTTTCATCTATTAACTAACAAAATTTAACAAAAATTGAACCTCTGCGCATCTGATTCAACTTATCAAAAAAGCAGGTTTTAATCAATTTATGCCTCTTCAGAAATTTTTGTCAAAAACTCCAAAAAATTTTTCAGTCAAAATTGGATTATTTTTTATATTTCTATATCTAATTTCAATCTTTTTCATCTAATTACGAACAAAATTAAAAAAGAATTAAACCTCTGCGCATCTAATTCAACTTGTCAAAAAAGCAGGTTGTAATCAATTTATGCCTCTTCAGAAATTTTTGTCAAAAACTCCAAAAAATTTTTCAGTCAAAATTGGATTATTTTTTATATTTCTATATCTAATTTCAAACTTTTTCATCTAATTACGAACAAAATTAAAAAAGAATTGAACCTCTGCGCATCTAATTCAACTTGTCAAAAAAGCAGATTTTAATCAATTTATGCCTCTCCAGAAATTTATGTCAAAAACTCCAAAAAATTTTTCAGTCAAATATAATTTATTTTTTATATTTCTATATCTAATTTCAAACTTTTTCATCTATTAACTAAGAAAATTTAACAAAAATTGAACCTCTGCGCATCTGATTCAACTTGTCAAAAAAGCAGGTTGTAATCAATTTATGCCTCTTCAGAAATTTTTGTCAAAAACTCCAAAAAATTTTTCAGTCAAAATTGGATTATTTTTTATATTTCTATATCTAATTTCAAACTTTTTCATCTAATTACGAACAAAATTAAAAAAGAATTGAACCTCTGCGCATCTGATTCAACTTATCAAAAAAGCAGGTTTTAATCAATTTATGCCTCTTCAGAAATTTTTGTCAAAAACTCCAAAAAATTTTTCAGTCAAAATTGGATTATTTTTTATATTTCTATATCTAATTTCAATCTTTTTCATCTAATTACGAACAAAATTAAAAAAGAATTAAACCTCTGCGCATCTAATTCAACTTGTCAAAAAAGCAGGTTGTAATCAATTTATGCCTCTTCAGAAATTTTTGTCAAAAACTCCAAAAAATTTTTCAGTCAAAATTGGATTATTTTTTATATTTCTATATCTAATTTCAAACTTTTTCATCTAATTACGAACAAAATTAAAAAAGAATTGAACCTCTGCGCATCTAATTCAACTTGTCAAAAAAGCAGATTTTAATCAATTTATGCCTCTCCAGAAATTTATGTCAAAAACTCCAAAAAATTTTTCAGTCAAATATAATTTATTTTTTATATTTCTATATCTAATTTCAAACTTTTTCATCTATTAACTAAGAAAATTTAACAAAAATTGAACCTCTGCGCATCTGATTCAACTTGTCAAAAAAGCAGGTCGTAATCAATTTATGCCTCTTCAGAAATTTTTGTCAAAAACTCCAAAAAATTTTTCAGTCAAAATTGGATTATTTTTTATATTTCTATATCTAATTTCAAACTTTTTCATCTAATTACGAACAAAATTAAAAAAGAATTGAACCTCTGCGCATCTGATTCAACTTGTCAAAAAAGCCGGTTGTAATCAATTTATGCCTCTTCAGAAATTTTTGTCAAAAACACCAAAAAATTTTTCAGTCAAATATGAATTATTTTTTATATTTCTATATCTAATTTCAAACTTTTTCATCTATTAACTAACAAAATTTAACAAAAATTGAACCTCTGCGCATCTGATTCAACTTGTCAAAAAAGCAGGTTTTAATCAATTTATGCCTCTTCAGAAATTTTTGTCAAAAACTCCAAAAAATTTTTCAGTCAAAATTGGATTATTTTTTATATTTCTATATCTAATTTCAATCTTTTTTACCTAATTACGAACAAAATTAAAAAAGAATTAAACCTCTGCGCATCTGATTCAACTTGTCAAAAAAGCAGGTTTTAATCAATTTATGCCTCTTCAGAAATTTTTGTCAAAAACTCCAAAAAATTTTTCAGTCAAATATGAATTATTTTTTATATTTCTGTATCTAATTTCAAACTTTTTCATCTAATTACGAACAAAATTAAAAAAGAATTGAACCTCTGCGCATCTGATTCAACTTGTCAAAAAAGCAGGTTTTAATCAATTTATGCCTCTTCAGAAATTTTTGTCAAAAATTCCAAAAAAATTTTCAGTCAAATATGAATTATTTTTTATATTTCTATATCTAATTTCAAACTTTTTCATCTATTAACTAACAAAATTTAACAAAAATTGAACCTCTGTGCATCTGATTCAACTTGTCAAAAAAGCAGGTTTTAATCAATTTATGCCTTTTCAGAAATTTTTGTCAAAAATTCCAAAAAATTTTTCAGTCAAAATTGGATTATTTTTTATATTTCTATATCTAATTTCAAACTTTTTCATCTAATTACGAACATAATTTAAAAAGAATTAAACCTCTGCGCATGTAATTTAACTCGTCAAAAAAGCAGATTTTAATCAATTTATGCTTCTTCAGAAATTTTTGTCAAAAACTCCAAAAAATTTTTTAGTCAAATTTGAATTAGTAAAGCACTGAAAATTATTTGAAATCTGTGAAAAAAGTCCATTTTCTAATTAGATATTGTATTCATTAAATTAATCAACATATTCACTATAAAAGGAGGTAAAATACCGAAATGGCGTAAAACGAGAATTTCAGTACCCTGGCTTATAACTTCAATAATTACTCATAGATTTTTTTCATCCATACATTTTTTTCTTTCTAAAAGTGAGCCATATATGTAAAAAATTTAAAACTGGACATAATTTGACGTTTTCTATTTTTGCATGGCGGTAGAATGAATTTGTTTTTTAGATTTTGGGCCAAAAACTCAAATTTTCTATTTTTTTTTGGACTATATCACTAAAAAAATTTAACCGATTGAAAAATAATGTTAAAAGCAATTATTTGGAATTTGTTTACCTTTAATTTGACACTTAGAAAAACTCAATCGGACTTCTGTAACTCGAGATACGGCCTAAAACGTGAAGTCACCTCCGAAAAAAACGTAAAAAAATTTAAAAAATTCATATTTCGGAAACCTATCTATAGAAAAATTTCTTAATGTCATTTTTAAGTTTAGAGAACCATAGTACATAAAAAAAAATAGTGGCAATAAATGTACATTTTGGCTGTAAACTAGTGTAATCGAAAGGTTATTCCACCGAGGATTTTGGGCAGTTTTGTTGTTGTTGTTGTTGTTGTTTAATTGCTTGAGAAGAGGACGCCAAACTTTGCCAGAGACAATTAGAAAGAAAAGTGCGAATTTTACATAAAATCGGGAGAATGTAAACAAAACAGGAGAAATTAAGAAATAGAGAGGGAAAAAATAGTGAAACATAACCTAAGAGTAGATTCGACTGGAAGGAAGAAATAGAAATTTTGACATTTTTTGGAAATGGAAATTGGTGCAGGAAATGGATAAAAGAGGATGAAAGAAATAGAGGAAGAGAGTAAACAATTGAAACGTCGTAGAGTTGAGAATTATGATTCTTTATTTGTCTAAGGCATTTAGTATTTATATATATTACGAGATCGACCCGCGCGCCGCCAGAGTTGCCAGCGGGAGGAGGTTTATGCCTCCCACCACGGCGCCTAGCTCCGCCGAACACATGCAAAGCTTATTGCCGCGGTTGCCTGTCGGTGTGATGAATTTTCGTTTTCTGCTTGAAACGGAGGATTCTAACCTAAGCTGAGCGCTAACGGCGCAAAATTCAAACTCGAAATTTAAAACGTCGAATTAATTATTATTTATTTAATTAATATTTGAATAAATTTAGTTGTAATAATTAAATAAATGTGTAACCACATAATAAATGTAATTAAATAATATGTAAAATTGTGTAAAATAGCTTAAATAATATTAAAAGTTTTCGTCTTAAAAGTTATTCACAAATTAATTTTTTATAATTTCTCAAAAGTATTTTAAATACTTATTAAATTTCTAAAAATAAAATAAATCAGTTTCCAATTTGTTCGAACTTTTTAATTGATTCAAATTTAAATGCATAATAATTATGAATAATATTAATTATTTTCCATAAACACAATAATCCTTTTTTTAATTCTTACAGGATTTCTAAAAGATTTCACTGTTTTGAAAATGTTTAATTTTCATTTCTATAATTTCTTATTTTTACAAAATTAGAATTTTTCTTTTCTTTTACTTTTGATATTTTTTAATTATTTATTTTAGAATTTTCTTTAATTTTCTTCTGTCTATATGAAAATTATTTAATCAGGATTGCTACGTTTTCAAAAGTTGAAAATTCAACGACTTTTCCAGGTTTTCCAGACCATTTTTCTTAAAATTCCATGACCAAATATAAAATAATTAACAATATATATTAAACTTTGCATAATTTTTTGTCATTTTCAAAACTATATATTTTTGCAAATGCAAATAATGAAGATTGCAAGAATAATTACAAAATTAAAGAAAATATCTGAAAAATGACGAAAATAATGAACAATTGAAAAAATTTTGGAAAAATTAAAGAGTGATTATAGAATTTTAAGAGAATAACTGAAAATTGAAAAAATTGCAAAAAATAATTGCACAAATAATTAATAATTTAAAGAAATAATTGAAAAATGACGAGAATAATTGAAAAATTGAGGGAAATACCTAAAAAATGACGAAAATATTTGACAATAATTAAAAACAAAATTCGAAAAATGACTAGATTGATAAACAGCTGAAAAAAATAATTCAAAGAATTAAACAAGAAATATTAAATATAAAGAAAAACAAGTGTAAATTGAAGAATTAAGAAAATTATACGAATTATTGGAATTAAATGTACATTGAACGACTGGATTGAAAATCGAAAAAAATAATTAAAATTGAAGAATGGAATTGAAATTTGAAAAATAGAATTAAATATTAAAAAGAGCATTGAAAAAAACGAGATTTATTGGATATACAAGCAAATAATAGATAACTGAAGAATGGAATTTAAAAGTGAAACTCATAATTGAGAAGTAAAGAAATGAATTAAATATTAAAGAATTAAAAAAAAAAAATTTTAATTAATTAACAATTGAAGAAAAGTTTGAAATTTAGCGAGAATAGCCGACAACAGAGCAAAATAAGTGAAAAAAATTGAAAAATATTTAAGAAAAATAATTGTAAATTGAAAAGATTGTAGAAAATAATTGAGAGGAAAAATGAATAATTAGAAGAAATAATTATATAATCATGAGAAAAAATGAAAAATGGAAGAAAATAATGACGAAAATAATGAACAATTGAAAAAAAAATTTTAAAAATGACTAGATTAATAAGCAATAAAACAAAATAATTGAAAATATCGTAGGAAATAATTGAACATTGTGGAAAACAATTAATTGAAAGAAGTGATTGAAAAATGACGAGAAAAATTGAAAAATTTAAGAAAATATCCAAAAAATGACGAAAAAAATTGGCAATTAAAAACAAAATTCGAAAAATGACTAACTTAATAGACAACTAAAAAAAATAGTTAAAAAGATTAAAAAAAAATATTACATTTAAAGAAAATAATTGCAAATTGAAACATTAAGAAAATTAAAGGAAAAATTGTTGAAAATAATTGCACATTGAACAGTTGGATTGAAAATTGAAAAAAAATTAAAATTAAAGAAAATAATTGAAAATTGAAGAATGGAATTGAAATTTAATGAATATATTTAAAAATTGAAAAGAGTAATTGAAAAATAGCGTGAATTATTGAATACAGAAGAAAGTAATTAAAAACTAAAAAATGGAATTGAAATTTGAAAAAACAAATTTTTAACGAAAATGAGTGAACAATTGAATTCATAATTCAAGAAACTTATTGATAGTCGAACAAATTAATTTTAAAAAGGCGACAATTTTTTAATATTAAAGAAAATAATTGAAAATTGACAAATGAAATTGAAATTTGAAGAAAATAGTTGATAATTGAAAGAATAAAAATTACAAAAATATGAAAATAAGTAAATAGTAAAGAAAATAATTTAGAAATGAGCTAAATAATTTACAATTGACAAAAAAAGTACAAAAAATGCGTTAAAAGAAGAGAAGTTCATTAAATTAATTTTTTTAAACAACATTTTATAAAATTCCAAGACTTATTAATTCTAATTTTTTAGTAGATTCTGATTTTTCTACTTTTTAAAAACGTTTTTCCTTATTTTAAATTGTTTCGTTTTTATCTTGTAATTACGAATTTTTGAAAACATTTATTTGATGCTTTTATCTACATTTTTTAAATTTCTTATTTTTATAATTTTTTGAAGACTTTTATTCTTTTATTTTATATTTCGTCAATTTAATTTTGTACGAAATATTCCTATTTTAAAATCGTTCTTCTATTTAATAAAAGTTTTCTTCTTTTGATATATTTTTGCAATTTTCAAAAATTTTATTCATTCTTTTTTTCTTTAATTCTTTCTAAAAGAATTCTCAAATTAAAAAAATTTTTTCATTATTTTCTTACTTACTTTTTTAGTTTAAAATAAATATCCGTGAATAGTTTAATTTTTTGAAAATATTTTCTACTTTTTTATATATTTTTACATCTGTCAGTGTTTCATTCTTGTGTTTTTTCTTTAATTTTTTCTTCATTTCATTAATAATGTCAATGACATTTTTTATTCAAAAGAATTTTCTCATTTTTTTAATAGACTGTTTCCTTATATTTTTACGCTCTTGTTTTTTCCTGCTTTTACCTAATTTTCTTAATTTTTCGATCATGTGAATTTGAAGATATTTTTTTGAAATTTTCTAATTTATTCGACATATTTTATTTGATTTTGATTAAAAGTTTTATTCTTCATTATTTCTTATTAAAAGTTCTCACTTTAAAAAATCAACTACTTACAAATAAACATTTGGAGATTTTACATACTGATTATATTTTAAAACAATCAATTTTTGATTTAAATAAAAAAGTCCAATTGAAATTTAAAAAAAACGTATTTTTTTTTTTTAATTTTTAAAAAAAAATCATGATTTTTATTTTTAAAAATTAAAAACTAAACTGTGTGCTAATTTAATATATTAATACCTTAATTAATTTTTAAGCCGACTTTTAAAAATTTGTAAAAATCATACGTTTAGAATATTATATAGAATATTTTTAATGCTGTTATTATTATTATTATTATTGTTTCTTCTTATTTATTTTATTTTATAATTTAGTAATTTTGCACAGTTAATTTCTATATAATATTCTATACGTATGATTTTTTGAAATTTTTAAAAGTCGGCTTAAAAATTAAAATTAATTAATTTAAAATCCAGTTATAACTTAACTTAAATTAAGTTGTAAAAATCGCTCCACTTTTGTTGTTACAGATTTTTAATCAAAGCTGATAAAAATCATGATTTTTTTTAAAAAAAATTTTAAAAAAATTTTTAAAAAAATACGTTTTTTTTAAATTTAAATCGGATTTCTTTTATTTAAACCAAAAATTGATTGTTTTAAAATTTAATCAGTATAAAAAATCTCAAATGTTCATTTGCAAGTAGTTTATTTTATAAACTGAGAACTTTTAATATGAAATAATGAAGAATAAAACTTTTAATCAAAATCAAATAAAATGTGTCAAATAAATGAGAAAATTTCAAACAAATATCTTTAAATTTACATGATCGCAAAATTAAGAAAGTTAGGTAAAAGCAGGAAAAATACAAGAACGTAAAAGTATAAGAAAACAGTATATTAAAAAAATAAGAAAATTTTTTTAAATAAAAAATGTCATTGACATTATTAAAGAAATGAAGAAAAAATTAAAGAAACAACACAAGAATGAAACACTGACAGATGAAAAAATGTAAACAAAAAGTAGAAAATTTTTTCAAGAAATTAAACTATTTACGGATATTTATTTTAAATTAAGAAAGTAAATAAGATGATAATTTAAATTGTTTTTAAATTTAAGAATTCTTTTAGAAGGAATTAAAGAAAAAAAGAATGAATAAAATTTTTGAAAATTGCAAAAAATTATGCAAAGTTTAATATATATTGTTAATTATTTTATATTTGGTTATGGAATTTTAAGAAAAATGGTCTGGAAAACCTGGAAAAGTCGTGGAATTTTCAACTTTTGAAAACGTAGCAATCCTGATTAAATAATTTGCATATAGACAGAAGAAAATTAAAGAAAATTCTAAAATAAATAATTAAAAAATATCAAAAATAAAAGAAAAGAAAAATTCTAATTTTGTAAAAATAAGAAATTATAGAAATGAAAATTAAACATTTTCAAAACAGTGAAATCTTTTAGAAATCCTGTAAGAATTAAAAAAAGGATTATTGTGTTTATGGAAAATAATTAATATTATTCATAATTATTATGCATTTAAATTTGAATCAATTAAAAAGTTCGAACAAATTGGAAACTGATTTATTTTATTTTTAGAAATTTAATAAGTATTTAAAATACTTTTGAGAAATTATAAAAAATTAATTTGTGAATAACTTTTAAGACGAAAACTTTTAATATTATTTAAGCTATTTTACACAATTTTACATATTATTTAATTACATTTATTATGTGGTTACACATTTATTTAATTATTACAACTAAATTTATTCAAATATTAATTAAATAAATAATAATTAATTCGACGTTTTAAATTTCGAGTTTGAATTTTGCGCCGTTAGCGCTCAGCTTAGGTTAGAATCCTCCGTTTCAAGCAGAAAACGAAAATTCATCACACCGACAGGCAACCGCGGCAATAAGCTTTGCATGTGTTCGGCGGAGCTAGGCGCCGTGGTGGGAGGCATAAACCTCCTCCCGCTGGCAACTCTGCGCGCCGCGTGTTATTTTTTTCTTAATGAGTGTTTATAATGTGAACTGTTTAAGAAATTAATAATAATAATCGCAAACTTCATTCTTTCATTCTGTCCACACCTGAAGTTTGGCACAATAGATGTTTTTTGTTTTAAATCAATAACTTTTGAAAAAATGTATTTTTATATTAATTATACGATTTCTAATTTTATTTATTTAATTATTAATTCTCCTGAATCTAAAATTTAAATGAATTGACAAATTTATATATTTTATTTTCAATAATAATAATGTATTACAATACAAACGTGTCTTATTTAAAGCTACTTTACAGATTGTAATAAAGATTCAAAAAATTTTTAACTTAATATGAAAATTAATGAATATTTTATGATATAATTTATAATAATATATAAATAATTTTCATAATATTTCGTTTTTTAATTACTTCTAAAAAAGACAATATAAATAAGAATAAAGAATGAAATATCATGATATAATTAGAAAAAAGCGAGCACTGTTTTCAAATATTTTTTAAGGTTTTTAAATACCTTCTTTATAATTTATTCCTCTTTTAATAATTTTTTTTTTAATTTGAAATCTTCTTCTCTATTTTAAATAAAAATAAGTACCAAATTAAATTTCTCCAAATAAATGTTGTATTTTTATCTCAAAATGCTTATTTTTTATTGGTGAATTATTAAACTTATTTAATTTCTAATTTTATTATAGGTTTCAAATTAGGATCAATTATAATTTTAATCAGTTCAATTGTAAAAACAAAAAATAAGATTGACTGAAATTTAGTTTTCACTATATTATAGATTTGCCAAGCCCGTCAGGCTAAACATTCATTAAAATCAAGATCAAGATCCCAAAATTTTCACAAAAAAAGCACTGATCACAAAAATCAAGTACTTAAAATAACTTCATAAAATTAAAGAAAAGTAACTATTTATTAATAGAAGTTTGAATTAACAAAAGAATTTAGAATCGATAAATTGAAATATTAATTGATTTGAACTATATTAAAGTTTGGATCGATTTAAAATTTCCAAATTTCTTTAAATTCTTATAATTATATGGGTTTAAGTTTGAACATCTAAAATATAAATTGTGAGAATTTGAAAATATTTTAAGTTGATAATAATTCTAGCATGAATTAATCAAATTCGTATTAATAAAATCAAGTTTAAAATTTTTAATTTAATTTAATTTGTAAAGGTGAAAGATTGGAAAAATTGTTTCCATGGATTAAATTAAAAATGAGTTATAAATTTTAAAACATTAGTTATATTTCAATTTTGATTAATTCAAGTTTGAAATATTTTCAATTTGAATTGATAGAAGTTAGGAATTTTTTAATTTGGAAGAATGAAAAAATATCGATAAAAATTTTAAAGAATGGTTTGTTATTAATTGAATTGAGTAAAAAAAAATTAAAAATAATGAATTCTTATTATCAAAAGATGTTTGGAATAAATTAAGTTTGCATAAAAGTTTAAATATATTTTGTTCCCAACACTATTGAAAGAGAAATATTCTTACTTTTTGTAACATACAATAAATGTTTTTATTTTTAACTGGGGAAGAAAATTTAATTTATTTTTTAAAATTTCTTTCTATTTATTATTTTGTAACAAATTTTAATAAATCAAAATGAATTCACAAAATTTAATCTGATAATATATAATTAATTTAATTAATATATATATTAATATATATATATATATATATATAATTTAATTTAATTTAACTTAATTATTTATTAATTCTCATGAATTTTAAATTTAAATTAAGTAATAAATTTATATTTTATTTTTAACAATAGTGTATTAAAATATAAATGCGTGTTTTACTTTAATATACTTTACAGTTTTTAATAAAAATTGAAAACACTTTAAACATAATATGAAAATTAATGAAAAAATATGTAGATATAAATAATTTAAAATAATTTAATGTTTTCAATATATTCGACGATTTAATTATAATTTTATTGAATACAACATAAATAAGAATAGAAATGAATATTATAAAATTAAATTCAAGAAAGCGAGCACAGTTTTTTAATATTTTTTTAGGCTTTTAAATGTCGTCTTTATAATTTATTGCTTTTTTTTGGTAGACTTAGGTACATTTGTTAAACTAAATATATTTTCGGTTGATATAAAAATTATAAATATAAGTTTGAATCTATTAGAAATTTTCAAATTTCTATAAGTTGAAATTAATAGTTTTTATATTTGCAAATGATTTCAGGTTCCATTGTTTCGAATTTTTTAAAATATTTTTAGACTTAAATAGTAGAAATTGTAATAATAAAGTTTTGATTAATTTAAGTTTTAATATTATAATACACACTTTTTATAATTTGAAGATTTTAATATTGGCTGAAGTTTGAAATTCCTAATTTAAATATGCATTGTTAAAATTAAAAAATATTTATAGGTTTATAATAATTTTAACATGAATTGATTGAAGCTTGAACCATTAAAAGTTTTAAATAATAATTGAAGTTTATTATTATTCAAATTTGAATAATTCATAATTTTTACATATCTTATTTTAATACACTTTTTGAGCCTCAGAAACAATAAAGATACCATAATATCCTAGTTTAAGACACTTTCGAGACACTTGTTTTTAGAGTAAACTAATTAAAATTTGAAACAATTTGCATTCATATTAATAAAATCAAGTTTAAAATTTTTAATATAATTTAATTTGTAAAAGTTAAAGATGAAAATAAAATAAAATGAACTCATTTTTATTTTAATTTCTAAAAAACACTTATTATTTCAATCTTTCACTTTTACAAATTGAATTAAATTAAAAATCTTAAACTTGATTTATAAATCTTAAAACTTTGGTTACCTATATCACAATGAATTTTGATTATAATTGAAGTTTGAAATAATTTAAATTAATAGAAGTTGAAAATTTTTTAATTTTGAAAAATTAAAATTTATATGGATAGAAATTTTTGAGAATGGTTTGTTACTAATCGAATTTCGTATTGCTAAAGAAACTTAAAAAATAAAGATTTTATATCAATAGAAGTTTGGAATAAAATAAATTTGCATAGAAAATTGTATTAATAAAAAATATTTTGTTCAAAAAACTATTTAAAAAAATAGTCTAATTTTTTGTAACATACTATGGAAACTTTTTAATTTTAACTTAGGAAGAAAATCGGAGTTATTCTCTAAAATTTCTTTGTGTTTGTTAATTTATAGCACATTTTAAGAAATAAAAAATAATTGACAAAATTTAATTTGATAGTATAATTAATTTAATCTAAATAAGTTCAGTTTGTTTTTGTATTGAAACCATTGAAAAATATAATTTTTGGCTAGTATAAAATAAAAGAACAAAAGCTTTCAAATAAGTAGAAAATTGAGAAATTTAAAAAATAAAGATAAAAGCATTAAATGTTTTCAAAAATTCGTTATTGTATAAAATAAAAACTATACAATTTAAAAGAAGGAAAAATGATAACAAAAATTAAAGAATTAATTAAATCGCAAGGAAGGATTAAAAAAATAGTGAAACATCAAGAAAATTAAATAAATAGGAAGAAAATGGAGAAATGATCTTTTTCTTAATCTAACAAACTGTAAAAAAATTTAAAAAGTACAACAACAACAAATTTGGTCAGAATCTAACAAAAAATTAGAGTTAATAAAAATAAAATTAAAAAAATGTATGTGTCAAGATAAACAAAAAGTTCACATAAGAAATTTAAAAATACTTAAAAAATAAAAAAAGTTTACCAAAATTTTTTTTAAATTATTAAACTTCCAACAAGCCCAACAATAAATTTATAAAAATTAAAGAAAATCTAAAAATCTTATGAAAGAATAAAAAAGTTTGCAAAAAATTTCGGAAAAAATAGACAAGATATGAAAACAAATTGAATAAATTTACAAAAAAATAAGCTTATTTATTTTTTAAAATATGGAAATAATAATTTTTAAAAATGTAATATCTCATAGAAATATTGTAAGAAGTAAAAAAAGGATTATTGAGAATATGGAAAATAATTAATATTATTTTATTATTTTCCATTAATTAATATGCATTTAATTTTGAATTAATTGAAATTTAAAAATTGGAACGAAGGGGAATGTGAGTTAATTGACGTTGGAATTGATTTAAATTATAATGAATTAAAGAGTTTATAAAAATTTAATACTAATTTGCGCTATCTTCTACCAAAAATTTGTAAATTGTAGATGTTTTGATCATCTGTCTGTATTAGCACGATTTTTTATATTTTATAAAGATTAAAATATTAAAATTCAAATTTTTAAGATTTACTGCAAATTTAAAAATACCTATAAAATGAAAACCATAACTGTAAATTAATGAAACAAAAAAACTAGAAATTATGAGGAATTTCTGTTTTATTAAATAAATTTTGTTATTTTAGAGCATTATCTAAATTTTTCAAAGGATTTTTGAAGAGAACTAACTAACATTTCTTTCAAAAACAACTATCTTATTAGTTGAACCCTTTCAAAAACAGAAAAAAGGAAAATTATTTTAAAAAAAACTATCTTACTCCAATGTTCGAGTTTTTAACAAACTGATGGAATGGAATTAAGGACCAGATATTTTTTTGAGCACTCAATGAAAATATACAGTCCGCTCTAAAGCTAGAGTTTTTAATAAAACAAAATTTCTTTTAAGACTGTGTTTTCCGAAACTGTGAAAAAGAAAGAACTCTTTCGGTTAAAAGAACTGTATTTATACTAAAATTAAACCACGCCCACAAAGTTAATGTTAAGGATCAGATATTTTCGTAAGCACTCAACGAAAATATACGTTACCTCTCCACAGCTCGAGTAGATTTTTTTAATTATTTATTTAATTTTTTATTATTTTGTAACAATTATAAATTTGTTGCTTCTTTATTGTTATCGGCAACATGTAATTGTTTTTGTCATTTTTTAAATTAAAATAATTTGATAACAATAAGTAAAAATGGAATGAGTTGAATTTAGTCAATTTTATTGTCATAATAAACTAATAGAATATGCAATAAAGTGTATTTTTACATTAATATTGTCGTTAATATTATTATAAAAATCTGTTAAATTGGCTTTTTTTTCATAAATTACTCGATCATCTGGTAAAATTTGTTTTACTCCCTCATAATTTAATATTGTCATGAAATCGTCCTTTTTCTAGTTGCAACATGCCGGAACATTATTTTTATTTTTTCCTTTATTTTTGAATCAATGCTATGTACAATAGTTGAAATATAGTACATTCTTTATTAGGGTAATGTCACCATGAGTGTACTACTTAAGCTTTTTTCGAATAAATTCTATATGAAAGTAAATTAAATGTGTACTTCTTTATTCCAAGCTTTTGTTTACCCGAGTCGAAATTTTGAAGCTACTTTGAAGCTCATGAGGAACTTTAGCTTCTACTTAACGACTTCTTAATTTTTAGCCTCTTCTTTACTTCTAATAATAATATTTCCTTCTACTTTACGTCTATACACATGTTTCATTTTTCCAATCATTAAAATTAGCAGCTCTTTTAAAGCTCCACATTCCCAGTTATGAAGAAATGAAAATTTTTATTCTACTTTAAACCTGCAAGTGAAACTCAGTCATTTTTTCCATTGAAATATACTTTTTTATTTAACATATAAGAAAAACGGGAGTTAAATTAACTTTTTCTTCAATTATTGTTCCTCTGATTAGCCCTTAAGAGGAAAAAATTTTAATCTATAACCAAAACCCAATAATTTGTAAAATTAGGGAAAATGTGTATCTTTCTAGATGCACTTGTAAAAAAATAACAATTATTAACAATAATTTGTTTAAACAATTTTGAGTGGTGATTGTTGTTAATTTTGATAAATATCTTATTTTTTCAATATAAAAAGTAAACAAATTAAAAAACTACTACTTGCTAGGTGTTTTTAAATGTTATAAATTAACAATAATAAATTGTTTTAAAATATAAAAATAATAATTTATGGTCAATAATTTTTATTTTTCTAACCAGAGCCCAGTAATTTATTTGTAAAATTAGGAAAAATTTGTATCTTCCTAGGTGTATTTGTAAAGAATTAGTAATTACTAGCAATAATTTGTTTAAAAAATTAAAATTGATGAAAATAAAATTAAAAAAATGTCTATAAAAAGTCCAGAAAAGAAAAGTAAAAATCCTTCAGAAAAAAAAAGTTTGGGCAAATTAAACCAAAAACATTTTTATAATATTACACTGAAAGCAAGTCCAACAATAAATTTAGAAAAATAAAGAAAATCTAAAAATTCTATAAAAGAATAAGTACTAAGTTTGCAAAAAACCTCGCAAAAACTATCCAAGAATTAAAAACAAATTGAATAGGTGCATTAATAAAAAAATAAGCGTATTTATTTTTAAAAATATGAAAAAACTTATGAAACTCAACGAAATAATAATAAATAATAATTATTATTTATTATTTATAATTTATTTATTAATAAAATAAAATGACAAATACAACAACAACAAAAATACCATTAGTAAAAGGAGAAAAAATCTTTAAATTTTGTAAAAATAAGAAATTATAAGATAAAATTTAAACAGTTTCGAAAAAGAAACTGAATTAGAAACTAAAGAAGAATTACAAATATTGTAAGACTTAAAAAAAGGATTATTGTGAATATGAAAAATAATTAATATTATTTAATTATTTTGCATTAACTAATTTGTCTTTAAATTTGAATTAATTGACATTTAAAAGTTTGAAAAAATTGGAATATGAGTTTATTGACGTTTGGAATTTATTTAAATTATAATGACCTAAAGATATAAAAATTTGATATTATTTTTTGTTATCTTCATACCAAAAATTTGTAAATCGTAGGTATTTTGATTATCTATATTAGCCCAATTATTTAAATTTTATAAAGATTAAAATATTAAAATTGAAATTTTTAAGATTTATCCACAAATTTGTGGTTTTTTTAATGGTTTGTGATTTTTTACATGCAGTATTAGACATCCGGAGAATTGTAAAGTTTTTTTTTTTATTTAAATCATGATTTTAATGCAAATGCTTCAATGATTTAAATCAATATCAGCCTCTAACTTGACAATAATAAATTGTTTAAACAAATGAAAAATACATAAAAATCTCCGTAAACATTCAGAAATTGGCGATATGTAACAATTTTGTTGAAAAGTCCTAAAAAAACTATTCGTAATTTGTATCATAAGGACACTGAGAAAATTAAATATTAAGTTCATAAGCGTCGGTAGCGTAGGGGTTAGTGCGTTAGATTATAAGTGTGTCGTGGGTTCGAATCCCCACTTGCGTTATAATAATTTATTTAGTAAGTTTAGACTATTTCCAGCTTGTGTGTATTAAGTGTGACGAATTCTAAAAGCGCATGAATTTTGAATATTTATTTTATATTTTTTTTTATAATTTCATTCATATTAATTTCAGTTTTATTCGCAAAAACAGATTCTTTCTTTGTTTAGACTTTAGAAGATCAATAAAAAGGGGGTCTTGAGCGTTAAAAGAGGCCTTAATATAGTTGAATATTAGCTTCTACTTATTAACGCTCTCATCGCGGAAACAGGAAATTTCTTCCAATAATAGCACCAAAGTAGAAGCTAAATTGTATTGAATTTGCTTCTACTTTAAACCTCTATTTCCTAAAAATTTTGGACTATGTAGCGTTAAAGTAGCCTCAAAATTTCGACTCGGGTTCGCAGACATAGCTCACCATGGTTAAACGAAGAAGGGGAAATGCGTAGATTTATGCAGCAAGCTACAGGAAGACGAATAGAGTGGGAATTAATGGCTATTAATGATTAATGGCCATTAATCTAGATATTAAAGTTTAATATGTAGATGTTAACCCTAAACATCTAGATAGCTGTCCCTATGTTAAGTGATAAATATGTTATGCATTCTTTCATTTTTTTTGCTCATAATGATCAATGAAATATGAAAAGAAATGTATTTCGTAACAGTAATTCACATTAATTTTCAAAAATCGTTGGATTGCTAAGAAATGTGTTTGACATAACCTTAAAAAGTAAAGAGCGGATTTTAAAAAGTAATCATATAATTCTTGACTCTTTTAATGGATCTCAATTCAATTTCATGAGAATATTAATTAACAACATAAAGCTTCTGTGTAAAGAATAAATTCTTGGTTTTATTTATGGTGAATAAACAGAAATATTTTTACAGAATATAATAGTACAAAATTTATTTTTATTTTGGTGTTTAAAAGGAAGTTAACGATAGTATGAGAAATAAAAATTGCATTTACAATTTGAATGTAAAAATTTATGTTTATTAAAAACTTATTTATTATTTACTATACATTTTGTTTTTATAGTTATAATATAGAATTTAGAGAATAATATATTATTTATTAACCGTAAGTATAAGTCTTAAAAATTAAGAGCCAAGTTTTACATTTTTTTATGTGTTTTAACTGTTTTAGTACATTTAAATGTAATTGCATTTAAATATTAATATATATAATTTTAGAACTATATTATAATTTTTTTGTAGAAATTGAATAATTTTTACAATTTTTTTTCGATTATTTTCATCTGGGGTTGTTTTTAGGTGATTATAATTTTAGTTATTTATTGGAAAATATAGGGGACATATTCCTGAGTATGTTCTGCCATTTTAGAACCTTATTAGAATTTTTTGTAGAAATTGAAGAATTTTTCCAATTATTACTCGCATATTTTCCTCAGGGGTTATTTTTAAGGGTTGATAATTCTGGTTCACAATTGGAAAAATTAGGGGACATATTCCTGAGTACGTGCTGACATTTTATAACTTCATTAGAATTTTTTTGTAGAAATAAATAATTTTTTCAATTTTTTTTTCGATTATTTTCATCAAGGGTGGTTTTTGGGGGATGACAATCAATTAGAAAAATTAAAGGACATACTCCTGAGTATGTTCTGCCATTTTAGAACTTCATTGGAATTTTTTTGTAGAAATTGAATAATTTTTACAATTTTTTTTCGATTATTTTCATCAAGGGTGGTTTTTAGGGGATGAAAATTCTGGTTATCAATTAGAAAAATTAAAGGACATATTTCTGAGTATGTTCTGCCATTTTAGAACTTCATTGGAATTTTTTTGTAGCAATTGAATAATTTTTACAATTTTTTTTCGATTATTTTCATCTGGGGTTGTTTTTAGGAGATAATAATTTTAGTTATTTTTTGAAAAATATAGGGGACATATTCCTGAGTGTGTTCTGCCATTTTAGAACTTTATTAGAATTTTTTTGTAGAAATTAAATAATTTTTGTAATTATTACTCGCATATTTTCCACAGGGGTCACATCTGAGGGTTGATAATTCTGTTTCTCAATTGGAAAAATGAGAGGACATATTCCTGAGTATCTTCTACCATTTTAGAACTTAATTGGAATTTTTTTGTAGAAATTGAATAATTTTTACAATTTTTTTTTCGATTATTTTCATCTGGGGTTGTTTTTAGGGGATGATAATTTTAGTTATTTATTGGAAAATATAAGGGACATATTCCTGTGTATTTTCTGACATTTTAGAACCTCATTAGAATTTTTTTTGTTGAAATTGAATAATTTTTCTAATTATTTATCGCATATTTTTCTCAGGAGTCATTTTTAACGGTTGATAATTTTGGTTCTCAATTGGAAAAATTAGAGGACATATTCCTGAGTATCTTCTACCATTTTACAACCTCATTAAAATTCTTTGTAGAATTTGAATAATTTTTCTAATTATTTCCCGCATACTTTTCTTAGGGGTTTTTTCTAAGGGTTGATAATTCTGGTTTTCAAGTTGAAAAATTAGGGGACATATTCCTGAGTGTGTTCTTCAATTATTAATCTTAAATTTTAATTCTTTGTTTTCAATGTTTAATTCGTTTTATAACCTTCTCATTAATGTCTTCGTTTTTAAATTAGCCTAATAATTTTTTAATAAGTTTCCTAAATTTTCCATTATTTTTTTCAATTCTCGATTGTTTTCATAAATTTTGAATTTTTTTTTTCAATTATTCTCATCATTTTTAAATTGATTTATTAAATTTTCAATTATTTATTTCAAATTTGAACTCTTTCTTTTAGTTTTATAATCGTCTTTAAATGCTTTTAATTGTGTTCATTATTTTTTAATTAATTACTTAAGTTTTCAATTTTTTTTAATTTACCATTATTCTTATCTTTTTTCAATTATTTCTTAAGTTCTGCATTCATTTTCTATAATTTTGAATGATTATTTATCAGTTTTAAATTACTTTTGTATATTTTGTCCCCTATTTCCCCTAAAATTGTTACTGTAATTATCATACTTATAGAAAAAAAATAACATTTAGATAATAGAACTAAAAAACAAATAAATAAGTTACAAATAAAATAAAAATAAATAAAAGATTATTAATATTATTACTCACCTACCACTCCTTAATTATTACAATTTAATTTCTGATCAATTTATTATTACCTCATAAAATGCAATTATTCAATAAACGAAGATTTTAAATAAATTGAAAAATAGTACAAATAAACGTCTAAACTGTGATGTTATTGTTGACAAAAAATATCGAAAATCTGCTAGCCAATCAGAAGCCCGATAGCTAATTTCTATGTATTAATTATTTTAAATAAATTTTTTTGTTATTTTAGATTGCTAATATTATAAAAAATTGTATAAAATAAACTTGAAATTACAATGTTTAATTAAAAGATTTTAATTCGTCTGCAAAACAAAAAATCGAAACTGAAAACTATCGATAACCAAACATTTCTATTATTTTTCAATTAATTAAAGACATTTTCAATTATTATTTTTACAAATTTCAATTATTTTCTTTTTTTTCCAATTATTTTACCTACTTTTTTTCCCCACTTTCAATTAACTTTTTAAATTTCAAATATTTTCTACAATTTTTAATTGCTTTTATCGTTTTTCAACTATTTTTCGTAAAATTTCTATTACTTTTTCAATTTTTTATATCACATTTTAATTACTTTCTTTAATTTTAAATTAATTTAGTAATTTTATCACTTTTTTCAAAATTTCAATTATTTCCTTCAATTTTTAATTATTTCTCTCAGATTTTAATTATTTTCTAAATTTTTAAATTATTCCATTATTTTGCAATTGTTTTCACAAATTTTAAATTATTTTTTAGTCAATTTTCCAAAATTCTAATTATTTATCTCAAATTTCAATTAATTCTTTCAATATCAATTACTTTCTTCAATCCTTAGTTGCTTTTACCATTTTTTAATTATTTGCTTTAATTTTAATTAAATTTTTTCTTTTTGCTTTTACATATAGGAAGTATTATCACTTACTTTTCTTAAATTTCAATTATTTTCTTCAAATTTCAATTATTTACCTAAAATTTCATTTATGTTATTCAATTTTAAAATATTTTTATTATTTTGCAATTGTTTTCTCCAATTTTTAACTATTTTTTTATCAATTTCCTAAATTTCCAATTGTTTATCACTAATTTCAATTAATTCTATAAATATCAATTACCTCCTTTAATTTTTCATTGTTTTTACCATTTTCCAATTATTTTCTTTAATTTAGATTAAACTTTTTGATTTTGCTTTCTCATATGTAAAGTATTATGACTAATTTTTTTCAAAATTCTAATTATTTTCTTGAATTTTAAATTATTTAGGTATCTTAAATTTAAATTATAATTATTTTCATTTTTCAATTATTTTCATTATTTTACAATCATTTTCTCCAAAATTTAAAGATTTTAATTGTTTTTCAATTAATTTTCTAAATTTTGTAAATATTTATCTCAAATTTTATTTTTCAGTTAATTAAACTGTTATTTAATTAACAAGGCTATTATTACACAATTTTTTATATTTTAGAAGTACTCAAAAATATTTTTAATATAATTTGGGATGCAACCCTTTAATTTTTTAAAGGATAGAAAATAGATTTTCTGCATATAATATTAAATCGACCAGTATAGATATTCTGGAACATTGCCAAAAAATAACAAACGGAACATAACCTAACAAATAGTAACGGAAAACGAATTTTAATGATATGAAAATTTTTCTGGAAGAGAATCAAAATTAGCAGCAAAAAGGATAGAAGATGCATAATGAAAAAAAAAAACGTTAGAAAAGTGCGAGATGAAGAAAATCAACAACAAAAAGTGTCGTAGAGTTGAAAATTATGATTCTTTATATCACAGTTACGAAATTGCTGGCAAAGATGTTTACATTATTATTTGTTTATTACGTATTTATTTTCTTAATTTACTCATATAAAATATATTCACTATTTATTTACATACTGTTTGTTTATTTAATTAATCTTTCTATTTATTTAATCTTTATTGAATTATTGAAATCAAAAAACTTTTTTTTTGTTTTTAATCATTTTTCAATTTTTATTTTTTATTCATTTACGTTTTATTCATCGAGTTTATTTATTTATTTCTTTCTTTTATCTAATTTTAAAACAACCAATAAAAATATCCTAAGACAATTAACAAAACAAACAAAAAAACAAAAATTAAACTGGCAAAGGTGTTTAAACTATTATTTATATGTCATCAATTTATCTCTCTGTAACTATCTATTTATTTACTATTTTTAATAACTTTTTAAATCCATTTGTTTATTTATGTAAGCCAAAAAAAGGTAAAATTAAAAGAAGAGCATGACGAAAAATTTTCCCACAGTTTCAAGAGTGTCCGAAAGCCATAAAAATTAGGCACGTTTTATGCGAGTTCGCGTTGTCACGTAGAAAGGGCAAATATTTTTATGTCATCCGGAAAGCACGTACATTTTTTTTTTTTTGGCAATGCCAAAGAAAACTTATATAATTCTTTTACTACAAAAATCTAGATTTTTAAACACTTTATACTTGTAATTGTTATTCACCTTAACAAATTGATTAGTAACATAGTATTATTTCTTAAAAATAATATTAAAAATTGGGAATATAATTAATAATAATTTAAAGACTTTATTCGCGAGAAAAAGGTGTATTTAATTATTATCTTTAATATAGAGGATTTAGTTAATGAATGCCGGATATCCTACTGTTGTTGCAAGGTCGCCAAGAAGATCACCTTCGCCTTCACCTGGAAGAAGAACAGGCTCTGGAAATTCTCCTTCACTGTTGTGTACTGTGCATCTAACCGGTTAGAAATTCCTGTCTTTATAATCGAAAACATTAAATCCGAGGCATTTTACTCAATTAAAAAGTGTACTGTTGTCTTTAAGACAAAGAAAAAATTCTTTTAGCCTTTTACTTGTTAGCAAAAATTTTTCTGAATTTTAATTTACTAGTACTAAAACTGTAGCAGATTTCCTCCAAATATTGCCGATATTTTGATAAATATATGATCGTTTTTTGTCTTTTATTATTTATCCATTTCTATACGAATCCATCTGAATTTATCTCCTATTATTTTCTATTCGTTTCTATCGGCCGACTAAATTATTTCTATTTATTTTACCTCAATCTTTGAATTTTTATTTCGTTCCACCAGTTTTTATAAAATTCTATCCTGCCTTATGTATAAAAATTTATATAATTTTATAAGCGTCAATAAATTTCTATCCTTTTCTATCCTTTTCTATCAGTTTCTATCCGTTTCTCCAAATTTGTGTCCTTTTAAATTTGTATATGTAAGTTTCTATTCTCTTCCATTCGACCTTTTAAGTTTCCATAGTTGCCTATCAGGATCTATAAATTTGTATCCTTTTCTATCTGGATCTATGAGTTTTTATATAATTTCCTTTCCTAATCTATAAGTTTTTATCCTATCCTAGTTTATTATTTCGTTCCACCAGTGTTTATCGAATTCTATCCTGCCTTATGTATATAGATTTATATATTTTTATAGACATCTATAAATTGCTATCCTTTTCTATCCTTTGCTATCAATTTCTCTAAGTTTGCATCTTTTTCAAATTGTACCTGTAAGTTTTAATTCTTTTCCATTCTCCCTTTTAAGTTTCTATAGTTTCCTATCCGAATCTATAAATTTGTATCCTTTACTATCCGAATTCTATAAGTTTTTATCATTTTCTTTCCAGATCTAAAAGTTTTTATCCTATATTAGTTTATTTCTACCAGTGTTTCTCAAATTCTATCCTGTCTTATGTATATAGATTTATATATTTTTATTAGCGTCTATAAATTGCTATCCTTTTCTATCCTTTTCTTTCTATTTCACCAGGTTTGTATCCTTTTCCATTCACGCTTTTAAGTTTCTATAGCTTCCTATCCAGATCGATAAGTACTTATCCTTTCCTATCTGTGTCTATAAGTTCTTACCTTTTCCCATCAATGTCTATGAGTTCTTATCCTTTACTGTTAGCGTCTGCAAATCTTTATTTTTTCTAATCTGCTTCTGTAAGTTTCTATCAGCTCCTATTCATGTAAATTGATTTCTATCTTTTCTTATCAGTATCTCAAGGTTTCTTTATCTCTTAATGACATCTATGAATTTGTATCCTTGTCTATCCATTCCAGAAAATTTCTATTATTTTCTATCCACGTCTATAAGTTTATATTATATCCTATCCTTGTCAGCAAAATTTTATCCGTTTCTATCCGTTCCTATAAGTTTCTATCCTCTCTAATTCGTGAATGTAAGTTTTTATCTTTCCCTATTTGTGTCCATGATTTCTATCATTTTTAATCAATGTCTACAAGTCTCTATCTATCCATCTCTATCGATCTCTATATATTTCTATCTGGCTCTATTTATATCTAACTTTCTATAAACAACTTTATTTCCTATATCTATCTGTATTAATTTCTGTCCATTTCCATATAATTTCTATTCATTTCTATTCACTTCTATCCATATTTATCCATATTTATCCATATTTCTCTGTCTTAAAATCTAAACTCTCTTCAATACATATATATCAATTTCTACACATTTCTATCTATTCTTGCCAATTCCTATCTATTTCTATCCATTTCTATCCACATCTACCCGTAAATATATTTCTCTTAACCAAAATATTTATCTTTATCCGTCTGTATTCCTTTTTAAACCTGTCGATCCGTTTCAAACCATATCAATCGACTTACTTTACCAATCGTCATTTACAGTCACGAATTACAGAAGATAGAAACATATAGGACGGATAGAAACGGATAAAAACATGCAAAAAAGAATAGGATAGAATAGAAACTTATAGAAATGGATAGAAAATAATAGAAATTTTCAGGAATTTATAGAAAAGGATACAAATTTATAGATGCCGTTAAAAAATACAGATAAGATTCATACTTATTCTTTTCTATGCACCTCCATCTAAACATCTCTATTATTTTCTATTTCTCTCTATCTCTATTTATCTTTATCTATCCATTTCTATCCATATCTGTTCATAACTATCCATATCTATCCATCTCTATCTAACTTTATTCTTACTTTTTCTTATCTCTATTCTTTTCTATTCCGCTCTATCCATACATGTTCTTATCTATCCACATCTATTTACCTCTATCCATCTTTTTTCATACTTATTCTTTTCTATGCTCCTCTATCTAAACATCTCTATTATTTTCTATTCCGCTTTATCTTTATTTATTTATATCTATCCATTTCTATCCATATCTGTTCATATCTATCAATATCTAAAAATCTCTATCCATCTTTATTCTTATTAATTTTTTTCTATGCATCTGTATCTAAATGTCCCTATTCTTTTCTATTCCGTTCTATCCATATTTATCCATCTCTATCTATTCTTATCCATTTCTATCCACCTTTATCAATTTTAATCCTCCATAAATATTCACAATTCACTAATTACCAATCCATGTGATTTTTTCTCACATTATTTTGCGTCAAATGCCAATCCATTGTCTGTTTCTAAGTTAAGAGACATTTCCCAATGGTTGAAACTTTAATTAGTCTCGTTCCGGTTAAGAAGTGGATAAATAAAAATCAATAGGATAGTTACGTATAAGGAGATGTTGCACCGTCTTAGTACACCGAAAAAAATGAATAGGCGATTTGACTATGTTCCTAGTTACGAGAGGAGCCCACTAGGAATTTAAAGTTACTTTAACTAGGAATCCTGGTTAAGATATCCAGGATCCTAGTTAATGTGACTCTGAATTCCTAGTGGGCTCCTCTCGTAACTAGGAGCATAGTCAAATCGCCTATTCATTTTTTTCGGTGTAGAGTGCAAGTTGATACCTACTAAAGTACATTAGATGTTTTGGTGCGACTGCATTCCGCGCCCGTGGCGGTCACGAGGGCGCGAACTAGTTCGTGAATCATGCCTAGAATGCTTTACATAAATTGCTCCGAGCCGACGTCACGCCTGGTGACCGGTTAATGTAGTGACTCAACTCCACACCACTAGTCATAGCACTCCGGGATATCCCATTAAAACTAGAGGAAGACACTTTCACTGAAATACGTAGAAATCTCCATACAGTGATAGACAAGTCATTGGAATATCCCCACAGGATAAGTCATCGTTTGAAACATTCTAAATCGAACGAAAATTTCAAAAGAAAGTTCTATCTGTCTGAATTAATTCTCCGTCTTGAATATCAATATAAATATTTAAATCTATGCATCTTAGGCTGGACCTGTTTACATCTTTTTGCGCCTATCTGTTTTTATCCGATTCTATGCGATTCTATCTGATTCTATCCGGCTCTATTTAACCCAATTATACAAGTTTATCTGCACCTATCCGTGTCTATTTCTTTTTTGCGTCGTCAAATATATTCATATCTACTCGTGTCACATCCGATTCTATGCGATTCTATCTGATTCTATCCGACTCTATTTAACCCATTTATACAAGTTTATCTGCACCTATCCGTGCCTATTTCTTTTTTGCATCGTCAAATACATTTATATCTACTCGTATCTATCCTTGTCTATTTGTGCCTATCCGCGTCTATTAAACTCTATCCACGTCTATCTGTGTTTATTTACGCCTAATTGTATATATCTACGTCTATCCGTGTTCGTCATGATTTGTATAAAATTATCTCCACCTATCTATTCTTCTCTTTGCATCTGTTTGTCCCTAGAATTCGTGTCTATCCAATTCTATGAGTGTCTATTCACGTCTATCAACGTCAACCTGTGTTTATTCACATTGGTATAAGTTTATTTCCATCTCTCCGTATTTCTACGTTTTATACGTCTTTTCGCATCTGTTTAAATCTATCCGGGTCTATCTACGTCAATACGTGTCTATCCAGTTCTATGATTGTCTATTCGTGTCTATTCACGACAATTCATATTCATTTACAATAATATAAGTTTATTTCTGTCTACTTCTATTCTAATTTTTTTTGTCTATTCCTCTTTTATGCTTCTACTTGCATCTACTCAAGTCTATTCGAGTCTATCCATGTCTACTCACTTTTATCAGTGTTCATCTACATCTAACCGCGTTTATTTCTCTTTATACCAGTTTATCTGCATAGGAGTATCTATTCTACTTGTTTGTATCTGCTCGCATCTATTCAAATCTATTCGTGTCTATCCGTGTCTACGTGTATTTATCTAAATCAATTCGTATCAGTCAACGTCTATCAATTTCTTTTATCATTTATGCGTGATTAGTTAAATCCATTTGTGTCTATTAATTTCTATCTGTGTTTATCGACGTCTATTACTACTTTATTTCCACATTTATCCGGGGCTATATAAGTCTATTTGTGTTTATTAATGTCTATCTGTGTTCATCGACGTCTACCCGTATTTATTTACAATTGTTTTAGTTTATCTACACGCATCGATGTCGATTTCTCTTTTTGCATCTGTTTGTATCTGTTTAAATCTATCCGGGTCTATCTACATCAATACGTGTCTATTTAGTTTATTCGAGTCTATCCATTCTATTCAAACCTCCATTCACATCTGTCCATATTCATCAAAGGCTATCCACATATATCAGCGTTTATCCGTGCCTATACGTCTCTATCCGCGTCTATCCACATCTATCCGTGTATATCGACGTCTATCCGCGTCTATCCACATTTATACGTGCCTCTACATGTCCATACACGTTTATACGTGTTTATCCGTGTCTATACGTGTCTATCCGTGTCTATCCACATCTATCTGTGCATATCCACGTCTATACATGTCTATCCACATCTATCCGTGTCTATCCACGTCTATATGTGTCTATCCATTCTATACGTGTCTATCCACGTCTATACGTGTCTATCCACGTCTATACGTGTCTATCCACGTCTATACGTGTCTATCCACGTCTATACGTGTCTATCCACGTCTATACGTGTCTATCCACGTCTATACGTGCCTATACATGTCCATACACGTTTTTACATGTTTATTCGTGTCTATACGTATCTATCCGTGTCTATCCACATCTATTCGTGTCTATCCACATCTATCCGTGGCTATCCACGTCTATACGTGTTTATCCAAATCTATTCGTGCATATCCACGTCCATACATGTATATCCACGTCCATACATGTATATACACGTCTATCCGTGTCTATCCGTGTCTATCCATGTCTATCCACATCTATCCGTGTCTATCAACGTATATTAGTTTCTACCGCATCAAAACCTAATCTACATCCTTCCCTCCGCTTAAATATACTAAAAATCAATAAAAATCCATTAAAACACAGAATTTACACTGATACATTTTTACTTTCACATACGAAAAACTGTCTGAATTCATTTATTATTTCTAGATCTTACATTTTTGTCATTCTCCTGGCTTACATCACTTGAATCGTAAGTATTTATACAGAATAAGTTTAAAAATCTATAGTAGTTTCATAAAGGCATGTTGTTAAATTAGTGTTACATGTTATTAAATTATGTTAAATGAAATTCTTAAAAAATTTGTATGATTTTCGTGAATTTTCTTGAAACGTGCTCCATTTTGCAATATTCCAAGAATTTTTAATTTTTTTTTTTTTTTCTAAAGTAATTCTTGATTTTTTGCCTTAGAACAAATTCACATTGTCAGTGGCTAATGCTCCTGAAGTCACTTATATCGTCTGCCGTACTCTGTGTTGGAGAATTCTGAAAAATGACATTTTATTAATTTATTATCATTTAAATCATGGCAATGTTTTCAACTAATTTAACGATATTTTTTTAATTAATGTAACTTTGTTAAAAAATAAAATTGTTTTTTAAATTCGAACTTACAACTCTGTCTAAAATATCATCAGCAGCGGTTACTTTTGACGGTCTTGCAGGTATTCCTTTCTTTGGCTCCTCTTCCATTCTATGAATCATCTTATAAACACTTGAATTCATCAGGTGATCGAAATTTGGGAGAGCTGTCTTCTCAAATTTCTTGAAGTTCACTCTAAAATATTTTAAATATTTTTTTAAAGTGGATATGCTGGTGAAATGAATTTTTACTTTCAAGGAAAACATATTTTTTGACAATAAAAGGTAATAAATAAAATATTTAAATGAAAATACAATATATTTCGAATCTAAAATTTGGGAAAATTTTTCTCTTGACAGTAATAGAAAAATTACCAAGTTTTATTTAAATTTGTCGCATGCGCCAAAATTGTGAATATTTCGCATAGAATGGGCCGCCTATTCCGCGTAAAATGTACACTTTTTTGGACACTCTAATTGTTTTACACGAAACTTGGTACATTTCTTAAGCAAATCAAGAAGAAATCTTACCCACATTTTTAGTTAGAAATACCAAATATTGTAAAAGTTAACGCACCGAGAATATTTAAAGTTTAAGGAATGAATAATTTTTGGAAAATTACCCCAAGGTTTTGCCACGTAGCACTTCCGCTTGAGAAGAGAGAACTTCCGCAATCATGTCATCGTTGAAGAAATCATTTGGGCATCTCCACCTTCTTCCATAAGTGAGTTCCAATTGCTTAGCCTGGGGCCAGAGTTCTTGTGAACGCTTTCTCTCTTGTCTGTGCTGTGAATTAATTCCTAGAATTATTATATGACTCGTTTCAAGTTGAATCATGTCTTTTAATTAACTGTAATCTTAAACACCAGGTGGTTTCAGTGTCAACGTGCAAATTCTGAATTTTCATTTTTTTAAAAGGACCTCGCAACACAAAGAAATTGTTATCTTGTAAAAAGAATTATTTTACATGAAAATAATTTTAATTTGGAAACAAATAAGTGCTGAAAAAAATATTATGTTTATTTTTTATTACTGATTATCTGGATAACATTCAATTTATGTCGAAATGTGTTTTATTGCTTCTGGGCATATTTTTTAGTTTGTAACCGTAAAGGGTTAAGTCAAAAATATTAGTTGACAATAATCGTAATTTTCACATTTTTTTTCTAACATTTTTGGGTGAAACAGAACAAAAAAAAAAGGGAAACAATTTTTTTCACCAAATCCTAGAAATCCTGATACCTTTAATTCTTCTATCAATTGCTCTTTAGGATTCATATTTGGATCTGCTTCGTAGTTATCTATATTTGATCCTATAATTTTAAAAATTTGAATGTTGAATTTTTAATTATACGGTGAAAAGGAAAAAGAAAAAGAGGAGGAGGAAAAGAAGAAATAGAAGAAATGGAGGAAGAAGAAGCAAAAAAATAGGAAGAAAAGAAGAAGAACAGGAAGAAGAAGAAGAAGAAGAATAATAAGAAGAAGAAGAAGAAGAAAAAGAAGGGAAAGAAGAAAAAGAGGAAGAGAAAAAGAAGAATAGGAAGAAAAAGAAGAAAAAGAAGAAGGGAAAGAAGAAACTGAAGAAAAGAACCAGGACAAAAATATATATAGTCATTAAAATAATAACAATAATAACACTAGTTTACAAAAAAAAAAATTTTATGTACATTCGATGTCACTATTTTTTTCTTATGTACTAAGCTTCTTGTTACTTAAAAATGACATTAAGAAATTTTTCTATGAATAGGTTTCCGAAATATGAATTTTTTAAATTTTTTTACGTTTTTTTCGGAGGTGACTTCACGTTTTAGGCCGTATCTCGAGTTGCAGAAGTCCGATTGAGTTTTTCTAAGTGTCAAATTAAAGATAATCAAATTCCAAACAATCGCTTTTAACATTATTTTTCAATCAGTTAAATATTTTAAGTGATATAGTCCAAAAAAAAAAAAATAGAAAATTTGAGTTTTTGGCCCAAAATCTGAAAAACAAATTCATTCTACCGCCATGCAAAAATAGAAAACGTCAAATTATGTCCAGTTTTAAATTTTTTACATAGATGGCTCACTTTTAGGAAGAAAAAATGTATGGATGAAAAAAATCTATGAGTAATTATTGAAGTTATAAGCCAGGGTACTGAAATTCTCGTTTTACGCCATTTCGGTATTTTACCTCCTTTTATAGTGATTATGTTGATTAATTTAATGAATACAATATCTAATTAGAAAATGGACTTTTTTCACAGATTTCAAATAATTTTTAGTGCTTTACTAATTCCAATTAGACTGAAAAATTTTTTGGAGTTTTTGACAAAAATTTCTGAAGAGGCATAAATTGATTAAAATCTGCTTTTTTGACAAGTTGAATCAGATGCGCAGAGATTCAATTTTTGGTGAATTTTGTTCGTTAATAGATGAAAAAGTTTCAAATTAGATATAGAAATATAAAAAATAAATGATATTTGAATGAAAATTTTTTTGGAGATTTTGACAAAAATTTCTGAAGAGGCATAAATTAATTAAAATCTGATTTTTGGACAAGTTGAATCAGATGCGCAGAGGTTCAATTTTTGTTGAATTTTGTTCGTTAATAGATGAAAAAGTTTGAAATAAGATATAGAAATATGAAAAATAAATGATATTTGACTGAAAAATGTTTTGGAGTTTTTGACAAAAATTTCTGAAGAGGCATAAGTTGATTAAAATTTGCTTTTTTGACAAGTTGAATCAGATGCGCAGTGGTTCAATTTTTGATAAAAACTCCAAAAAAATTTCCAGACAAATATCTTTTAATTTCTATATTTCTATATCTAATTTTAAACTTTTTTTTATCTATTACCGAACAAAATACAACAAAAATTGAACCACTGCGCATCTAATGTAACTTGTCAAAAAAGCAAATTTTAATCAGTTTATGCGTCTCCAGAAATTTTTGTCAAAAACTCCAAAAAATTTTTCAGTCTAATATCATTTATTTTTTATATTTCTATATCTAATTTCAAACTTTTTAATCTTGTAACGAACAAAATTAAAAAAGAATTAAACCTCTGGGCATCTAATTCAACTTGTCAAAAAAGCAGATTTTAATCAAGTTATTCCTCTCCAGAAATTTTTGTCAAAAACTCCAAAAATTTTTTCAGTCAAATATCATTTATTTTTTATATTTCTATATCTAATTTCAAACTTTTTCATCTATTAACGAACAAAATTTAACAAAAATTGAACCTCTGCGCATCTGATTCAACTTGTCAAAGAAGCAGATTTTAATCAATTTGCCTCTTTAGAAATTTTTGTCAAAAACTCCAAAAAAATTTTCAGTCAAATATAATTTATTTTTCATATTTCGATATCTAATTGGAAACTTTTTCATCTATTAACGAACAAAATTCAACAAACATTGAACCTCTGCGCATCTGATTCAACTTGTCAAAAAAGCAGATTTTAATCAAGTTATTCCTGTCCAGAAATTTTTGTCAAAAACTCCAAAAAATGTTTCAGTCAAATATCATTTATTTTTTATATTTCTATATCTAATTTCAAACTTTTTAATCTTGTAACGAACAAAATTAAAAAAGAATTAAACCTCTGGGCATCTAATTCAACTTGTCAAAGAAGCAGATTTTAATCAAGTTATTCCTCTCCAGAAATTTTTGTCAAAAACTCCAAAAAATTTTTCAGTCAAATATAATTTATTTATCATATTTCGATATCTAATTTCAAACTTTTTCATCTATTAACGAACAAAATTCAACAAACATTGAACCTCTGCGCATCTGATTCAACTTGTCAAAAAAGCAGATTTTAATCAATTTATGCCTCTTCAGAAATTTTTGTCAAAAACTCCAAAAAATTTTTCAGTCAAATTTGAATTAGTAAAGCACTGAAAATTATTTGAAATCTGTGAAAAAAGTCCATTTTCTAATTAGATATTGTATTCATTAAATTAATCAACATAATCACTATAAAAGGAGGTAAAATACCGAAATGGCGTAAAACGAGAATTTCAGTACCCTGGCTTATAACTTCAATAATTACTCATAGATTTTTTTCATCCATACATTTTTTTCTTCCTAAAAGTGAGCCATATATGTAAAAAATTTAAAACCGGACGTAATTTGACGTTTTCTATTTTTGCATGGCGGTAGAATGAATTTGTTTTTCAGATTTTGGGCCAAAAACTCAAATTTTCTATTTTTTTTTGGACTATATCACTTAAAATATTTAACCGATTGAAAAATAATGTGAAAAGCGATTGTTTGGAATTTGATTACCTTTAATTTGACACTTAGAAAAACTCAATCGGACTTCTGTAACTCGAGATACGGCCTAAAACGTGAAGTCACCTCCGAAAAAAACGTAAAAAAATTAAAAAAATTCATATTTCGGAAACCTATCCATAGAAAAATTTCTTAATGTCATTTTTAAGTTTAGAGAACCATAGTACATAAAAAAAATAGTGGCATTAAATGTACATTTTACTGTAAACTAGTGTAATCGTATAAAAATACTAAAATTGATTTTTACAATTACCTCGTTCAGTGGTAATTGGACTAGGATCCCTGGACCTGACAACTTCACGGGTCATTTTTTCAACTTTCGATTCGTAAGAAACGATGTACTTTTTCACTCTGCTTTCATCCTCCTCGGTACTTTTAATAGAAATCTCCAATTCTCCAGAGTCCGGCTCCCCATCAAAATCTGGCTCAATTATTTCGGGAATTCCTTGATTATCACTTGCCTGAGACCTTCTTCCATCCGATCCTAAACTTCGTTGTTGACCATCTTCACCGGGTCCTAGTTCTCTAACACAGTGACACTCGAGATCTTCCATTTGCTGCTTTCTCCTTTCTTCCTCTTCTCTTGCCCTCTCTTCCTCTTCTAAAGAAAAAGAAAATAATCCTTGAATTTAAAGTCATTTCTATCCCCAATTTTTGGAAACTATCCACTCTAACATGTACAAAAAAACTGCCAAGTTTCAATTAAATCCATTGTGTGCATCCAAACAACGAATATTCTGCATAGAATGGGTCGCCTGATCCATGTAAAATGTGTCTCTTTTTGGACTGTATAACCGATTCGAATAAAATTCGACTATTTTACTAATCAAGTCGGGAATAACTATTTTCTAGAATAGCAGCTTAAAATGAATATTATTTTGCAAGAAAAAGCAGCTAAAGATTCAAAATTCTTGTTTAATGACAGATCGTTTTTTAGGGTTTCGTGGCTCAGGGACGAAACTCGTAAAAACGAAACTTTGAATTCAGTCTGTCTGTCCGTTGTTCCACTCCTAGAAAATGCCTAAGAATCTATGAAAAATTCCGGAGAATTCCCGGGTAAATTTAAAAGAGAAATTCCTGGAAAATTCCTTGAATTTTCGGGTATTTGCAAGGAAATTCCTAATTTTTAAGGAATCATTTAGAAATTCCTGAGTAACCTCTAGGAAATTTCTAAAAATTGCCTAAGAATCCCTGAGAAATTTTAGGGAAATCTTTAGGAAATTCTTTTGATTTTCGAGGAATTCCTGAGAAATTCCTTGAAATTGTTGAGAGTTCCAGGGAAATTCCTTAGAATTTCCTAGATATTCCTGAGAAACTACTAGAAAATCACTGGGTGTCCCTGGAAAATTCCCGGAATTTCCTTGAAAATTCCTAAAAAATTCTTGGAATATCTCAGGGAAATTCCTGAGTAATTATCAGGAAGCCTCTGCAAAAATTTCTGAGAAATTCCAGGAAAATCTCTGGGAATTTTTTGGGTTTTTTTTTGCACCAATAATTGATATATCGAAACGATAATCGACATTTGAAACAAGACGCAATTCGTACTGATTTTTACCTTTTAAGCAACGACAGCAGCTTGCATCGCCTCCATTTTTCATTCCGCTCAATTCCATTATTTTATACAACTGTTCTGAAACGATCCTCAGGTGATTTTCGATTTCGCTTGGCAGTTGCTTCAGAGCCAAAAGTTGCTTCTGAACACTTTCGAGCTGTTTCTCAAGATTGATTTCAGTCGTGACGAGTTCCTTAAGTTTCTGCTCGTCCAGTTGCGGTGGAGAGGGAAGATCTTGAACTAATTTCTCAGTCCGCACAAAATCCTCGTCCTCCTTCTTTTCCCTTTCCTCTTCCTCTCTATCTTTATCTTCTTCCTTTTTGTCTACTTTCTCCTCCTCTGGCGCTTTAGAACACGTTTCCTGTTCCTCGGTTTCAGCTTTAGTCGTTCCCTCTTGTTCCTGATTTTCAACCTGCGTCGCTTCCCCCTCTCCTGTTTCTGCTTTTGGAACTGGACTGGACTCTGTCACGTGATCTGACCTTTCGCAAAGGTCTGGAGTTGCTGCCGGAGTTGTTTTCTAAATTTTAGGAGAATTCGTAATATTAGTTTTGTTTTAGTTTTAATTTCGAGAGAGACGGTGAAGTGACAGTCCATTTTACAGGGAATAAGAAGCAGAATTTATCCGGACAATAGAATTAGAAATATTCAGAAATTTATGTTGTCTGCAACTGAAAAGAAAAATTTTTGCAAAGAAAAAATATTATTAAGAAAGCGGAACAAATTCACCGTCACTCTTTTGCTGTTTAGAAGGAGAGGATATCAGGATTTTTTTTTTCTTTTAAATGAGTTCCTATATACTACTTTTTTACCGGACGGGTTAACCAACATGAAAGGCATTTCCTGTCAAACTGTGCCTTTTATTAAACGTTTAGACGTCAAGTGACAACAATAGACTACAATAAACAATAATCATGCTGTCGCAAACTGACAATTCGATAAATTTTAGTCTGTCTTTTTAACCACGAATTACGTCTGACGATCACCGTCTCGGTGCTTCTTTAATTAATAGTATCTAAAAAGCCATAAGTTAAGTTTATGGTCTATTTTTTGCTAAATCTACTGTACAAACATTGCTACTTACTGTGAAACATGCCGTATTACAAATCATAATAAGAGACAAGATTTACGATCACACATTATTTGCACGGAAACGTAAACATATTCGTATGCCTTTACACATGATGACGTCTCGTCTTGAAACGAGGGGACATTTTTAAATCTAAACAGAATCACGATTTTATTAATAGATGAAGTTCAATGGCAGAATTATGATTGATTATTGGATGAAGCTACTGTTAAATCGATACACTCATATTCCCTGTTGATTTTCTCAAGATATTTCACTCACAGGAAAAAGTCGTCTGGGTCCTCCCGGTACCTAAAAATCATTTTCTCAGACAAATTCATACCGATAACTTAAAGTACCACAAGGTTCGATAGTTCAGACCTTTACGCAACTTTTTTCCCCTTACCCGAATTTTGTATCTCTTCACCAGAAATAGTTATGTTCAAGAACCTATTTGGGATGAGGTCCTTGAACGCTAGGAGCGTTTAGGCATCTATCCTCCATTTAATTTTGCTCTACCAATTTTTTTCTGCTGTCAAAGGGTGTAATTCAAGTTTCAGGAGAACATACACAACTTTCTCTAATTTAATTATGATGGAAATTTTTTTTTCAATTTGTCGTGTAAGTTCTCCCGGTACCTAAAAATCATTTTCTCATTTAAACTCATGCCGATTACTAAAAGAACCACACGGTTCGAAAGATCAGATCTTCCCGCAACTTTTTTCCTCTTACCCGAATTTTGTATCTCTTCACCAGAAATAGTTATGTTCAAGAACCTAATTGGGAAGAGGTCCTTAGACGCTAGGAGCGTTTGGGCAAAAATCCCCTATTTAATTTTGCTCTACCAATTTTTTTCTGCTAACAAAGAGTGTAATTCAAGTTTCAGGAGGACATACACAACTTTCTCTGATTGAATTTTAATGGAAATTTTTTCTTCAATTCGTCGTCTGGGTCCTCCCGGTACCTAAAAATCATTTTCTCAGGCAAATTCATACCGATAACTTAAAGTATCACACGGTTCGATAGTTCAGACCTTCCCGCAACTTTTTTCCTCTTACCCCAATTTTGTATCTCTTCACCAGAAATAGCTATGCTCAAGAACCTAATTGGGATGAGGTCCCCGGACGCTAGCAGCGTTTAGGCAACAATCCCACATTTAATTTTGCTCTACCAATTTTTTTCTGCTGTCAAAGGGTACAATTCAAGTTCCAGGAGGACATACACAACTTTTTCCGATTTACTTTTGATGAAAAAATTATTTTTCTATTCCCTTGGCAGCAACCTCTACTTGTACGCGTACAGTAAAATCATTGATGCGCAAGGAACGAAAGCGTAGACGACAACTCGAGTGAAATCGACTCCGATCCTATTAGTCAGACCGTCATAAAGAACCGTCGGAACGAAAGACAATCGCCGACTGTCGTTTATGTTGTCCAGGTCCTGTTTCTTGCAGAGCAACTGCGCTTCCTTGACTGGAAGCTTGTTCGTCACCCTCAAGGAAATTCCAGCCAAGTTCTTGACCCAATCAAGCCAGCCGGATTCGGACCTGTACTCGGACCAGATTCTTTTGCAACCCCTATGGAAAATCTCATTGCTCAGGGAGGACATCAAGCCGGAACGGGAAGACGGCTCCGAGCTACCGGAAACGCACAGCGAACTCAAAACGACCTTGGAGGAATCCACGTACTGCGCCAGAATGCGCTTAACGTAGCGACCCCTGCGCTGGAGACCTTTAGAGGAACTTTTCTTGGACGCGAGGAGACTCTGGAAACCACTCCGCGCACTCTCAACCTTGCGCCCCAAATATCCCGTCACATAGTGACCTCGGATTTTTAATTTAAATGACCTAACGGGACTGGATCTGGTCTTCACACTGGGATGCTTCAGGCTGAGGGAATCGACAATCTTGGACACGTAGTGACCCTTCCGGTAGAGCCTCGAGCCCCTTCTTTTCTCACTGGAACGCTTCCCCTTCAAAACGCAGTTCTCGAAATATCGGTTCCTCATGTACAACCGCTTGGGTCGAAGACTCACTCCGCACTTGTTCATTGGAGAAGATTGTTCGGGACCACACTCAACTGATTGGGAATTATTTCCAGGTTCTAGGGAACTTCTAGGTTCTAAGGAATCTTTAGAGTTGAAGGTTCCGGTGGAATTTACAATTTTGGAGATGTCGGGGGAATTAGCACTCCTGGAATTGTCGGAGGAATTAACAATTAAAGTTGTTTGATCAAAGTTCGAGGTGTCGGTGGAATTGTCAGAGTTGGAGGTTTCGGATGAATTTAGAGAGTCGGTGGGTTGAGGCGCAACCTGCTGAGTGTCCGCTTCAGCAGCCCAACTCGGCACATACATTTTTACCTCGGATCCCTGTTCGGAGCACTTTACACATCCTGGCTCCAGGAGACCCTTTTCTAGAAGACGTTCGGTGATGCTCTTCTTGGTCTGCTTCTTGATGACGACTTTGTAGGTTTCCTGGGGTTGAGTTGGCTCGGCTTCCTCACCCGGTGCGGACTTTGGTTTTGGTATTGGACGCTCCGGTTTCTGGAGGAAGGTTGTTCGGCGCTTGAGCTCCTGGACTTGTGGAGGTTCTGCTGTTGCCTCCTTCTGCAATTCCTCGAAGACTTTCGAGTCCTTGAAGAGTGGAGCCCTGGGTCGTAGCTTTTTGAAGTCGACTCTGAAAAAAGATTCATGTTACATTCAGGAACGTTCGGGAACGAGAGAGAAACGATTGGAAAGTTTGGGTTTTGGACTGAAAACGCTCGGTGACCTACACGTCGAAATTCTTTGCTGTGACGCGGTAAGTAATTGCCTAAGCCTCGTGGCGCTAGTGTCGACTCAAACAAACCACAAGATGACGCTACGCGCCTCATTCTTCGTTTGGTGTTTGTCAGAATGTGTTCAACCAGCGATTCGGTGGTGCATCTGACCTAAGTGTTTTACGATTTTATTTGAGCTGCTTGTGAGTGAAGTCAAAGTTTTTAAAGGTTGCTGTACACTGAAAAAGTATCCAGCAAATTTTTTCTAAGAGAAGAGGGATTATTCGGAAACTTCTACCAAAAAGTCCGCACAGATAGTTTAGTTTATTAGGAGATAGAACCGAGAAGTCCGGGAATGCGTGTTAGACGTTTGAAAACTCTATATATTTTTGTTCAAAGACGCTCGGTTGATACCTAAGTATCCCGTTGACGTCTAGAAAGATGCCTAAGTCATTATTGAAAACCGCAAATTATCTAAAACATTCTAAAAATCTATCAACTTACAAAATAGATGACTTTTCTGATTGTTTAATGGATGATAGAACGGGCAATGTTCGGAAACATGTGTTCAATATTTTAAGACTTCATATAACTTTTTTAAAAGACACTTAGTTGATACATAAGTGTCCGGTTGACGTCTAGAAGGTTACCTAAGTGTTTATTAAACACCGCAATTCATCTTAAACATTCAGGAAGTTGTTAAACTGAAATAGCTAATAACTTATCCCATTGATTATCGGGAGATAGAACGGGCAATATTCAGGAACATATGTTAAACATTAAAAAAAGTTATATAACTGTTAAAAAAGACGCTCGGTGGATGCCTAGACGTACGGTCGATGCTTAGAAGGTTACCTACGAGTTTATTAAACTCCGCAATTCATCTTAAACCTTTAGGAAGTTCTTGAACTAACAAGGCTGATGGCCGATTGTTTATCGGCAGATAGAAAGGGCAAGGTTCTGAAACGTGTGTTTCACATTTTAAAACTTTATGTAACTGTTTAAAAATACGTTCGGTTGATGCTTAAGGGTCCGGGTGACATCCAGAAAGTTACCTAAGTGTTTATTAAACACCTCAACTCATCTTAAACATTCAGAAAATTCTCAAACTGTCTAGACTAATGACTTTTCTGATTGTTTATCGAAAGATAGAACGGGCAATATTCAGAAACATATGTTAAACATTTAAAAACTTTACATAACTGTCTGAAAAGACGCTCGGTGGATACCTAAGTCCTCGGTTGACGTCTAAAAGGTTACCTAAGTGTTTATTAAACACTGTAATTCATCTTAAACATTTAGGAAGTTCTTAAACTAACAAGGCTGATGGCTTATCCGATTGTTTATCGGCAGATAGAAAGGGCAAGGTTCTGGAACGTGTGTTTCACATTTTAAAACTTTATGTAACTGTTTAAGAATACGTTCGGTTGATACCTAAGGATCTGGTTGACGTCCAGAAGGTTACCTAAGTGTTTATTAAACACCACAATTCATCTTAAACATTCAGGAAGTTCTTAAACTGAATAAGCTGATGACTTATCCGATTGTTTATCGGGAGATTAAACCGGCAATATTCAGGAACATATGTTAAACATTTAAAAACTTTATATAACTGTCTAAAAAGAAGCTCGGTGGATACCTAGACGTATGGTCGATGATTAGAAGGTTACCTACGTATTTATTAAACACCGAAATTCATCTTAAACATTCAGGAAGTTGTTAAACCGACTAGGCTGATGTTTTATACGATTGTTTATCAGGAGATAGAACGGGCAAAGTTCGGGAACGTGTGTTTAATATTTTAAGACTTTATATAACTGTTACAATGACGCTCGGTAGATACCTAAGTGTCCAGTTGAGGTCTAAAAGGTTACCTAATAGATTATTAAACACTGTAATTCATCTTAAATTTTTAGGAAGTTGTTAAACTGACTAGGCTGATGTTTTATCCGATTGTTTATCGGCAGATAGATATGGTAATGTTCTGGAACGTGTGTTTAACATTTTAAAACTTTATATAACTGTTTAAAAATACGTTCGGTTGATACCTAAGGATCCGGGTGACGTCCAGGAGGTTACCTAACTGTTTATTAAACACCGTAATTCATCTTAAACATTCAGAAAGTTCTCAAACTGTCTAGGCTAATGACTTTTTTGATTGTTTATCGAAAGATAGAACGGGCAATATTCAGGAACATATGTTAAACATTTAAAAACTTTATATAACTGTCTGAAAAGACGCTCGGTGGATACCTAAGTGTCCGGTTGACGTCTAGAAGGCTACCTAACTGTTTATTAAACACCGCAATTCATTTTAAACATTCAGGAAGTTATTAAACTAACTAGGCTGATGGCTTATCCGATTGTTTATCGGCAGATAGAAAGAGCAATGTTCTAGAACGGGTGTTTAACATTTTAAAACTTTATGTAACTGTTTAAGAATACGTTTGGTTGATACCTAAGTATCCGGTTGACGTCCAGAAGGTTACCTAAGTGTTTATTAAACACCGCAATTCATCTTAAACATTCAGGAAGTTCTTAAACTGAATAAGCTGATGACTTATCCGATTGTTTATCGGGAGATAAAACTGGCAATATTCAGGAACATATGTTAAACATTTAAAAACTTTATATAACTGTCTAAAAAGACGCTCGGTGGATACCTAGACGTACGGTCGATGCTTAGAAGGTTACCTAAGAGTTTATTAAACACCGCAATTCATCTTAAACATTCAGGAAGTTCTTAAACTGAATAAGCTGATGACCTTTCCGATTGTTTATCGGGAGATAGAACGGGTAATATTCAGGAACATATGTTAAACATTTAAAAACTTTATATAACTGTCTAAAATACGCTCGGTGGATACCTAGACGTACGGTCGATGCTTAGAAGGTAACCTAAGTGTTTATTAAACACCGCAATTCATCTTAAATATTCAGGAAGTTCTTAAACTAACTAGGCTGATGGCTTATCCGATTGTTTATCTGCAGATAGAAAGGGCAAGGTTCTGGAACGTGTGTTTAACATTTAAAAACTTTATATAACTGTTTAAAAGTAAGTTCCGTTGATACCTAAGGATCCGGGTGACGTCCAGAAGGTTACCTAAGTGTTTATTAAACACCGCAATTCATCTTAAACATTCAAAAAGTTGTTAAACTGACTAGGCTGACGTTTTATACGATTGTTTATCAGGAGATAGAACGGGCAATATTCGAGAACGTGTGTTAAACATTTTAAAACTTTATTAAACTATCTAAAAAGACGTTTGGTTGATACTCTGTTAAGGAAAATGTTCAACTGTCAAAAAAGTTCATTTCAAGACTCCAGGATCATATAAATAAACTTAAAACAATTAAAAAAAAAACTTACCCAAGTACTCCTTTATCTTTCAGCAATTCTTCCTCAACAATAATAAGCTGAGCTATTTCTTCATCAGTTAAATTCTGATTGGGAATTTCCTCACTGTTCTCGTCCTTTGGTTTTTGAGGCACCTCCTCTATAATTTCAATTCTCTCCTCGAAACTCTCTTCAACAATTTGTTCCTCCTCTGGTTCCTCAATTTCCGGTTCTGCGGTAAATTTCGTTAAAATTTCTTCCAGATTTTGAAGTGGCGGCAGATCATCCAACTGAAAACAACAATTATCCATCAATATACATAATCTTTTTTTTTCCCCTAATATCAAAATAAAAAACTAAAAGCTTACATTTATTGCATAGGGCTCGATATTACTGTCCTTTGTAATTGCCTCGACGAGTGTTTCCGTGTCTTCTACCCTGCACAGAAAAGACTGATCAGAATGATGCTCAATATTGTCTGAATTCCAACAAGATGACCTTGATAAATAGAGGAATGTTTAGCATTTCTCGTGTTTATTATGAATTGAGCTCGATCTCGCCAAAGGGCATGTGTACAAATTTTTGTCATCGTCATTGATGACGTCATTCGCATTCTGACGTAAAAATAAGTCTGTGGGCGAGAAAGAGAGAGAAAAACAAAAGTAGAAGGTAGAGCCTACAAATTCGCTACAACGACGATAAACGCCTCATTCTGGGCCAACTATTTATATTGCTACAACATTGCCACATGTAGCTATACGTCCTCGAGCACAATCTTGAGAAGTTAATCAGATTCTGATTAGTTAATCAATTACTCAATCAGAAAATTTCATCCAAGAAGTTCATGACCCGTTAAAATTGATCTAAACCTGTCTTTGCTTTAAAAATACTGATTATAATTAAATAATTATAAGCATTACTTAATTTTGACTCTAATTTGTTTTTCCTACATTTATAAATGTAGGAACAACTAATTTTGAGAATTTTTAATGCAGCTTGTTAGGTGTGAAAATATACTTTTTATAATGTATTGCAGGAATTTGTGTAGGAAAAGTAGGGATAATATTGGAAATGTAGAAAAGTTGTGTATTTTTTGAACGCGTTTTTCTAGGTTAATAACAAGAAATTAAAAATAATGTGATACATACAATTTGCTGGAAATTTTATAAACTTTCCAGATATGCAATAAAAACCCATGTATTTTCAATGAAAGTACCCCAAAAATTGAAATTAAGGTTAAAAAATATTTTTTCTCAAAGAAAGACAATGTATAATTTATAGATTGTAGGAAAAGTAAGAGAAGCATACAAAATACAACAATACTGCAGAAATTGTAGGTTAGTAAGAAGTAGAAAAATTGTAGAAAATAAATTGATGTTAAAATAAAGAAAAAACTAAAAACAATTTGGATACAATGTCAAAAAAAATTTCGAAAATGAAGGAATAGTAAGTACTGCATAAAACGGCAGAAACTATAGGTAAAAAATTTAAAAAAATATTTTGGAAAAATGTAGGAAAAGTAGGTAGTGTATAAAAAATACAAGAAACCTACAGAAATTGTAGGTAAAATGTAAAAAAAAAAACTATAGAAAATTGATTTTAAAATAAAGTAAAAACTGCAGAAACTCTAGGTACAATGTAGACAAATTTTTAGAAAATTGTAGGAAAAGTAAGCACCGCATAAAAAATGCAAGAAACCTGCAGAAATTGTAGGTAAAAAGTAGAAAATGTTTTTAAATTGATTTTAAAATAAATTAAAAACTGCAGGGACTGTAGGTACATTATCGAAAAATTGTTGGAAAATGTAGGAAAAATGTAGGAAACATGTAGGAAACATGTAGGAAATGTAGGTTTTGCATAAAAAATATAAGAAGCCCGCAAAAACTGTAGGTAAAAAGTAGAAAAACTGTAGGAACTGTAGGAACTGCAGAAAAACTAAAAAAAAAGGTTTTTAAAACATAGTAAACCCCACAACAACTGGAGGTAAAAAGTAGGAAAACTGTAGAAACTGTAGAAAAACTATAAAAAATGTATGTAATACATTTTAAACACCGTAGCAATTGTAGGTACAATGTCGAAAAATTGTAGGAAATTTGTAGGAAAAGTAGGTAAGACATAAAAAATATTTTAAAAATTACAGAAATTGTAGGTAAAAAGTATAAAAAATGTTAAAAATTGATTTTTAAATAAAGTAAAAACTGCAGGAACTGTAGCACAATGTTATAAGAATGTAGGAAAAGTAGGAGTTGCATAAAAAGTATAAGAATCCCGCAGAAATTGTAGGTAAAACGTAGAAATTGTTGGAAAATGTAGGGAAAATGTAGGAAAATGTAGGAAAATGTAGGAAACATGAAGGAAAAGTAGGAATTGCATAAAAATATAAGAAGCCCGCAGAAATTGTAGGTAAAACGTTGAAATTGTTGGAAAATGTAGGAAAAATGAAGGAAAATGTAGGAAACATGAAGAAAAAGTAGGAGTTGCATAAAAAATATAAGAAGCCCGCAGAAATTGTAGGTAAAATGTAGAGATTGTTGGAAAATGTAGGAAAAATGTAGGAAACATGTAGGAAAATGTAGGAAAAGTAGGAGTTGCATAAAAAATATAAGAAACCCGCAGAAATTGTAGGTCAAATGTAGAAATTGTTGGAAAATGTAGGAAAAATGTAGGAAACATGTAGGAAAAGTAGGAGTTACATAAAAAATATAAGAATCCCGCAGAAATTGTTGGAAAAATGTAGAAAAAGTAGTTAGTGCATAAATAATACAAGAAACCTGTAGAAATTGTAGGTAAAAAAGTAGAAAAACTATAGAAAATTGATTTTAAAATAAAGTAAAAACTGCAGGAACTGTAGGTACAATGTAGACAAATTTTTGGATAATTGTAGAAAAAATACGCACTACATAAAAAAAATCGAAGAAATTGTAGGTAAAAAGTAGGAAAATTATAAGAACTGTAGGACACTTGTGAAAAAAATTCTAAAAATATACTAAATTCTGCAAAAAAATCAAAGTCCAAAAAAAAATTCCAAAAATTGTTGTAAAAATGAAGGAAAAGTAGCGACACTTGATAAAAATTTCCAAAAAACCACAAAAACTACAACACTTATTCTAAAACAGAAAATAAATTTCTACAAACGTTTTTTCCATTTTCAAATCATAATTTCACATGTAAGAACTGCAATATTAATTTTTACTATTTTTATTTTTTTACAACAGTTTTTTGTTGCACTTTTGAACGTTAAATCTCGTGTAGACAACCTTTACAGCATGTGACACAGGCGAGAGTAATTAACGAATTACAGGATTTGTCTACAAAGTGAGGCTTTTCTTGGCAAGGTTTTCAGATCGCTATTAATGAATTTGCTCTATATTTCGCTTTCATACTGTAAAGGTAGAACTGGATTAATTTTAGCGAGCATTCTAAAATCGAATACAAGTCTATTTTGAGACGAGTGTGAATAAATGAGGGTTAAGTAGTGTCACTTGCAGTACACGAAGACTGAATATGGAAGATTGCCAGGACAGGGTCTGTGGACTATTGGAAAATGCTGCTATTTTTTTGAAAATTTTTTTTTTTAAAGAAATTCCTAAAATGGTAATTTACACCAATTTTTCTATTAATTTCCTACAATTTTCCTATTTTGTTTCCTAATAATATAGCGAGTATAGATTCGATATATTGATAATCGATTCAATATATCGATTATCGATACTTAAGTTCAATATATCGATCATCAATTCGATATATCGATTATCGATTCGATGTATCGATTGTAGATTCGATATATCGATTGTTTATACCTAGGTTCGATACATCGATCATCAATTCGATATATCGTTTATCGATTCTAGTGTCGATTCATCATCGGTTTGATTTATCGATTATGGATGAGATATATCGATTATCGATACCTAGGTTCGATACATCGATCATCAATTCCATATATCGTTTATCGATTCTAGTATCGATTCATCATCGGTTTGATTTATCGATTGTAGATTCGATATATCGACTGTTTATACCTAGGTTCGATACATCGATCATCAATTCGATATATCGTTTATCGATTCTAGTATCGATTCATCATCGGTTTGATTTATCGATTATGGATGAGATATATCGATTATCGATAACTAGATTCAATACAACGATCATCAATTCCATATATCGTTTATTGATTCTAGTATCGATTCATCATCGGTTTCATTTATCGATTATGAATGCGATATATCGATTATCGATACCTAGGTTCGATATATCGATTATTTGAAGTGAGATATTTCGACTATCGATTCGATATATCATTTTTCGATTTTATTTATCGATTATCGATTCGATATGTAGATCAACCGCAAATACACAGGTATTGGCTGTGAACAACGGACGGACAGACAGACAGACGGACGGACAGGCAGACGGACGGACAGACAGGCAGGCGGACGGACAGACAGACAGACGGACGGACAGACTGACGGACAGACGGACGGACAGACGGACGGACAGACGGGCGGACAGACGGACGGACAGACGGGCGGACAGACGGACGGACAGACGGACTGACAGGCAGACTGACAGACGGACAGACAGACTGACGCCACTTTCGGCCCTAGGACACAAAACCTTTAAAAAAATGAAATAAATCTTTTTTTTTTAATTCTTACCTGTGTATCGCAAGTACAAAATTGTTTCCCGCCAAATTGATTGCTTCATGGGCTTGACCGTGGGATAGAGAGCTTACTGGTTGTTCGTTAAGTCTTACAATGACATCTCCAACTCTCAATCCCATACACTCTGATAAGCTTCCCTCTGTCACCTGTCAAACAACTCATTAATTCACTGCTTAATTAAAATCTTAATTAAACAAAAACTATATATATCCCTCGACAAATTAGTAGAAAATTAGTTTAAAAGCGGATAAAAGCTTTTTTTTAGAAAAGCGAACTTTATACTTTGTCCTTGATCGAAACGTTCTTTTTATAAATTTTTAAAATTGGAGGAATAAAATGTTGAAAATGAACTATTTTTTTTTTATAATAATTAGTAAATGATAATTATTTGTGGATAAAAAAATAAACGTCTAAATAACAAAAATAAATTAAATGATAAAAAATAATTAAAAATTATAGAAAACAATTTTTTTAATTCTATATTTAAAAAATGAATAAAAAAATTTTAAAAATAAAATATTTAAATTAAAAAGTAGATAAAGAATAATAATAAGTAAAATTATAGTTTAATTCTAATCCGGTTGTCTGGACCGTTTATTTTCACATTAACCGAGGAATTTGTTTACCCAAGAGTCAGTTGAATCACCTTCGCTTAAATTTAGATTGTTTTTATGAGAGGTAGATGATCAAAGACAGCATTTATCAAAATAATTAAAATAAAATGCAAACGTCCGGCTTTTGATAAATTTAAACGGAGGCGGATCGAACGTCCTTCCATGACGAAAATATCACAAATAAAATAACATAATAAATTTTCACGCAGAAATATTTACTTCCTTTTAATCCAATTTATTTTCCCTCTTAATGTGAATATTACAATTTTAAATCTCGGTAAAAAAATTAAAAATTAATTAAACAGAAACACCTAATCGAGAAGAGGTTATGTTTAAATTTAAATTTTTTTATTTTGCTCTTTTAAATAGAAAATTTAATTTTATCGAGACAAAATATGCCAAATTGAGTTTAAAACCAAATAAACCATTAGAACTCATAATTGGAGAAAATTAAAAATTTTTGATATTTAGGATCTTTTTTCTAAATTTGTTTCTAAATGTCAAAAATGTTTAATTTTTCTCCAGTTATTAATTTTATTGGCTTACTTTGTTTTAAAATCAATTTGACACATTTTGTCTGAATGAAAATAGATTAAAAGTCAGTTTCTCTAAAAATAATTAAAAATAAATCTTCCCGATTAAGTGTCCAATTTGGCGATTAAAAATAAAACTCGAAAAATGATTATAGAAATAATTATCGAAATAAAATAATAAAATAATAATAAATATACATAAGATACTAAAAATACAAAAAAAAATTAATTAATGAAAATGATAATTAGTTAAAGTTAATCGATTGATTGTAACGATCAATGACAAGGTTAAATACCTACTCGGATGACAGTCAGCGGTTGAGGAAAGTCACTGCCACCCGCCAGTCGAAAGCCCCATGGCCTGTTGTCGAACTTTGTGAACTTTATGTTGGTTGCCATGTTATTCTACATCTAAAATCACACGCCCAATTATAAGCAAAATAATAAGACAAAAAAAAGCTCCCGATTGAAAAAATTATTCCTCACACCTGGGAAAGAAAAATGATTTAAAATTGAATTTCAAAATTTTCTTCAAACGCAACATTCAGTGGAAATATCGAGAACAAAAAAATTTTTGTCAATAATAAATAAGTCAATTGGAACATGAAAATGTTACAAGAGACAGCGAAAAGTCAATTGGATTTGTGATAAGAGACAAGGAAAATTTTTCTGAGACAAAAAAAACTTTCTGTTGAGTCAAATGGAGCAAATTGATTCGGAGAAAATTGACTGAGTCAATAGAAATTTTCGTTAGGATTTAGTCAATTGGAATTGATAATTGAGAGAATGAAAATTGAGTCAATTGGAATTGACTATTGAGAGAATGGAAATTGAGTCAATTGGAATTAACTATTGAGACAATAAAAATTGAGTCAATTGGAATTGACTATTGAGACAACAGAAATTGCGTCAACTGGAATTAACTATTGAGACAATAAAAATTGAGTCAATTGGAATTGACTATTAAGACAATAAAAATTAAGTCAATTGGAATTGATAACTAAAACAATAAAAAATAAGTCAATTGGAATTGATAATTGTGATAATGGAATTTGAGTCAATTGGAATTGAAAATTAAGACAACAGAAATTGAGTATTGAGAGAATGGAAATTGAGTCAATTGGAATTGACTATTAAGACAACAGAAATTGAGTCAATTTGAATTGACTATTGAGACAATAAAAATTAAGTCAATTGGAATTGATAATTGAGATAATGGAATTTGAGTCAATTGGAATTGATAATTGACATAATGAAATTTGAGTCAATTTAAATTGATTACTGAAAGAATAGAAGTTAAGTCAATTGGAATTGACTATTAAGACTATAGAAATATTGAGACAATAGGAATTCAGTCAATTGGAATTGACTATTGAGACAATGGAAATTGAGTCAATTGGAATTAAAGATTGAGACAGTAGAAACTGAGTCAATTGGAATTGTGTAATTAACTATTGAAGGAATAGAAATTGAGTCAATTGGAATCGACTTTTGATACAATTGGAAACGGATCAATAGCATTTAGTTAATGGAAATTGAGTCAGTAGAATTGTGTCAATTCGAATTAAGTGAGTAGAATTTTATCAATAGAACTGAGTCAATTTTAATAGGGCCAATTGGGTACTAGTTAAAGAAATTGGGCCAATGGAATAGAGTCAATAGGTGTAGCACAGTTGGATTTGATAAAATCGCGCCAAGGGAATGTTTTTTATTTAAATTGAATCAATAGCATTGAGTCAATTGGAATTCAGATAATCACGACAATAAAAATTTAGTCAATAGAAGGCAATTTAGTTTAATTGAGTCAATAGCATTGAATAAAAAAATTTGGTCAATTAAATTCGAATGAATAAAATCGGGTCAATTGGATCGAGCCAATAAATAATATTTTACTGTGATTGAGTCAATAGCATTCAGTAATTAAAAATTGAGTCAATTGGATTTAGAGTTAATTGAAAGGCTTTAATGGGATTGAGTAATTAGAACGAATTCAATTGGAATTGAGCCAATAGTATTAAGTCAATAACAATGAGTTAAATGAACTTGAGTCCATTGAGTCATTAAAATTGAAAAATCGAAATTGAATCAATTGCTTTGAGTCAAATGAAATTGAGTTATCAAAAATTGGATAAATTTTAATAAAATTCATTGGAATAAAATTTAATTTACTCAATTTATCATTGAACTATTGAGACGAACCAATAGCTTCTAGTTAATTGAAACGAATCAATAGTTTTTAGTTAATTGAATTTAATTCAATAGAATTTTGTCAATTAGAATTTAGCGAATTGAATTTAGTCAACAGAATTGAGTCAATTGGAATCGGGCCAATTGATTCAATAGAATTGGGTCAATTGGATTAGAGTTAGTAGAATTGAGTCAACAGTTTTGGCAGAATTGGTTTTGAGTTAATAAAATCAATAGAAAGTAATTTTTATATTGAATTAGTAGTGTTGAATCAATTGGAATGAAGTCAATTGGATTTTAGATAATTAAATCGCGTCAATTAAATTGACTAAGTAAAAAATGTTTTATTGTAATTGAGTCAATAGCATTCACTAAATAAACATTGGTCAATTGGATTTGAATTAATAAAAAGGCATTCATGGGAATATGTAGTTAGAATGAATTCAATTGGAATTGAGACAATATAGTTGAGTCAATAGCAATGAGTTAAATGAAATTGAATCATTAAAATTGGGTAATTAAAATTGAGTCATTAAAATCGGATGAATTGAAATTGAATCAATAGCATTAAGTCAATGAAATTAGGTCATTAAAATGAGATAAATTGGAATTCAGTGAAAAGAATTCAATCAATAGCATTTAGTCAATTCGATTTGATTCAATTTGATTTGAGTTAATTTAATCTTGTCAATAGAATGCATTTTATTTTAATTGAGTCAATAGCATTAGGTTAATAAAAATTTCGTCAATTGCATTTGAGTTAAAAAAACAGGTCAATAGAATTTACTTTATTCGAATCGAGTCAATAGCATTTTATTTGGAATTCGGTCAATCGGAGTTGAGTTAATAAAGTCGCGTTAATTGAATTGACGCAATAGCAAGTATTTTATTGTACTTGAGTCAATAGAATTTAGCAAATAAAACATTGAGTAACATTGAGTAAAATGAAATTAAGTCATTAAAATTGGTTGAATTGAAAAAGAGTCAATTGAAATTAGTCATTAAAATTGTTAAATTGTGATTAAAAAATTAAATCAATAGCATTGAGTTCATTGGTATAGGGACTATTTGAGTTAATAGAAACGCGTCAATAAAACAGATTCAATAGAATGTGTTTAATTGGAATGAAGTAATTTGGAAGTTAATCAGTAGAATTGAATCAATAGCTATTTAAACCAAGAGCACACTAATTGGTCCAAGAAGATTTCTAATGATATTAGGGCACCTCGACTAATCCAAGAAGTCACCTATTGATCCAAAAGAAATTCTACGAATTTGACTGAACTAATTTTAATTCAGCAAAACGTCTATTGAATCAATAGCACATTTATCGAAAGGGAATTCTACCGATCAGAGGAAAAAGCTATTGATTCTGAAAAACGTCTATTGAATCTATAGGAGTATTTATTGGTCCAGAAAGAAGTTTATTAAATCAATAGCATATTTATTGGTCCAGAGAAACGTCTATTGAATCAATAACGTATTTATTGGTCCAGAAAGAAGTCTATTAAATTAATAGAGTATTTATCGGTCCAGAGAAACGTATAATTAATCAATAACATAATTATTAGTTCAGATCGAAGTCTATTGAATCAATAGCATATTTATTGGTCTAGAAAAACACCTATTGAATCAGTATCACATTAAATAATCCAGAGGAATATTGAATTAACAACACTTTCGTTGGCCACGGGATATAACTATTGAATCAATAGTAGTTCCAGGGTATTACTGTTTATAAATAGCCTATTTATTGGTCGATATACATATGCCCCTTGATTCAATAGAAATTGATTGATTCGGGGATTATCTATCAAATCAATAGCAGATTTTTATCCTGGGGTTATCTATTGAATTAGTAGCAAAGCTATTAATACAGGGCAATTTATATTGAATAGAAAGCAAATATATTGATTCACAGGAATGTCTATTGAATCAATAGAGCCCACATTGAACCAATAGCGCCTAATTTGAATCAATAGCACATTTATCGAATCAATAGCATATTTATTGAATCAATAGCACATTTATCGAATCAATAGCACATCTATTGAATCAATAGCAAATATATTAAATCAATAGCAAATCTATTGATCAAAGTTGATCCCTATTGACAGCCAAAAGTTTCCAATTGTCACAAAATGGACTTGAACCGATCCAAGAATCCTGCTATTGATCGAATCAGACCTCTCTTGATCCATCTTCTTTTCTCGCCTTCTCAGCAAAACACAACTTACATAATTCACCATCATTGACACAAATTGACAAATTATCAAACAAAACTCGTCTCTTTGATTTTGCCAAGCTCCAAAACGTTACTGGTCTTATCGAATTCGTGCTACGAATGCGGAAGTCTCTGCCAACACAATGCACTCACTCACACAGACAAAATTGGAATGTCTGACCGAATTTAGAAGCACTTGGCTCTTAAAAAAAAAAAAAAAAAAAAAAAAAAAAAAAAAAAAAAAATCCACCTTTCTCCTCAAAATCTGTCATTCTCACAATTAATCGCATCTCAATAAAATTGTCCCTTTTCTCGATTTTGGACGAGTTTCAGGGGGTGCCCCCAAAAATCCATTCAGTCAAAGAGGAAAAAGATGCGATTTTTTTTTTTTTTGATGCGATGAATTAAATGCAGGATGTGAAAGAGGTGGATATTGCGATGAGACAAACACGGGGGATTTTTTTTTTTTTAAGCGAAAGTTGCTCACTGCAGATTGGCGGCGACGGCTCACCAAACAGGACGGAATAAAATGCACTGACGATTGGTTTCGGGCAGGTCACACTGCAGCGCTGCACTCTGACTATAAAACGGTGTCACGATAAACTCTGCCAACGGCAATCAGTACTCTAGCCACAAATACCCACCCACCCCGCTACGGCCGGACGGTAGGCTCGGTCTATTTACTGATCGATCTATTTAGATCGAGCCTCGATCTCGTTATTCGTTAGCGAACATTAACAACGCGTGTCTGTTTTTTTTTTTTTTTTTTTTTGGCATATTCGATATAAGCAAAAATTCATAGAGAACTGGCCATTAATCAAGCGCGCCCATCCCCTCCACTTTTACTACTTTCAATGTGGCTTCATCCAGGAATCTTGTCTGTGGTCAGATTTAAAACGAGAGACCTACGGACATTGACTCTGTGAAATATAACTGTCAAGGAATTTGAAATGAGACGAGTTTTTTTGGACAAGAATTCACGAATTGGAGGAAAATTGAACGACTCGCAAGTTGGGGGAGGGATAAACTTGTGAATAATGGGGATTTTGAATCTTGGTATACGGGACAAAATTTCTCAAGTGGGACACTTTTTTTTATGGTGATATTTTTTTATGTATTATAAAAATTTTTGTAGTATTTTCGATGCAAAATACTGTCCTGAAGTTGTTTTGCAAAATTTTAATTTTTTCATGAGATATTGTTTAAACAATTTTTGAGTATCAAGTTGTTAATGAATTTTTTTTTTTGACAATTTGATGGATTTTGGTAAAATTTGGTATGAGTAGTACACGATAATCATGCTTTAGGATAAACAAAATTAATTTGATGTTGTGACAAATTTGTTTAAAATAGCAAACAATTATTATAAACAATTATAAATAAAGTAAACTTCTCGTTCGAATTCCGTATTTTTTCTCAGCAATTTAGATTCCCTGTTTTGTTACGAGTAATTTAAAAAATAAAAAAGTTAGTATTCTTTATTAGGTCAGAAGTTATGGCCATTTTTCTCTTGACGCTCAGCGCGCGAAGACGATACAAGGCTACTCATTAAAATGTTCCGAAACAAAATTTAACAATTTAAAAAATATTTATCACTATTTTTTTGGAAATATTTAGGCAAATTTTGAATAATTATAAATGTAGATTATTAGAAAATATTTAATGTAATTTCTAATTTGTTTAAACAAATTATTATTGTTTACTAGCAAAATAAAACGCGCGCTAGCGCGCGATTAGTTTTTCATGCATTTTAAAAATTATAAAATACAATAGTAAATATAACAAATCGGTAAATACTATTTATCTAATATGAAGAAATAAATATTTTTAATACAATATTTAAAAATCAATTAATATAAATAAAATAAATATTTATTTAGGCCAAAATTTATAATATTTTAGAATTAAAAAGAATTGCAAAAAATAATTGAAATTAAACAAAATAATTGCAAATTTTGCAAATTAAATGAAAGAAAAAATGAAATCAATTAAAAATTTGGGAAAGTAATTTAAACAATCATAAAAATGTTTTAAACGTAAAGAAAATAATTTAAATTTGAGAATAATACTTGAGAATCTTAAAAGTAAATTAAAATAAAATTGAATAATGAGAAATTAAAGAAAATAATTGAAAATTGAAACAACATGGTTAAAAATTAAGATAAATATATTAAAATTTAAAATAATTAAAATTTGAGAAAATAATTAAACAAATTACATAAAATATTTTAAATGAAGGAAAGTTAAACAAAATTTGAGAAAAATACTTAAAACTTTCAGAAATTCGTTGAAATAAAAGAAAATAATTAAAAATTAGAGAAAATAAATTAAAAAAGATAAAAATAATTTTAAATTGAACAGAACAAGTTTTAATTAAAGAGAAATAAGTAAAAACTTTTTGGCAATTAGGAAAAAGAACGAGAAAAGAACGAAAATAATTGAAAATTAAAGAAAATAATATAAAAAATAATATAATTAATGAAATAATTGAAAAGTCAGATAAATAGTTAACAATTTTTGAAATTATGAAACAAATGTAAAGAATTGAAAATTAAACGGAATAAATTTTGGAAAATAATTAAAAAATATTTAAAAATTTTAAAACTTGACGAAAAAAATTAAAATATGATACAAACAGTTATAAGTTGTAAAAAATAAATTACATTTAAGTGTGATAATTGAAAAAACTGCAGATTTTTTTTTAAATAGAAAAAAATAATTGAAATTTGAAAAAAATACATGAAGATCTTAGAAATCAATTAAAAAAAAAGAAAATAACTAAAAATTGGAAAAAAGAATTGAAGAAAGAAGCTAAAAGTAATTGAAATTTACGATAATTAATAAACAAATTTTGAAATTATGAAAACAAATGAAAATAATTAAAAATTGAAAAAAAGAATTGAAATTTTATAAAAATACTTAAAAATCTTAGAAAATATAATTTTATAAAATTAGAAAAACTAAAAATTGGAGAAAAGACTGGAAGAATGCTAAAAATAATTGAAGTTTACGATAATTAATTACTTGAAAAAATTTTAAAAATTAATCCTATAAAATGAGAAAAACTAAAAATTTGAGAAAAGTTGGGAAGAAAGCCAAAAATAATTGGAATTTACGATAATTAATAAAAAAAATTTGAAATTCTGATAAGAAATGAAAATAATTTGATACTGAAGAAAATATTTGAATTTTCAGAAAAATACTTAAAAATCTTAAAAAATAATTTTAGAAAATGAGAATAATAATTAACAATCAAGAAAAAAAATTGAAAAATAATCAAATTAATCAAAAATTTGAAAAAAATAATTCTAATATGCTGAAAATAATTTAAGATTGATAAAGAAAATTGAATTATGATGAAAATAATTTAAATATGAAAAATTGAAAACATTCAATAAAATTTGAGAGAAATAACTGAAAAATCATAGAGTATTTGAAAAAAATGATAATAACAAAATTACTTAAAAAATTTTAATTAAAGAGAATAATTAAAAAATCGCAGAAATAACGAAAATTGATGAAAATAATTGCAATATCGGATAAATAATTGGAATATATAAATAATAATAATTTGAGAAAATTACTTGAAAAAATTTAGAAATTAATTTTATAAAATGAGAAAAACTAAAAATTGGAGAAAAGTTTGGAAGAAAGCTAAAAATAATTTAAATTTACGATAATTAATTAAAAAAATTTGAAATTCTAAAAACAAATAAAAATAATTAAAAACTAAAGAAAATATTTGAATTTTCAGAAAAATACTTAAAAATCTCAGAAAATAATTTTAGAAAATGAGAAGAATAATTAACAATCGAGAAAAAAAATTGAAAAATGATAAAATTAATTAAAAATTGAAAAAAATAATTGAAATATGATGAAAATAATTTAAATATGAAAAATTGAAAACATTCAATAAAATTTGAGAGAAATAACTGAAAAAGTTATAGAATATATGTTTAAAAAAAAAAAATAATTACAAAATTACTTAAAAAATTTTAATTGAAGATAATTAAAAATTCGCAGAAATAACGAAAATTGATGAAAATAATGAATATAATTATAAATTGATGAAAATCAAGAAAAATTGCAGAATTTATTTTTAAGTAAAAGAAAAAAATTAAAAAAACGTTATATATTATTATTTTTGTCATTTTAGAGTTATTTTTTACAAATTGCAATTATTTTATTCAATTTTTTTTTATTGTCATGAACTTTTAAATTTCTTACGTACCTGTTTTCAAGTATTTTCATCATTATTTTTATTTTTGTCACGAATTTATTAATTATTTTATACCTTCAATTATTTTCCTCAAACTTATAATTTTTTTTTTAACTTTACAATTATTCTCTATAGTTTTTTAATTTTTACACCAGTTTTAATTATTTATTTCAATATTTCAATTGTTTTTGCAAGTTTTGCAAAAAAATAGGAATTTAATTGAGAAGCAGTAAAAATAATTAAAAATTGGAGAAATTCTTTGCAAAATGATGAGAATAATAATTGAAAATTGAAAAAGAAGTATTAAAATTAAAGACAAATATTTTAAATCAAGGAAATTAATTTAAGAATATTTAAAAAAAAATTCAGAAAATATTTGAAAAGTAAGAAAAAATAATTAAAAATTAACGAAATAATTTTAATTTCTGATAAATACTTGGAAAATTACAATCACAAATTTCAATTATTTTTAGTTTTCTTTAATTCTTCTATCCAACTTTTAATTATTCTCATTTTTTTCCTAATTTTTAAGATCTTCATGTATTTGTCTCAAATTTCAATTATTTTTTTTATTTAATAAAATTTTCCTAATTTTTTCAATTATTTCTCTCAAATGTTATTTATTTTTTACAACTTACCACTGTTTTTATCATATTTCAATTTTTTTCTTCAAATTTCAAATTTAAAAATCTTTTTTCAATTATTTTCCAAAATTCATCTCTTTTAATTTTCAATTTTTTTCATTAATTTCCAAAATTTTAAACTATTTATCTGACATTTCAATTATTTAATTCAATTTTCAATAATTCATATTATTATTTATATTTTCAATTACTTTCGTTCTTTTTCCTAATTTCCAAAAAGTTGCTTAATTGAGAAGCAGTAAAAATAATTAAAAATTGGAGAAATTCTTTGCAAAATGATGAGAATAATAATTGAAAATTGAAAAAGAAGTATTAAAATTAAAGACAAATATTTTAAATCAAGGAAATTAATTTAAGAATATTTAAAAAAAAATTCAGAAAATATTTGAAAAGTAAGAAAAAATAATTAAAAATTAACGAAATAATTTTAATTTCTGATAAATACTTGGAAAATTACAACATTTAATTGTAATAAAAGAAATAATTTAATAATCATAGAAATGTTTTGAAATTGATGAAAATAATTGAAATTCGACATAAATAATTGAAAATTAAGAAATTTAATTCAGAAATAATAGTTGAAAAAAAATAATTTAAAGATAATATAAATAATTTAAAATAATTGAAAAAAGATAAAGATAAATTGAAAAAAATTAGAGAAAATTATATATACATGAAATACAAAAAATCGTAAAAATAATTGAAAATTGAATAAAATCATTGAAATACGACAAAAATATTAAAAAATGAGGAAATTAATGGAAAAGAATGAGAGTAATTAAAAATTGATGAAAATATTTTAAAAATCATAGAAACGTTTTGAAATTAAAGAAAAGAACCGAAATTTGATAAAAATAATTGAAAAATGAAAATTGAAAACAATATGGGAAATTTGAGATTAATAATCATAAATTAAAAGAATTAATTTAGTAATAATAATTTAAATAAATAATTTAAAGATAATATAAGAAACTTAAATTTAAGAAAATAATTGAAATATGATAAAACAATGAGAAATCAAAAGAAACAAACGAAAATAAAGAGAAATAATTTTAGAAAAATAGTTATTGAAATTTGAGAAAAATACTTGGAAATCTTAAAAATTAATTGAAATAAATTAGAATAATTAAAAAAATTAAAGAAAATAATTGTAGAATGATAAAAATAATTGAAAATTAAAGAAAATATTTTAAAATTCCAGAAAAATAATTGCAAAAATTACTGAGTTTAAATAAAATAAAATATAATAATTAAAATTTAAGGAAAAAAATTAAATTGAATTAATTAAATTAAATTTCTTTGGAAATTATGAAAAATAATTAAATAATTGAAAATTGAAGAAAATAATTGAAATTCGACGAAAATATTTTAAAAAATTCAAAAATTAATGGAAAAAAATCAGGGTTATTAAAAATTGGTGGAATTTTGTCGAATTTTTATTAATTAAAATAATTTTTTTTGTATTTTTTATATTTTATTATTAATTTTCCAATAGATGGATTGATGTGTATTCTTACAGCTATCCCTGTTTAGTATCTTTCCTCCATACTCTACTGTTAAAAGGGTTGCATTCGCAGGGATAAAATTTTATTTCTTTTCTTTGTATATAAATATATTTTTTAGTATATAAACAATGCACATAAATATTTTTGTTTCTACAACAAGAAAAACCCATTATTATTTTTCTTAATTTTATTTTCCGAAATAAAGAAATAAAAATCATGACTTCTTTAGAATTTTTAACACTGTAGAAGTTAAAAATTGTTTAAATTCATCTTTTGCAATTTTCACTATTTCTTGTTTCCAATTTTTTTCTCTCGCATATTCAATAATTTCTCACAATCTGTCTCAAAAATACAAAAAAAAATTTATTGTCCAAGGAAATAAAATGTTGAAATAGTCGAAAAAAGTTGTCTTTCAATTTTTCATAATTCACAGAAAATTATAAAAAAGAAAAGATGTTACTCCCCTTAAATAAATAATTTAGAAAAAATTAACAATAATTACTTAAATAAATTTAATTTTATAATATGTGAACTAAACTTTAAAATAAGTGAAAATTGTTAGTAATTTATATTTTCCCCGTTAAATTATTTATTATTTGTTATTTGTAACCGTCATAAATAAATTTCAGTTTCTGGATTTTCGAAAAATAAAATTAATCCTTCTGTTCTCGGAATTTATAAGAAGAGCTTATATTCATAAAAATCAGGGCGTTTCAAGAAGCCTTTATACAAACACTTTAATGACATTCTATTGACAATTTTCTGCTCATTTCTGATAATTTTTCTCGAATAATTTATGACCCTTCTGGATTAGTTTCCAATACGGCGTCTAAGTGGTACCCGCCCAGATCCCAAGACGTCATAAATAAATGATAAAAATAATAACTAATATATTAAATAATGATAATAATATATTAGATTTTGATTTAAATTCAAAAAGATTTAAAAAATGGGGAAACTACAGCTAAAAATAATAATAAAAATAATACAGTAATAATAGTAAAGTTAGATTATTATTAAAAATTAAAAAAAAATTCAAAAAAGGGTTAACTTTTCCTAGATATGAAAATAATTAATATTATTAATAAAAATAATGATAATTGTAATAAATCTTTTTTAAAAAGGGGAGAAATTCTCAAGAAATTTAAAAAAAAATAAACGAAATATAAAAATGTTTAAAGTATAAAATCTTAAAATACGGTTTAGTTTATCTAAGAGTAGAACATTTTAAAAATAACAGTAATTTATAATAATTATTTATTAAGGACGATAAACATCAGTGGCGTAACTAGGAGGACAAGGGCCTCGGGGCAAAAAAGAAAATGGAGCCCCAATTATATATATGATTTTTTCTTTTAAAATTTTAAATCATATTTTACCTTTTTAAAATGTTTTCAAATTTTAAAATTATAGCCATTTTAATTTCTTCAAATTTCAGTTAATGTGAACTTGCATTGATTAAAATTTCAATTAATCCAAGTTTCAAATATAATTAATTTGAATTTTAAACTATTTTTATCATTTTTTAATTATTTTCTGCTATTTTTAATTCTTTTAATTATCTTTAAATTGTTTCCCAAAATCTTAAATTTACCTTCCTCAACTTTTAAATAATTTGTTTAGTTTTTTCAGATATTTTTTCAATTTTCATTATCTTTCTCTTTACATTAAATCAATTTAATTCTTCATTTTTAAATTTTATAATATTCATCTTAAATTTAAAGTGACTTCTATAATTTACCAATATATTTGTCATTTTGCAATTATTACCTTCAAATTTTAATAATTTTATAATTTCTGAATTAATTTCCTGAACTTTGAAATGCAAATAATTATTTTGTACACTTTCTTCATTTCTTTTTATTATTTTGCAATGAATTTTTCCATTTCTTTAAATTTTCTTGATTTTTCAATTAATTTCCAAAATTTGCAGTTATTTTCAGAAATTTAGATTGTCATCAATTTTCCATATTTTAATCGATTTTTCAACTATTTTCTTTTGCTTAAAAACAAATTTCGCAATTCTTCTAGTATTTTCTTTAATTTCTAATTAGTTTTATTATTTTGGGATAACTTTGAAAAATTTAAATTATTTATCTGAAATCTCAATTAATTTCATCAATTTTCCATTATTTCTGCGACCTTTTTAATAATTCTCTTTAATTAAAATTTTTTAAGTACCTAATTTTGTAATTATTTTATTTCTTAAAACATATATTATTATTTTTTTAATTATTTCCCTCAAATTTTATTAACTGTTATCAATTTCTCATATTTAAATTATTTTCCTCAATTGTTAATTATTATTAACTTTTTTTAAAATTAATTTCTATGATTTTTAAATATTCTTCTAAAAGTTTAATTATTTCCATTAATTTAAGATTATTTCTGCGATTTTATAATTATTCTTTTTAATCAAAATTTTTTATGTAATTTTGTAATTATTTTATTTTTTTGACATAAAATATTCTATGATTTTTCCAATTATTTCTCTCAAATTTTATTTACTGTTTGCAATTTTTCATATTTAAATTTTTTTTTTCAAATTTCAAATTTTTTTCTCAATCTTAAATTATTTTCAGCATATTATGCACTTAATTTTTTCAATTTTGAATTAATTTTATCATTTTTCAATTATTTTCCTCAATTATTAATAATTATTATCATTTTCTAAAATTTATTATTTTCTAAGATTTTTAAGTATTTTTCTAAAATTTCAATTATTTTCATCAACTTTCGATTATTTCTGTGATTTTTAAATAATTCTCTTTAATAAAAATTTTTTAAGTAATTTTGTAATTATTCTATTTCTTTCAACATATATTTTATGATTTTTTCAACTATTACCCTCCAATTTTATTTACTGTTTGCAATTTTTCATATTTAAGTTATTTTTATCATATTTCAATTAATTTTTTTAATTTTGAATTAATTTTATCATTTTAAAATTATTTTTGTCAATTTTGAATTAATTTAATCATTTTTCAATTATTTTCCTCGATTGTTAATTATTATTATCATTTTCTAAAATTATCTTCTAAGATTTATAAGTATTTTTATGAAATTACAATAATTTTCTCCAATTTTAAATTAGTTATATTTGTTTTCTTAGTTTCCAAATTTTTTTTATTAATTATCGTAAATTTCAATTGTTTTTAGCTCTCTTCAATTCTTTTATTAAATTTTTAATTATTCTCATTTTTTTCAATTAATATTTAAAATCTTCATGTATTTTTCTCCAATTTCAATTATTTAATTATGTAATTATTTTCAGCATATTTCAATTCTTTTTTTCAATTTTCAACTAATTTTATCTTTTTTCAATTATTTTCCTCGATTGTTTCTTATTAATATCATTTTCTATAATTTTTAAGACTTTTTCTAAAATTCCAATTATTTTCATCAACTTTCGATTGTTTCTGCGATTTTTTCATAATTTTTTTTAATTAAACATTTTTAAAGTAATTTTGTAATTATTTTCTTTCTTTAAACATATGTTCTACTATTTTTTCAACTGATTCCCTTAAATTTTATTTATTGTCTATAAATTTTTATATTTAAATTATTTTTATCACATTTCAATTCGTTTCTCAATCTTAAATTATTTTCATCATATTTTGAACTTATTTTTTTCAATTTTGAATTATTTTCCTCGATTGTTAATTATTATCATAATTTTCAAATATTTATTATTTTCTAAAATTTTAAAGTATTTTTCTAAAATTTTAATTATTTTCATCAAATTTCGATTATTTCTGCGATTTTTTAATAGTTCTCTTAAATTACAAATGTTTAAGTAATTCTGTAATTATTTTCTGTCTTTAAACATATATTTTATGATTTTTTCAACTATAACCCTTAAATTTTATTTACTGTCTGCAATTTTTCATATTTAATTTATTTTCATCACATTTCAATTTTTTTCTCAATCTTAAATTATTTTTAGCATATTTTGCACTTATTTTTTCATTCTTGAATTAATTTTATCATTTTTAAATTATTTTTGTCGATTGTTAATTATTATTTTCATTTTCTAAAATTATTTTCTAAGATTTATAAGTATTTTTATAAAATTACAATAATTATCTTCAATTTTGAATTATTTTTATTTGTTTTCTTAATTTTCAAATTTTTTTTATTATTTATCGTAAATTTCAATTATTTTTAGTTCTCTTCAATTCTTTTATTCAATTTCTAATTATTCTCATTTTTATTAATTATTTTTTAAATCTTCATGTATTTTTCTGAAATTCCAATTATTTAATTATGTATTTATTTTCAGCATATTTCAATGATTTATTTTCAACTTTGAACTAATTTGATCATTTTTAAATTATTTTCCTCAATTGTTAATTATTATTTTCATTTTTTAAAATTTTTTAAGTATATTTCTAAAATTTTAATTATTTTCATCAACTTTTGATTGTTTCTGTGATTTTTTAATAATTTTTCTAATTAAACATTTTTATGTAATTTTGTAATTGTTTTATTTTTTCAAACATATATTCTACTATTTTTTCAACTGATTCCCTTAAATTTTATTTATTGTGTATAAATTTTTATATTTAAATTATTTTTATTATATTTCAATTCTTTTCTCAATCTTAAATTATTTTCATCATATTTTGCACTAATTTTTTTTAATTTTTCAATTTTGAATTAAGTTTATCAATTTTGAATTATTTTTGTCGATTGTTAATTATTATTATAATTTCCAAAAATTTATTATTTTCTAAGATTTTTAAGTATTTTTCTAAAATTTTAATTATTTTTGTCAAATTTCGATTATTTCTGCGATTTTTTAATAATTCTATAAATTAAAATTTTTTACGTAATTTTGTAATTATTTTCTGTCTTTAAAAATATATTTTATGATTTTTTCAACTATAACCCTTAAATTTTATTCATTGTCTGCAATTTTTCATATTTAATTTATTTTTATCATATTTCAATTATTTTTTTCAATTTTGAATTAATTTTATCATTTTTAAATTATTTTTCTCAATTGTTAATTATTATTCTCATTTTCTAAAATTATTTTCCAAGATTTATAAGTATTTTTTCAAAATTTCAATTATTTTTATTTGTTTTCATAATTTCCAAATTTTTTTCATTAATTATCATAAATTTCAATTATTTTTAGTTTTCTTTAATTCTTCTATCCAACTTTTAATTATTCTCATTTTTTTCCTAATTTTTAAGATCTTCATGTATTTGTCTCAAATTTCAATTATTTTTTTTATTTAATAAAATTTTCCTAATTTTTTCAATTATTTCTCTCAAATGTTATTTATTTTTTACAACTTACTTTTTTTATCATATTTCAATTTTTTTCTTCAAGTTTCAAATTTAAAAATCTTTTTTCAATTATTTTCCAAAATTCATCTCTTTTAATTTTCAATTTTTTTCATTAATTTCCAAAATTTTAAACTATTTATCTGACATTTTAATTATTTAATTCAATTTTCAATAATTCATATTATTATTTATATTTTCAATTACTTTCGTTCTTTTTCCTAATTTCCAAAAAGTTGCTAATTTTATATTTTTAATTAAAAATTGTTCTCTTCAATTTTAAATTACGTTTATCTTTTTTCATTCATTTTCTCCAGGTTTTAATTATTTCCTTTTTTATTCAACGAACTTCTGAAAGTTTTAAGTATTTTTCTGAAATTTTTATTAACTTTCCTTTATTTAAAATATATTATGCAACTTTTTCAATTATTTTCTCAAATTTTAATTTTTTTCTATTAATTTTATTCATTTATTTTTCAATTTACAATTATTTTCTCTAATTTTTCACTATTCAATTTTTTCAATTTATTTTTAAAACATTTCAATGATTTATTCAGGAAATATTTATTCAATGATTTATTAATATTTTATTATTTATTTATTTATTTATTTATTATTAACACATTATATTATATTATTATTATTATTCATATTTATAATATAATTTATTATACAATATTTTTAAAAACAAATGACGTCATGGAAAATTTTGCTTGAGAAATCTTTTTGAATATCCTAATAGCATCTTTTCATAAATTGTCCTATTGTCTTTAATGATATCCCCTCCTTAAAGTCTTAAACTATCTTTAATGAAGGTCCTTAAACTATCTTTAACGAGGTCCTTAATGACGTCTGAGTACTCAGAAGTGACGCGACCAGAGTCCAGACAGTTAGTCTTCTTCAGTCTTCTTCCGAGGTTGGTCGCGTACAGGTGATAGTTCTCTTCCGGGGTCGGTCCCGTACAGGCATTCTTAAAATTTATTTTAACATAAAGCGTAACAATACGCTAAAAAGTGTATCATTTATACATTATAAATATTTTAAAAATATTAATAATAAATATTTCAAAAAAGTTTTAAAAAAAATTCTCATTTGTGATGAAAATGTTAAAAGTGCCCTGAAATGTTAAAAGTGCTTCTGAAATTTGTGTCTATTTAGAATATCAGTGCAAATATTTGATGACAGAATTTTACTCATCCTCTCCAAAAGGTTTGCTAAAAAGTATAATTATTCTATTTTATATAAATTTTATTTATTTTGAAAATTATTTCAAAGTAACATTTGAAATTATGATATAAAATATTGTCACTCATGAGAAAAGTCTTTTCCAAATCTTATCTACAAATTTTGGTTTCCTTTAGTTCTTGAGAATTCGAAATAAATATGTTTTCTTTTAGAACAATATGTATTTTATACGCAAAAAAAATTCTACTCTTACTTGTATCCTCGAAATATTTTAATAAATAAGTAAATAAAATCCCACTACTTTCAAAAAGATTTTTAAAATTTTAATTAACTGTAATATAATTAGATTTGATATTAAATTTTATGTATTAAATGTTGATCAAATTTTTAATTGTTTTAAAATTCATCCAAGTAAAGTTTAAATTTTTGTTTCTTCAAAACTAAAACTAGATGATTATTTAAAATTGAAATCTAGATGTTTAAACAAAACCAAGAACCAATATAAATAATTTTAAGCCCTGATTTTTAATATCGAGGTTTCTAATGCAGGGGCTATTATTTAAATAGTTTCCGCCTTACACCAAAATTATAAAATTGTTTACTCTTTTCATTATTTTGCAGTATGTTTAAGAATTCTCATACTTCTTGTATAAAATAATTTTTAACTATAATTAGATTCATTTCATCGTCGATTAATAGCTGTTGTGATAAAGTCGGAATTTTTTTTAAATCTGGCGTTATCTTATATACTCCTTTTTTTTTGCAACATTCCTGCTTACGAGCCAATTAAAATTTTCAAAAATTTTGGCTTCTAACCCTAATCTTACAAAAGGAACAATTCTTCGTTTGATAACTCCTTCTTTTCATCTTCTTAAAAGTTTTTGATTCCTTTAAAAAACAAAACTGTGGTCTTGGTCTGCCACGACTTTCTGAATTTTCTTCATTTGTTTCTTCTTTATTTTTTCTCTGTGAAAAGAAAAATCATATTTTGAATTGAAGCCGTTTGCATTTATGTCATAAAATAGTTCTGGAAAATCCAACATTGAGATATCATTTTTACGTTTAACGATTTTATACGATTGTTTGTTGTATTTTTTTTTTTAAGTGAATTAAATAAATGCAATTTCTTTATAACAATGGTTGAAATTTTCTAAAAGTAAATGTGTAGCATGAAAATTGTTGAAGCTCTAAACATGTAAATAAGCAAATAGTTTAATTAAAAATTATGTTAATTAACATTAAATTGGAAAAAAATATCTACCGCTGACAAAAACAACTATTATTTTTTGTTTTTCATCTTTGAAATAAACTTTTAATAAAAAAAAATTCGGAACTTGAATATTTCGGAATCGTTTAAAATTTAAACATGTTTATTATATTCTTGGAATAAAAGTCGAAACAGTATAAAAAGGAATTAGAAAACATTAAAAACATACGATTCTAAATTTAATGTTTCTAAATCCGTCAAAAAAATTATATTTCCTATTCTAAATTTTCTTCTTCGAAGATTCATAAATTTTTCCACATTTCCAAATATAAACTTCACTTACGACAAAATATTAAAAAACGAAAAATTTGATAACCGATAAATACAAATAATTTCCAATGCAATGATGAAAAATATTTTTTAATATTTGCGATCGGATAATAATGTTTTAAAAATGCCCTTTCTCAGTCAAAATTGATCAATAAATTTCAATAGATGATTAATAATCATTTTTCTATCGCGTTTCCAAAATGGATAGGATTTTTCAATGAAAAGCGTACTCAAAATGATTAAAACTTGTTCAGGAAAATTTTTCTGACAAGTAACGACCGCTATTGTTTTCTAGAAATGTTTATAAGCGACTGGAGAATCAAATTGAAAAATTTATGACCGCTTTAGCGGATCTAAGAATCAGTGAAGAGTCACTGGATTCTAATCTTCTAGTCGTGATAACATTTTAGAGACAATCTGCTAAAAATGTTTTCCTAATTAAGGGAACATTTAATGTATACAAGTGTACATTCTGAAAATAAATTTTTAGTCACCGTGGGTGTCTATAAAAATTTTTAAAGTTCACAATCATATGTGAATTGAGTCTTTTTCATTCGAAAAATTCTATCCCATTTGTTTGCCTAAAGTCAACTTGAAAAATAAATCAAAAGCGAAAATTTTGTTTATCAATTTTGAGGAAGAAAACGGATTTATTAAATTTTTACGTACAATTTAAACTAAAAATTAACCGAGAAAATTATTATAAAATGTTTGTCATCATTGAATTGGTTCCTATCATCGGTATAAAATTGAAGTATTGAAAATAGTGATTGGATAAAAACTTGATTAATTTATTAAAAAAAAATTCGTCAAGTTTTCAGTTGTTTACAAAGTGAAGAATTTGTATATGGAAATGGATATTTTGAAATCAAAATGTTGATTATATTAAAAAAAAAAAAAAATAGTAAGAAATTCTTATAAAATGTATCAATGAAAGTTTAGAATAGAAATAAGGGTTTTTTTAAAAAATTTGATTTGTACAATGTTAAATATTTGTCTTTTTAAAATCTCAAAAAATGTTAGTCATACTTTTTGTCGATCTTTAAACTTTTTTTCTGAGTTGCTACTAAACATGTTTAAATTTCCTCTTTTTTATTCTCATTTAACTAAAAAAAAAAACACTTGAATTTATATACAAAAAATTATTTTATATACAAAGATTAAAAACAAAATTATGCAATTTACAATAGAAAAGTAAATTTAAATTTAAAAATTGTAAATATGATGATTATTTACAATTTTATAGGTTTTGAAACATTAACCATTTTTTTAATAAACAAAAAAATTTTTTAATGAAACTATTATCATTTTTGCATTTAGGAGCTTTCACGTTTTTATACTAAAAATTTTTTTTTGAAGTCACATTTCATTAAATTTGTTCTAAATAAAACAAAGTTTTAACCACCATTGTCTCTTTTACGAAACTTTAGTAATTTTGACACTTTTTTAATTAATTTATAAAATTATAAAAAAAAAAAAAAACTAATTTAAATTAAGTTAAAGAATTGAAATTTAATCATTCAATTTTTATCTTCCTACGAGCCCTAATTTGTTTACACTTTTTTAAAAAATATGATATTTTATAACAAAAAATTTTCAACTATTTTGTACTGACATGAATTTAACAATTTTTAAAATTCTTTATTGTGTTCAAACCTTCAAAATCATACTATTTTTGATGACGATTTTCCAAAAGTCAATCTCAACGATTTCAATCTTCAACTATTATTGGTTGATAATATTTTTCGCAAAATCGAAGAAAATCAACAAAATCAATTACAGTTTCAAAAAGAGACAGGAATTTCAGTATTCATTTGTATAGACAGATGGAAATCTAAACTTCTTTCCGTTGGGGAAAAATTAATTTCTTCTTTAAAGGTTTCTTCGTTTTCTATTTGTTGTTTCACAAATATAAAAAAGTTTGCCAGTAATAGGCTTCAAGGGCCTAAAATCTGAAAACTTTCTTCATTCGAAAATGTAACGTTTTCTTAATAGATTGCTTCCTTTATTTTGGTGATCAAACGTTGCATCGTAATGAGAAAGAGAAAGATGTAAGTATATCTTTGTCTCTCTCTTTCTCATTACTGCGCAACGTTTGATGCATTCATATGATTTCACCCTAACGTAACCTCAAAAAGTACAGGAAAACTGGACCTGTTCACCAACTTTCATCTTTTCGTTTTTCTCTTATTTGAAAAAATGCGAAGAAACTCGAAATATTCCATTTAATTTTAATTCAAATATTTTATCAAAATATTTGACACTTAATAAATTGAACCACTCATTTATATATGAATAGGTAAATCGGAAAAATTTAACCTCCTCCCTTCTTTTTTTTTAATCTGAATACTTAACCGTCGCTCTTGTGAAAATACGAAACTTTTTTGTTATTGTTCTGTCCAAAATGATTTGGAAACATTTTTCTGAATCATAATCACAGAACTTTATGAACAGGAATTCTTTAGAAGTCCTTGAGAATCACTTCTGGACAATTATGCACAGATTTTAAGCAAAAATACCGTTTAATCAATGGCGTACCGAGCATTGTTGGCGCCCGGGGCAAAAGGTATTTTTGCCGCCCCTTATTGAAAATTATTTCATCGATTTTCCGTCCCCAAATGCATTGGGCTCGAGGTTGACGCCCGGGGTGACTGCCCCCTCTAGATACGCTACTGCGTTTAATAATTTCAAATACTTGAAATGCTCACTTTCACTTTAACCTAACAGTTCTCGAGTATATTTTGAATTCTTGTTTTTCTTTTTCTATTTTACAATTAGTAACTTTTTCTTGCGAAAAAAACTTCGTTCTTGAAAACTGCATTTTAATTTAAAAGACGTTATTTAAATGAGGGTTCTAGAGCCCTTTTACCTCAAAAGTTTTCTACACCGTGCAACATTTTTTGAGGTTATGAATATGTTTATGCTCTTTTAGCAAGCGGTCACCTTACTGTATCATTTATTAGGTATTTTACCCGTTTTTTACGAAAATTACCGTCATTTACCGTCATTTATTTAAAAGCACATCCAATATCATTGTTACTTACAAGAGTGAGAGAAAAAATTAGAAAGCGTTTGTCTATCTCTCTCGCTCTTGCACATTACTATGGAAACCAGCGCGGAGCTGTGACCGAACCCTAAGAGCGCAGTCGTGCCCTTTTTAGAATACTTTTCTTGTCTTTCTCTGTTACATGAAAATATGAGTTTGTCTCACTTCCACATCTTTGTTTGCATGCAGAATTATGGCATTATATAGCACTTTAATCTTATAGCTTATAAGATTAATATAGCACTTTAATCTAAAGAAGAAAAACGAGAACAATTTTGCAAAAATGTTATATCACGTCTAAAGGAGCGGTCACAGCTCCTGGCTGTCTGACGGTTACCATGGTAACGTATGAGAGTGAGCAAGAGGGAACACATTCTCTCTCTTGCTCACTTTCATACGTTGCCATGGTAACGTGCAGGAAGCCAAGAACTTTGACCGTACCTTGAGACAGAAACAGTCACTGTCCTTTCTTATCTCATGTTTATTTTACAAGTTACCATGGTAACGTATGAGAGTGAGCAAGAGGGTAAATTTGTTCTTTCTTGCTCACTCTCATACGTTGCCATGGTAACCTGCAAGCAGCCAGGAGCTGTGACCACTCCCTTAAAACTTCATTGTGCTTAAGGTCTAAGCAGATAGAAAAGCCCCAAGCACAATGAAACATCTTAAATCGTAAGAATGAGAGGAAGTAGCTCAGACATATATCTCTGTCCTGCTTCCTCTCATTCTTACGATGTGCAATTTCAAGATTAAAGTTTCATTCTGCTTAGGGCTAAATACGGATACGGGACGAGCATGAGACAGAGAAGGACAGAAACTGTCTCTGTCCTTTATTATCTCATGCCCTGCTCCCGCAACCGTATTCATTGTGCGTTGGGCTTTAGAGCTTATAAAAATATTACGTTACGTGACAAAAGCTTCCAACCCTGTTCACAATTTACCATTAGTCGGTAAACTAGAGCAACTAATTATTTTCACACATTTCATTCTGTATTTGCACTGACACTGATCTCCATAAGTACAATCAAGATTATATTATCAAACTCATCAAGATTCATCGGAATTTGTAAAAGCACAGTATTGGAGATTTTATCAGTGAACTTGGTGAGTAGAAATCAATGAAAGCTCCTGACCTTCACAATATTCATTGACTGGTGTCCGATGAAAATTGTGTGTTACAAAAATTGTTGACGTTTATTTTGAATTAACAGGCAGACGAAATTACAACAGCCTTGGCACACATTCTCTCGTGTTTAATCAATTATGTAATTCTTAACGACAGTTAAATACATTTTTCAATTAATTTATTATCAAATCATTTTTATCTTCACATTATTATTATCCGGTTTTTAACATTATTACTCGATTTTACAAATTATTTTCTTTTGTTTGTTTTTATTAGGAAATAAAATGCGGATTTTTTCTCACAACTTTTTTTGGTTAGAAATTTTGATTTTTTCGCTAAAAGTTGATCGCAATGTAAACAATTTCAAAGAAATCGATATTTGTGTTGAGAAAAATTTTAAATGATGTTAATTCAATAGTATTATTAATAAACTATTTATATGTTATTGTTTAATTCAGGTTAATTTGAATATTTATCAAATTTATCACAGATATTGACATAACCTTAAATTATAGTTTTTAAATAATGTAATTTTTAAATGTTTTTTGTATTAATTTTTCAAAATTGCTTTCTGAATTGCATTTTGTATAAAATAATTTAATTTAAAAAGATTTAATAATTAAATTGGAATTATATTATTAATTTAAAAAAAATATCTATAAAAATATTTATTGAAGTAAAAGTTAATAAAAGATTTATAGTTATAAATATTAAATTATTTATATAAATTAATTTAAAATTTATTTTAATTAAAGTTATATATATTAAACTTATAATTCAAATACTTAAAATAATTAATGGGAATGAATATTAGTCAATAAAAAAATTGCAATAAATTTTAAATATAAAAAGATTTATTAATTTAAATTAATAAAGTTAATATAAATGTTATATTTTGAGTTATTAATATTATTAGTTTTTTATTAATTAATCAAATTTGAATAAATTTAAATAAAATTTTAAATTTACAAGAATCTTATGTCTAAAGAAAAATTATTCCACTGTTTATAGAAAATCTGGATTATTTTGTTTAAATTGGTGGGCTGCATTTTCTAGAATAGTAATTGGAAAAATTTGAAATTAAAATAAATAAAACCTTAAACTTTTAACTTCAAAATAAGCCAAAGAAAATTAAAATATCTTGACTGATTCAAAAGTTATAAGTAAATGTATAACTATTTGCCATGTAATCGTTGCGTTTTTTCGTATGATACATTTACTTATAACTTTTGAACCAGACAAGATATTTAAGTTTTCTTTGGCTTATTTTGAAGTTAAAAGTTTAAGGTTTTATTTATTTTAATTTCAAATTTTTCCAATTACTATTCTAGAAAATGCAGCCTACCAAACTTGAACAATGAAAATTCCCAAAAAACGAAAAATCACGAATCACATTGATTCTCCGTTTCTATTAATCAGAAAAGTTTTAAAATGGGACCATTCAACGGCAAATTTTACAAGCTTTAAAATTTTAAAATTTGCATCGTGTGCCATAAATTTGATGTAAATATTCTGATTCCCATATACGCTTCAATTTTTGAACCTCTCAACAATAAACACCAAGTCACCAGGGTATCAAGCACCTTTATACAGAATGTTAAAATCTATCAATATTGTTTTTGAGAACAGTGATTCCTCCTTGGAGTTTTTTGATATTACAGATAATAAGTGGTCTTCTACAGTCATGAGATATCTCAAACTAGCCAGCGATATAAATTTTTAGTTATCGTATTTCAAACTTACAAATGTTTTTTCTTTTACAACTTTCTGATATTGATGTTAATTAGACTTTATATATTTTGTAAAATTATTACTATAAATTACTTTTTATGTATTGCCCTTCAATAATCGAAAGATAATGGGCTACAATTTGAATAAAATAAATAAAGTCTTGAGTTTCGGAAGACAGAATATTTTTCAGGGACAATTTCACAAGACCTGAAATTTGTAGATCCTTAAAATGGTGGCCCACACAGTTCTTCTGGACTTCACAGTCTCTTCAAATGCAATAGCCGATTCGGAGAAGCGCTCCAATCTGAAATCAAGTATAGCCAATGTTTTGAAAGAGCATTTCGTTGGACTGAAACCCTTGACGGAATCCTATTTCGATGGGAGTTTACTTGTTTTATACACTGGACCTAGAGGGAGTTTAATCACCATTAGAGGATACCCAGAGGGTCTTATAACCGTCAACATCGAATACTACAAACACGACGACGAGGATGCCCTTCTGACTTTCGAGGTAATTATTACAAGCGATCAAAACAAGGTCTCTTCGTTTCTGAGGTCAAAAATCTGGGATTTAAGATCTGACTTTTGCAATTTTGTAAAATAAAGCATTTTATAACTGAGAGAATATTGTAGCAGTGGCGATACTTGGAAGTCGATGTTGCCATGGCTTTGAACAGCCAGCGCAGTAAACGTTTACCGCCCGTTAGACGAGGAACCATTTATGATCTCTACCTGACCCTCTCAGGTAGAATGCTCTTTACCCCGGATGACAATTTTCTTCTTTACGTCTTGATTATGAAGCATTTTCTAGAAATTTTATTATACATATCACTATTATAATTATGTTATTTTAGATTTATAGGTAGGCCGCTTGCCAGGAATGCCGACATAGAAGAATCCAGCACCCTTATTTTTACCATTTTTTATTTTAGGTGTACAAGTTTGCTTACGCCGTTTTCCGATAGATGGCGTCACAACCTAAACCACGTCGAAAACGATGTCAATAACGACATGGAAAGTGACAAATACTTCTGGAATGGAGCAATTTATGGTTTTAAAAACAAAACCAGCAGTTTTACAGATTTTTCACAGTTTATCAGGATTTTTACGGGGATTTTTAATCCCAAGAAGTTATAATAATATGACTTCTTTCTATTTTCTCAAAGATATGTTTATTAATACTTTCAAAATATGGAACAAAATCAGTACGAAAAGTTCGACGACCTCATCGAGAGGTAGCTTAGAAGTGAAATAGTAACCGATGGTGAAAACGCTATCAAAAATCGCGAATTTCGAAAAAAAATAGCGGAAGGAAAGTTGTACACCTATCGACAATTTCCAAAGATTGTAATGTCTCCAACTGAACCGTTGAATATGTTTCATGTCTTTGTGAAAATTTAACAGATTAATGTTTGTATTCAGCGGTTCAGTTAAATGGCGGAAAATCGACAAAATTCGTTTCTAGTACTATTTAAATGTTTCACAGGGTGTCTACTAACCGGGAAATAACCGGGAATTTAAATTGACCGGAAAAAACCGGGAATTTTCTTTCTGGGCTAATAATTATGAAATTTGAATTTTAAACCAATCTTAAATTAAATTAAATTTTGTGTAATTGTGCGACAATTATGCAATTGAAAAATAAAACATATACATTAAAAGTTAAAATATAATATACATATATATTTATAAATATAATATATTTCAATTATTTACTTCGATATTTAATAATTCTCGGCTTTTTTCAATATTTTTTTTTTCAATTATCGATTACGTTCTTGAAGCATCAATTCAATTCTTCAATTATTCAACTATTTCAGAAATTCACAATTATTTTCTTCAACTGCCAATTATTCCTTTCAAATTTCAATTATTTTCTTCAATTTCCAATTATTTTCTTCCATTTTGAATTATTTTCATTAATTTCAACTTATTTCTTCATTTCTAAATTATTTTCTTTGATTTTCTACTATTTTCTTCAATTGCGAATTATTTTCTTCAATTTTCAACTATTTTCATCAATTTCTAAATAATTTCTTTAATTCTGAAATATTTTCTACGATTTTCAATTATTTTAATCAATTTTTAATTATTTTCTTCAACTCTAAATTGTTTTTTTCAATTGCCAATTATTTGATTCAATTTTCAATTATTTTCATCAATTTTTAATTATTTTCTTCAGATCTCAATTATTTTTATCAAATTTCAATTATTTACTTCGATATTCAATAATTCTCGGCTTTTTTCAATATTTTTTTTCAATTATCGATTACGTTCTTGAAGCATCAATTCAATTCTTCAATTATTCAACTATTTCAGAAATTCACAATTATTTTCTTCAACTGCCAATTATTCCTTTCAAATTTCAATTATTTTCTTCAATTTCCAATTATTTTCTTCCATTTTGAATTATTTTCATTAATTTCAACTTATTTCTTCATTTCTAAATTATTTTCTTCGATTTTCTACTATTTTCTTCAATTTTCAACTATTTTTATCAATTTCTAAATAATTTCTTTAATTCTGAAATATTTTCTACGATTTTCAATTATTTTAATCAATTTTTAATTATTTTCTTCAACTCTAAATTGTTTTTTTCAATTGCCAATTATTTGATTCAATTTTCAATTATTTTCATCAATTTTTAATTATTTTCTTCAGATCTCAATTATTTTTATCAAATTTCAATTATTTACTTCGATATTCAATAATTCTCGGCTTTTTTCAATATTTTTTTTTCAATTATCGATTACGTTCTTGAAGCATCAATTCAATTCTTCAATTATTCAACTATTTCAGAAATTCACAATTATTTTCTTCAACTGCCAATTATTCCTTTCAAATTTCAATTATTTTCTTCAATTTCCAATTATTTTCTTCCATTTTGAATTATTTTCATTAATTTCAACTTATTTCTTCATTTCTCAATTATTTTCTTCGATTTTCTACTATTTTCTTCAATTGCCAATTATTTGATTCAATTTTCAATTATTTTCATCAATTTTTAATTATATTCTTCAGATCTCAATTATTTTCATCATATTTCAATTATTTACTTCGATTTCAATAATTATTGGCTTTTTTCAATATTTTTTTTCAATTATCGATTACGTTCTTAAAGCTTCAATTCAATTTTTCAATTATTCCACTATTTAAAAAATTTACAATTATTTTCTTCAATTCCCAATTATTTTCTTCCATTTTGAATTATTTTCATTATTTCAACTTATTTCTTCATTTCTCAATTATTTTCTTCGATTTTCTACTATTTTCTTCAATTGCCAATTATTTTCTTCAATTTTCAACTATTTTCATCAATTTCTAAATAATTTCTTTAATTCTGAAATATTTTCTACGATTTTCAATTATTTTAATCAATTTTTAATTATTCTCTTCAATTCTAAATTATTTTTTTCAATTGCCAATTATTTGATTCAATTGCCAATTATTTGATTCAATTTTTAATCATTTCTTCAATTTTCAATTATTTTCATCAATTTTTAATTATTTCCTTCAGATCTCAATTATTTTCGTCATATTTCAATTATTTACTACGATATTCAATCATTCTCGACATTTTTCAATATTTTTTTCAATTATCGAATACGTTCTTAAAGCTTCAATTCAATTCTTCAATTATTCAACTATTTCAGAAATTTACAATTATTTTCTTCAACTGCCAATTATTCCTTTCAATTTTCAATTATTTTCTTCAATTTCCAATTATTTTTTACAATTCTCAATTATTTTCTTCCATTTTGAATTATTTTCATTAATTTCAACTTATTTCTTCATTTCTCAATTATTTTCTTCGATTTTCTACTATTTTCTTCAATTGCCAATTATTTTCTTCAATTTTCGATTATTTTCATCAATTTCTAAATAATTTCTTTAATTCAGAAATACTTTCTACGATTTTCACTTATTTTAATCAATTTTTAATTATTTTCTTCAACTCTAAATTATTTTTTTTAATAATTTTTTTTTATTTGATCAAGAAAATTGCCAATTATTTGATTCAATATTCAATTATTTTCTTCAGTTTTTAATTATTTTCATCAATGCGCAATTATTTCCTTCGATTGCTAAATTTTTCTGCTGTTTTCAAATATTGTATTTAATTTTTAAGTACTTTCCTCAATTTTCAATTATTTTCTTCAATTTTCAATTATTTTATTTAATTTTCGATTATTTTGTTCAATTTTCAATTGTTTGTTTCAATATTCAATAATCTCGACTTTTGTCAATTATTTTTTTTCTATTGTCAGTTATTTATTTCATGTTTCAAAACCTCCTTCAATTTTCAATAATTTTTTTCTATTTTCAAATTTAATTGTTCAGTTATTCAATTATTTTTTTCAATTCTCAATTAATTTCTTTAAATAACAATTCTATTCTTCAATTTTTAATGTTTTCTTGAATATTAAATAATTCCTCGCATTTTCCATTTTTTTTTTAATTATAAATTATTTTTTTCTTTTTTCAATCCAATTGTTCAGTAATTTTCTTTAATTCTCAATTATTGTATTCGAATTTCAATTTTATTTCTCAATTTTCAATTGTTTTTTTTTTAATATTTAATAATTCTTTATTTTTCTGATTTCAATTTCATTATTTAATTTTCCATTTATTTCTTTAATTTTGAATTATTAACTTTAATTAAAAATTTTTTTTTTTTATTTTCTATCTAGTTGACCAATTTTCAATTATATTCTTTGAATTTAATAATCATTGTTCAATTTTTTCAATTCTTCAATTGTAGATTAATATTGACCTTTTTTTTAATTTTGTTTCTAATTGTCAAATATCTTTGTCATTGTTCAATTATTTCTTTCCATTATTAATTATTTCTTTTCATTATTAATTGTTTCTTTTAATTCTTAATTATTATTTTTTGTAAAGTTTAATATTTAACTCTTCAATTCTCAATTATTTTCTTTGAATTTCACTAATTTTCTTCAATTATCAACTGTTTTATTCAATTTTTGTAGCCATTTGTAGGTCTATTTATACCTAAAATAAATTTTAAGTTAACAAGAAAAAAAAAACCGGGAAAAATAGGAACAAAAACCGGGAATTTTGTGGGACGAAATTAGTAGACACCCTGAGTTTCACGAATTTTGATCATTTTACGACTAAAATTAATTTTTTCTATCACAGTGCACGTCGCACTTCATTGTCGCCCCTTGAATTTCTCAATCTCAGTTTAGACCTTTTTTTTTTGTTTTGATATGCCCTTCTTTCAGCTTGTTATTTGTATTATAATTTTTTTTTTTTCTGTAAATGACAGTAATGGTGGTCACTATTAAACTCAGATTTTTGAATCATAAATTTAGAAACTCTTTAGTGTCAATGAGTAGTGTAATTTCCTGAAAATAGTTAGTACGTTTTTATTTTGTTCTGTTCATTGATTGGTTCGCTTGACGGCTATTCGTAGTCAGCCAGAGATTTGGAGGTGGCAATACAGGCAGTGACAACGGCCACGCGCTCTCACACAATAACTGCCATTAAACGCGGTGGCAAATTTGACAGATACTTTCCTACCTCCGGTGAGTTTTTTTTTTTAAAATTTGTGTTTACGCGGAGACTAATTGCACTCTGCAAAAATATTATCGTCCTGAGCTTCTAAAAATGTGTTCGTTTATATCTGCATATGGACATAATTGAAATTCGCCGCGTTTTTACAAAAATGAAAAAAAAAACTGTCTTTTCTGTTTTTGCTTAAAAATATATTTTTTTTTTTTTACCAGTTCGAGGTTTCCCGGGGCGATATCAGATTTAATTTCTATGTTAAGTTTTTGAATATCGTCTGCTTTAAAAGAATTCAATAAAAATGCAGGCTTCACAGACCGTCCCCTTTTTCCCCTAAATATCCCCTTATTTTGCGATTGGTCCCTAAAAGTCCCCTATTTAGAAAATTTTTTCCTAAAATACCCTTTTTTTCACGAAAGTATATCTCGAGTCAAGGTATCTAGAGATTTTCAATTATTTTCAATCTTCTTTAAATTGTTATTATTTTCTTTTTATTCTTTTCACTATTTTTCAATTAACTTTTAAAACTTGCAATTATTTTTATTATTTTTTCATTGTGTTTATCATTTTTCAGTTGTTTTGTTTAATTACAAAAATGTTTTGTACTCTTATTACTTATCTTTCAAAAATTTTATTTATTTTCTTAAACTTTCAATTATTTCTATAATTCTGAAAATATTTTCTCCAATTTTTAGTTTTTAAAAGTATTTTTTCATACTCTTTCTACATTTTTTATTTATTTATCTCAAATTTCAGTCATTTGTATTATTTTTTAAATAATTACATAATTTTTAAATTGATTTCCTTAATTTTTCAATTAGTTTTTAACTGATTAACTAAACCGTTAAAAATTTATTTTAAATTTCAATTAATTAAAAAAATTGTTTATAAATTTTAGCATTTTTCAATTATTTTTTTTCAAATTTACAGTTAGTTTCGGTATTTTGTAAATAATATCCTTAATTTTCAATTATTTATCTCAAATTTCAATCATTATTAAAAAATTATCATTTTTGCCATTTTTTAATAATTTTTCACAATTTTCGTTTGTTTTCTTCAATTCTCAAATATTCTCTAAATTTTACATTAGTGTCTTTAATTTTCAATTATTTCTATAATTTTGCAATTTTTTCTACAATTTATAATTTTTTCAATTATTGTAACTGATTTACTTAACTTTTAATTATTTATTTCAAATTTCAATTAATTTGAAAAAATTGTTAACAAATTTTAAAAATTTGATTTTTTTTTTCAAATTTACATTTATTTTCGGTATTTTGTAAATAATATCCTAAATTTTTAATTATTTATCTCAAATTTCAATTATTTTAAAAAATTTATCATAATTTTTGCTATTTTTCAATTATTTCCTTTAATTTGATATAATATATTCTGTAATTTTTTAAAATTATTTTTCTCATATCTCGATTGTTTTCTTTAATTTTCAAATATTTTCTTTATTTTAAATCACATATTTATTTTAAATTATTTAAATTTAAATTTAATTTAATTTTCAATTATTTCTATAATTTTGCATCTGTTTTACTAAATCTTTAATCATTTATTTCATATTTCAATTGAATAAAAACAGTTTTAATGAATTTTAGAATTTTCAAATTATTTTGTTTCAAATTTACAATTACTTTCGGCATTTTGTAAATAATATCCTAAATTTATAATTTATCTCAAATTTCAATTATTTTAAAAAATTTATCATTATTTTTGCCATTTTTCGATAATTCTTCTCATTTCTCGATTATTTTCGTCAATTCTGAAATATTTTCTAAATTTTCAATTACTGTCTTCAATTTTCAATTATTTCTATAATTCTGCAATTTTTTTCTCTAAATTATAATTTTAAAAATTATTTTTCAACCGATTTACTAAATCTCTAATCATTTATTTTAAATTTAAATTGATTAAAGACATTTTTAAAGAATTTCAGATTTTTCAAATTATTTTCGGTATTTTGTAAATAATATCCTACATTTTCAATTATTTATCTCAGATTTCAATTATTTTTAAAAATTAATCAGTTCTGCCATTTTTCAATAATTTTTCACAATTTAGGTTTGTTTTCTTCAATTCTCAAATATTTTCTAAATTTTAAATTAGTGTCTTTAATTTTCAATTATTTGTATACTTTTTCGACTTTTTTCTACAAATTATAATTTTTAAAATTATTTTTCAATTGATTTACTAAATCTTTAATCATTTATTTCAAATTTCAATTGATAAAAAACAGTTTTAATAAATTTTAGAAATTAAAATTTTTTTTTTAAATTTACAATTACTTTCGGTATTTTGTAAATAATATCAAAAATTTTAAATTATTTATCTCAAATTTCAATTATTTTTAAAAATTTATCATTATTTTTGCCATTTTTAAATAATTCTTCTCATTTCTCGATTATTTTCGAAAATTCTGAAATATTTTCTAAATTTTAAATTACTGTCTTCAATTTTCAATTGTTTCTTTAATTCTGCAATTTTTTTCTCTAAATTATAATTGTTAAAATTATTTTTCAACTGATTTACTAAATCTCTAATCATTTATTTCAAATTTAAATTGATTAAAGACATTTTTAAAGAATTCCGGATTTTCAAATTATTTCTTTCAAATTTACAATTACTTTCGGTATTTAGGAAATAATATCCTAAATTTTCAATTATTCATCTCAAATTTCAATTATTTTAAAAAATTTATCATTATTTTTGCTATTTTTCAATTATTTGCTTTAATTTGATATAATATATTCTGTAATTGTTTTAGATTTTTTTCTCAAATCTCGATTGTTTTCGTCAATTCTGAAATATTTTCTAAATTTTACATTAGTGTCTTTAATTTTCAATTATTTCTATAATTTTGCAATTTTTTCTACAATTTATAATTTTTTCAATTATTGTAACTGATTTACTTAACTTTTAATTATTTATTTCAAATTTCAATTAACTTGAAAAAATTGTTAATAAATTTTAGAAATTTGAATTTTTTTTTCAAATTTACAATTATTTTCGGTATTTTGTAAATAATATCCTAAATTTTCAATTATTTATCTCAAATTTCAATTATTTTAAATAATTTATCATTATTTTTGCTATTTTTCAATTATTTCCTTTAATTTGATATAATATATTCTGTAATTTTTTAAAATTATTTTTCTCATATCTCGATTGTTTTCTTTTATTTTCAAATATTTTCTTTATTTTAAATTACAGCCTTTAATTTTCAATTATTTCTATAATTTTGCAACTGATTTACTAAATCTTTAATCATTTATTTCATATTTCAATTGAATAAAAACAGTTTTAATGAATTTTAGAATTTTCAAATTATTTTGTTTCAATTTACAATTACTTTCGGCATTTTGTAAATAATATCCTAAATTTTCAATTATTTATCACAAATTTCAATTATTTTAAAAAATTTATCATTATTTTTGCCATTTTTCGATAATTCTTCTCATATCTCGATTATTTTCGTCAATTCTGAAATATTTTCTAAATTTTAAATTACTGTCTTCAATTTTCAATTATTTCTATAATTCTGCAATTTTTTTCTCTAAATTATAATTTTTAAAATTATTTTTCATCTGATTTACTTAATCTCTAATCATTTATTTTAAATTTAAATTGATTAAAGACATGTTTAAAGAATTTCAGATTTTTCAAATTATTTTCGGTATTTTGTAAATAATATCCTACATTTTCAATTATTTATCTCAGATTTCAATTATTTTTAAAAATTTATCATTTTTGCCATTTTTCAATAATAAAATTTTTTTAAAATTTAAAAATCTTTTTTTTTAATTTTTTTTTTAAATTGTTTTAAGTTTGATTTATCTTCATTTATTAATCTTAAATTTTAATTCTTTGTTTTCAATGTTTAATTCGTTTTATAACCTTCTCATTAATGTCTTCGTTTTTAAATTTGCCTAATAATTTTTTAATAAGTTTCCTAAATTTTCAATTATTTTTTTCAATTCTCGATTGTTTTCATAAACTTTGCATTTTTTGTCAATTATTCTCATCATTTTTAAATTGATTTATTAAATTTTCAATTATTTATTTCAAATTTGAACTCTTTCTTTTAGTTTTAATTAGTTTTATAAACGTCTTTAAATGCTTTTAATTGTGTTCATTATTTTTTTAATTAATTACTTAAGTTTTCAATTTTTTTTAATTTACCATTATTCTTATCTTTTTTCAATTATTTCTTAAGTTCTGCATTCATTTTCTATAATTTTGAATGATTATTTATCAGTTTTAAATTACTTTCCACTATTTGTAGTTATTTTCCTTTTTTTTTTTTTTTTATTAATTGAGGCTGTTCCAAAGGCGATATCGGATTTAAATTTTTTGTAAGTCTTTGAATATCGTCTGTCTTAAAAAAATCCAACAAATATTTGGTCTCGTTAGTTTGATTTTTAGAATTTTTGTTCGTTAAAAATGGGATTTTTTACAATTTTGAGGTTTTTGGATTTAGTTTGCTTTGAAAAAATGCAATGAAAAGTTTCTTCTCGTTTTTAGTTTTTTTTTTGTTCGTTTCTTTAAAAGCGTTGCGAAATTCAATTATGAAATGGAGGAAAGTGAAAAACGGTAGATTTATGTATTCTTTGTTTTTTCTGAAAGACTCAAAATCTCGGAAAAATGAATGATCCACTGTTGGTCACTCTCCCCCCTCCAGATAAACTTGAAATAAACGGTGAAAATGCGCTTAATGAAAGTATAAAAATGTGATGCAATATTGAGAAAACTTGAATTTTGTCAGACGATCTGTTTTAACATCAAATTAATTCTTCTTGACGCTCTGATAGATTTTCTTGCAACTGGATGATAAATCGCACTATGTTGCTGCCATGTATGCGCATAACAGTTAAGGTCTCTTGTTTTACAACCTAGAATGTCTCTTTCTTGTTTCTTGTGCTTCGATGAATCGCTGAGCTTGTGTCCAATGAACGATTGCAAGTTTTCCAAAATTTTAGTCGCAAAATCATTAAAAAATAATTTTTTTTTTTTGCATTTTTCTAGTCGATACATTTTTGCAAACTTGGAATCAAATGCTAGTCTCATGTCTGCACGAACAACTTTTCATCTCTTGAGTAGAACCATTTTTTAATAACATATGTAGAATAAAGGTACAGTCCCATGTAGGCGTAAAAGCGTCGGCGAAAACTTTTAATTTCCGCCGACGTTTTTACGCCAACATGGATCGGGACCTTAAAGAAACTGAAATTCTCATTAAAAAAAACATCTAATTTTGCATCTTTCGTACACTTTGATTATTCTTGAGATTGTTCTTCACAAATTTGTGCGTGTTATTTTTACGGCATGGATTTTTTTTAGTTTCTAGCATTTTTTTGTAAATAATTGATTTGTGTACAATTTGCGTTCTTTGGTGAATTCACAGATGAAAGACTGCTGGAATATGACATCGATAAATTGGTCTTTGAGGCTAGATCTCCATACCAAAAAGTACAAATTGTACACTCAAAGTCGCTGGGGAATTTGCTAGTTCTTGACGAATTGCAAAGTAAGATTTTTTTAAAGGTTATGTTCACGATGAATTCACAAATCTAACATATTTGATTAATTTTAAAGATATGTCCGAGGCGGATTTAATTTATACCGAAACGCTTATGCAACGAGGTAAAGAAAATTATGCGGGGAAGGAAATAGTTATTTTAGGAGGTGGAGATGGAGGACTTCTTTGGGAGTTGTTGAAAGAAAAACCAAAGCATGTGACAATGTTGGAGGTATGTCGAATCTATTTTGGCAATTGTGAATCGAATCGGTAAATTTTTAGGTTAGGTTGTAAACAAAATTGAATAACTTGAAATTGATATAAAGATTCAATTTTATATTTATCTGTCATGTCTCCAGATTGACGACATTGTCATGAAAGCCTGCAGTCAATACATGAGAAGCATATGTGGCGACTGCTTGGATAAAAGAAAGACTGATAATTATGAAGTGAGTATTACTAAATGAGATATTCTTCATTTTTTAGTATCTTTCAAACAAATCCTGATTATTATTTCGATTCGCGCTGAAAAGAAAATGTAAACATTTCTAATTCCCAGGGGGTGGGGCAAGTTGAACTTTTGACCCGTTTCCTGCTTTTTTTGCATTTTCTAAATGCATTCTTTGGTTTCAGATCATAGTTGGCGATTGTGTGAAAACATTGTCACACATGATAGAGGAAGGGAGACAATTTGATTATGTTTTTGGCGATTTAACCGACATTCCAATAAGTTCAACGCCACATGGTGACGCGTGGGATTTTATCAGACAAATACTAAACTCGTCGATTAAAGTTTTAAAACCAACGGGAAAATACATGACCCACGTGAGTAGATAATTTACAGTAGGAAATTTTTTTTTCTTTTTTTTTTTTTATCTAATCCTCTTTTTCTGCCACTTGCAGGGAAACGGCGCCTCTTGTCCCGAATCTTTAAAAATGTTCGAAGAGGTCCTGAGCCAGCTCTCAATGCCAGTTAAATTCACCAAGAACAGCGCATTCATTCCTTCTTTCTTTGAAGACTGGGTCTTTTACCAAGTTTCGATGAAATGATGGATTAAAAGTGCGACTAGTTTGTCGAATTATCTAGCGAAATTCATTCACATTGTCTCAGCCAATTTATGACCTAAACTGTTCTCTAGCCTTAGAATAATTCAATTAATGAATCCATCGATCAGCTCCTCCTGAAACCAAACACACAATCTTGGTCCAAAGTCACACTTGAATTCAATGATAAAAAAAAAAGCCTTTGTAAATATAGATAGATAGTAGATTTCGATACCTTGGATGAATCCACGTTTATTTACGACAATCGTAAAGTTGAATTGTTAAATATGATTTATTCGTTATTAGTTTTATCGGACGAACGCTCTAACGGAATTGAGAATGTTCACGCCTGTGATTATATAAAAAAAACAAATCTTGCATTATATTTGAATTTACAGCATTTGTAACAGTATTTTGTAGTATAATGTAGTTGTTATTAATTAATTAAGTAATCAGGATTGCGAAATTCTCGTAAAATTAAGTTACCTTGTACAAAACAATGAAAAATCGGGAGCACTAGAAAGAACAAGTGATTTGAATTTCGTAAGATTTAACTATAAAATACAGCCCAGTATATGATACTAATAATTACCCCCGTATTGCCAGTACAAACTTATATTTTAGATACCTACAGCTCAATAGGTAACAGAATTTCTGTTTCTCGCACGTCCTGCTGCTTGAATTATATATTAAGATTATAATCTCTTTCGTCCACTTGAAACATAAAAAAGTAATGTGTTACTAAGTTAGAAATTTGTCCGGCCTCGCGAATTGCGGATTTTTTTTATTCATTGCAGTGAATCTTTTCTTTTAATACAGATGTCCAAATATATTGTACCTATTTTTGCTGGAGTTGGGTCTTTTTATTCAGGGAGGAGTTAAGGTAAAAGCGTCGGCGAAAAGCGCAATGACTCAAATGATTTTTGCTTTCCGACGACGCTTTTACACCAAAATGAATGGGTACCTTTAGACACCCTGCTGGAAATAATAGAACTGGATCTTTAAAAAAAGTCGAATCTAATCTTCAAGATTAAAAAGGATAAACTTTGTGAATCCTTTTCTATTCACTTTTTCTATGATCCCGACTAATCTATTTTAATTCCTACTTCTGCCCATTACAATTTTTTTTTCTAATTCCGGAGACTTTATCCAAGTCAAACTTAATTTTATTTATTTGAATCTCTGTCTATTCATTTCTATTCTCTAAAAGAATACTTATCTAAATTAATCCACTTTTAAAATCAAAATTTTTTTTCCAAATCTATCCTTCATTTGTTTATCGTAAACTTTTTTTATCCTTGCTAAATCTGAATAAAAACTAATCTTTTTCAATTGCTAGTATTCATAAATAGGATTCAATATGAATCATTTTCAATCCCACATGAATTTTGTTTAACCCTTTTAAAACCCCGAAGTAGTACATCCACTTTTATTCCTGATTTTCTATTCAAATTTATTTCCTTTTTATCCCGTTAAATTTTTTTTTATCCCCCACATAAACAATCTTTTTTAATTTCTCATTTCGAATCTGAGTAAACTATTTTCAATTCCAATCTTTTTTTATTACATTTAAAACCACGAAGAAGTAAATCTATTTCTATCCTCAATTTTTTATACATTTTAATCTTTTTTCCCCCTCCCCCTTTTAAATCCGAATAACAACCAATTTTTCCGTATATTCAAATAATTTTGAATCACTCTATCTCTCTTTCTAAGTACCACAATTTTTTAATTCTTAATTTAAATCCCCGGTTAAAAGAAAGGAATTAAAGAGTATTAAAATTTTTCATACTTTTCAATACCTTTTTTTTAAATATATTTGTTTGTTACAAAGAAACGTATTTTTACTTTAAAATGAATCCCCATTAATAACCAATTTAAATATTTATTTATTTTTTCAATATTTTTTAATTCCAAAATAATATCCTAGCTTTTAAAAATTACTGAACATAATTTTTACATCACGGAATTTTTTTTCAACAGAATTTTCATTTTACGAAAGAAAAAATTCACCGAATTTGCATTTAACAGAATTCTCATTTGAAGGAATTTTTAGATGATTTATTTTCTGTTTTAAATTACTTTCTTCTGCTTCAAATATATTTTATTCAATTTATAAAATTGTTTTCTCAAGTTTTCAATTATATTTTTCAATCTTTTATTTTTTTTCGTCGTTTTTCAATTTTTTTTCACAAATTTTAAATTATTATCTTCAATTTATAATTTATAATTCTTACTTGAAATTCTGCTAAATGATCATTCTTTTAATTGAAAATTCGGGACAAAAACAACTAAAATTTCAAAAAACATAATATCAATATAAATATGATCAAACATACAATACTAATTTTGAGGTTATTCACAAAAAGAAACTACGTTACAAGATAAAAGTATAAATATAAAATAAAAACAACTTATAACATTAAAAATAAATCAAATTTGTAAAAAAAAACATTGTTAACAGATTTTTATCTTTTTACAAAAAGTGGATGATTAGGTTTAAATCAACAGAATATTTCGTTTAAATAATTTATTTTCATTCTCTCGTCGTCACTCACACATTTATATTATTATCATAATTATCATTAAAGACAAACATAAATAAATTGAAAAAAATATAAGTAAATTAAGTACATGGCTTTTAAACACAGATTGTTTGAAACATATAAATTAGTTCCTGACAGTAGAAATAGTACAAAGAAAAATCAGACTTTTCGGTAAAAATTCCATCTCCATGGAAACTTGGCCCCCCGGACAGGAATAACTAAAATAATATTTAAATTATAAAATCGCCGTTAAAAATTAAATTTCTGTTTCTAATAGACGATTTTTAACTTAAATCTCCAATGGAATATCAACCCTATTTTTGGGGATTTCCGAGAATTGCTCTATTTCAGGTACATTTGGTTCGGTTTCGGTTTCAATTAAAATTTGTTGCAACCATTGCTGGACTTGTTTCGGATGCTGAATATCGTCAGTCGAGACATTCTGACTTTTGTAAAAATTTCTCTTCTCTTTTCGCGCATTTTCCTTATTTCTCTCGTCAACTGAATTTCCCTCTTTTATCGAATCCTCGATATCTTTGCTGCACAAACTATAATCAAATATCTCCATTAAACTAAAATCCTGATTATTTACACAAGATTCGTCAAAATCCTCGTCAATTAATTGTATATTCATCAATTCCGTCGAATTTAAATCCCACGATTTATTTGGCACGATTTTAATCTCAAAACTCTCGTTTCTCGATTCTGAATTGGACGGATTTGTGACTTTCTCGTTTTTCAATTCCTTATCAAAACTGACATGATCTTGGTTCGCCTCTTGATAATCCTCGACTTTATAAGGTTCAGAATCATTAATAAAACAATTATTGTCCGACAATTCGACTTTGCCGAATTCTAAAATCAATTTCTCTAAATCCTGCTCATGATTAAAATTAACGATCAGTGAAGGAATTGATGAATGAAGATTCAAGTTTGATTGGACGAGAGACAATTGTTGTCTGTGAATTGCGTCAACTTGACGCAAAAGCTGCTTCTCTCGGGATTTTATCGCATCGACCAATCGCTTGAAATTAAGTTTGATTTCGTCCTGGACCTGAAAAATTTAAATTTAATTAGTAACGGAATATTTTATTTTGAATAATAATTTTACAATTTTTTATAATTCTTAATTTTCTAGACACGTTTTTTAAAATTTTGCTTTACAAGGATTTTACGAATCTTGGGTATTTAATTTATAATTATTTAAATTTGTATTAAATTGAATTCAAAAATTGAATTTTATTTGTTATTTAATAGAGATTTTAATAATTAAACAGGAAAAAAGAAATGACAAAATGGAAATATTTGATGTAAGAAATCAAATCAAAATTCGATAATTTTATTTTAAACGTTTTTCAAGTATTTTCTTCAATTTTTAATTATTTTCAATCAAATTTCAATAATATTTTTCAATATTTTTTATTATCGTCGCCTTCATTTATTTTTCAATTCAAAAATTGAATTTATTTTCAATTATTTTATTGGATTTTTTTTCATTCTTAAAATATCAAAAGTATTTTTAAAATTTTTAAATTATCTTTGATTTTTCATTACTTTCTTCTATTTCAAATATATTCTTCAATTTTTTCAGTTATGTTTTTAAATTTATTCAATAATTTTCTTCAGTTTTCAATTACATATTCCATTTTTCAATTATTTTCTTAAATTTTTAATTGTTGCAAATTTTAATTAATAATTGAAATATTTTCAATTATTATCTTCCATATTCAATTTTGTTTAATCATTTCAAAATTAAAGGGTTTATTTGTTTTAATTGTTTAAAAAAAATATTTTTATTTACATGCTTAAAATCAATTTCAAGAACTACTAGTTTTATGAATTTTATTTTTCAATGATTCTATTTAATTTTTAATTATTTAGATTATTTCAAATATTTTCTTAAATTGATTAATTAATTTTTTTTCATTTTCCACAAATTTAAATTTGAAATTATTGTCGTCGATATTAAATGGAATTCTTGAATTTTTAAACTTTGTTCTCCAATTTTCAATTATTTTTACAATTTTTCGAATAATTCTTCAATTTTTAAATTTTTTTCTTTTATTTTCAATTTTGTTCTTTGAAATTTTTTATCATTTTTCCGCAATCTTTTGTCATTTTTCATTTCTTTTCTTCAAATTAAAATTATGTTTTTCTTCTTTACATTAATTTCTTCATTTGGCACTTATTGTTGCAAATTTTAATTATTATTTACAATATTTTCAATTACTGTCTTCCATATTCAATTTTTTTAAAATTAATTTCAAAATTAAAGGGTTTTTTTTGTTTTAATTATTTTAATACATTTTTATTTACATTGTTGAAATCCATTTCAAGAACTGCTAATTTTATGAATAAATATTTTTATTTTCCAGAAAATTTCAATTATTTTCTTAAATTTTTAATTATTTTCGTCTAAATCAAATATATTATTAAATTTTTAAAAATGTTTTTCAATTTTACATTTTTTGTGTCATTTTTCAATTAATTTCTTTTATTTGCAATTATTAAAGCAATTTCCAATAAATGTCATCTATATTAATTTTTTCAATTTAAAAATTTTCTCTTTTATGCTTAAATTAATTTATTAAATTTTAATTTATTTTCTTCAAATGTAAATTATATTTTTCAATTAATTCATTATTTTCCACGGTTTTTAATTAACTTCTTTAGTTTTCAATAACATTGTCAATTATTTTCTACAATTGTTGTAATTATTTTCTGCGAATATTACTCCTTTATTTTAATTGAAAGACAGATTCCCTTCCGAAATGTTTATTATGTAAGAAAGTAGGTTCGATCGAAGGAAGGCAAATAAATAACAAAAAAACAATGTTATTTTTTTTAAACAGTCAGAACGACGTTTCGATGAAATTGGTTCGTCATCATCATCAGGCTTGAAATTAAAATAAAATTATTACATATTGTAATTTGTCGAACAGTTAAAATATAATCCGAATGCTACAAGCATTTTGTCAAGAACTCAATTTTCATTTATATTCTGTATTTTAAAATTTTCTTTCTTCAAATTCAATTTTCTTCTTTAAAACTTCCAATTATTTTGTCCAGCTTAAAAAAATACCCAAATATTGTTTCAATCTGTAAAAAGTTCAGTAAAATTTATTCCCACCTTGGAAAGTCCTTGAATTTTATTATAATTTCAATAAATTTTCTTCAATTACTTTATTTATTCAATAATTAAATGTAAACGTAAAAAAAAAACAATAGACGTTCAAATAATCAATCAATTAGTAATAATCGATTGCAGACCTGTGCAGATGTATCCTCCAGAAATTGTCTTTTTTCTGTAATCAGCTTAATTCTATCTGGATTTGTGCTGGAATTGTTCTCGACTTGTTCATTTTTCCCTATCATATTCAGAAAAGGGATGAACTCTTGTTGAACAAATGAAAAAAATGTCACTTATAATAGCAAGTATAGAATATTATCACAGACTGGAGAAAATAAATTTAACAGCCATCGCACAGCTCTACTGTCAGCTGTTTTTTTTATAACGAGGACAAACACTGCCCCTAGACCGGTTTTGCTTCCGTTAAACGGCCCTCAAGGCAATGGGGAAAACGCATCGTTCGAACCCTTTCAATTTAATTCAAATTAATTCACAAGAAACTAATTTGCAAAGCGCGGTAAAGCGACAAACGAATCGCTTTATTGCAACTGGCTGTGTAATTGCAAAACCATGGTGCAAACAGTACAAAGAAGCGCCACTCGCCTAGAAAAAATAGTTCCAAGTTGCCAACGGAAAATTCAAGATGGCTGCTTGCTGGTGTCTAGAAATGCATTGGAGTCAATGGAGCGAAATCAGCTATTTAAAAATAACTTTTTAAAAACAATGTTTTGAACCTATGTTTATTAGCAAATTATTTTTTCTTTTATCGACAGCTATTTTTTAAAATAATAAACAGTGATAATACAATTTTATTATTTTTAAAAATAGCTTTCGATAAAAGAGAAATAATTTGCTGATAAACAGCTAGCTTGAGTTATTTAGGCGCGCGTTTTTAAATGAAACGTATAAATAAATTTAAAGTATAAAAGCTAAAAATGATGAAATTGAAATGAGTTTTAATTAATTATTGGACATAAAATTAATATTTTTTATATATATAATATTTATAATAATAATATTATTAATATTAGTATTATAAATAAATAATTGTGTGTAAAATAATTAAAGAAAATAACTAATAAATAATGGCTAATGGTATGTTCACATCTTCGGCAAACATTTTTCGAACAAATTTTTCCAAAATGTGAATGCAGCTTAAGGGTAGGGTCACACAACTCTTGGTAAAACTTAACCTTATCTTTCTCTCTTTCATGACAAATTTATCCCATATTTAAATTATCTTTATCAATTATATTATATAATTATATAATTAGATTGTAATTGTAATTATAATTAATTAGCTATAATTAAACTAACTATATTAATTATATTATAATTATTTTATATTATATAATTATATAATAATTGTAATTAATTATATATAATTATGATTATATAATTCGATTATAATTATTATATATAATCATATTATAATTATAATATTATTATTATAATTAGATTATGTTACATTATTATATTATATTATTATTATTTATATGAGAGTGAGAAAGATAGCATTATAGTGTTATCTCTTTCTTTCTCATATATAACCTCCCGAAAAAACCTTGTATGGACACGCGCCTGAATTATAGACGAATTATTGAAGTTTTTATTTTTTTCAATAAATGTTGGTAGCTCAATTTTATAACCTCTTTTTAAAACCTTTTCAGCAATATCACTATAAATAAATTATTTTAACATTTTCCAGAAATTAAATCAGTTGGTGTCACTTTCTGGTGAGGGATTAATCTGATTTTTATTTTAGACTTTCTTTGTGAGAATTGTAAGAAAAAGAACCTCTCGATAGTTAAATTTAAAATGAATTACAACTGGGATTAATAAAATTTGAATTCTAGGTAAACTTACTTTTACTGTATGCTCAAAGAGCTACATAGAGGATTCAGTCCCGCGTATGCTGATTTATTAATTAGCTGAAATACTGATGGTTTAGTTACCTAAGTTACCTAAGAAAATGAGTTTCCTTTGTTTTTTGGCTTATGATTTTCTAGCTTTGAACTGCAGAAAAATAAGCATGTTAGTTTACTGATTTATTCAGTCGAACTAAAGAAAGAAATTTAATATATGATACTCTTCCTCAAATTCCGACATACTATAAAATTATTCAGAAGACTTAAAGTAATGTCGTCTTCGTTATATCATAAAGAAATTCATATATTTTTCTTACAGTTTTAATATCAATATCTTCACTGATCATTGCATGTTTCCCTAAAATATACCATCGCAATCAATGCTTTATTTTAAAACGATATAGATGATCGTGACTTTAGCTGTAATTGACTTAACTTTGTCAATTATAGTATAATTGATGAAGTTTTAATTTGTTTCAGAAAACGCCGGTTGCTCAATTTTAAAATTTCCTTTTAGAGCCTTTTCAGCAATACCGCTGTAAACAAACTATTTTAAAATTTCCGGAAATTCGATTTTTATGTTAAACTCTTTCGTGTGATTAACAACTGACGAGATTGTGAAGATTTTCGGTCTTCCATGAGATTTTTGCTGCAAGAAAATAGCAGCTGGATCTTTATCACCTTGGTTCTGTGAGTAGAAAAAGGTTGACTGATTTTTCATACTAACGGGCAATTCTAGTTCGGGAAGCAACCCTCGAACAGCAACCCTTCGACAGGTTGAAAAGAATTTTCTTAGCTTTCTCGGTTTAGGAATAAACAGATTATTTTTCTGCTTGAAATAAATTTACAAGCTGTGACGCGCCATTTTTGCATATTTTCTTCTTAAGGCACAGATGTACTTCAATGAATTTTCTTGAGCAAAGACAAAGCGTTTCAATGTTTACGGGTATGAAATCTTTAACCTCACTATCGGGTCTTGCTAACATATGTTAAAGTTTCTCCCGTGTGCGAATATTCGGAAGACCTAAACTAATGTCGTCTTCGTTACCAGCATTATCCTCACTATTAACCTCATCATAAAGAAATTCATATATTTTTCTTACAGTTTTAATATCATATCACACCATTTATTGGCCTCTCGTTTAAGACCCTTGATCAGGAGTTGTGTCCTCTGATCCTCCTTAGTCTTGGATTCTTTATAAATTCTTCAAGTAATGTAACAATTGCTACTTCATTTCCATCTCGACTTCAGCCTTGATTCTATAACATATTTCCCTGTCATTCGTGTTGTAGATTTCTGTGGTTGTGGCGCTCCTTTTTTTGCACATTTTCTTTTTGTGACACAGATCTATCTCTACGTGATTCTCAGTTTTGAGAGTACAATCAAATTCTGTCATTTTTTTTATTCTGAAGGAATGAAATTCAGAACATTCCTTTACTTCAGTAGCATTATGTTTAATGCTTTCTTTCATTATTTTTAATTCCTTAACGGAGTCGACTTTTATGTTAAACTTTTTCGTGAGATCAATAACTGTAGTGATTGTTCTCATGACCGAGAACCCCGAATTCGGAGGAGGGGCTGAATTTTAATTATAATAAGTTCGAATTTAATCATCATGGTTCAAAAAGTTAACATTTGGATTTTAAAAATATGCTCCAAAGAATGTAACAATTAACATCTAACAATCCTGTTAGTTTTTCCGAATGGTCCGTTATCTTCAAATCCTTTGTTTCTATTATCTTAAGAGTTACATGTGAAACAATTCATAATATCCATTTCGTCGAGTTTTATAATGCAAACTCCTACAGTCTTTTTCAAATCTCCAACTGCTTCTTTACATTTTGAAAAACAGATTCAAGAAAACAAGGATTGATTAAGTTAAAAAATAATCCTTGAAATCTAAGAGGATTAATTAATCACTAATTTATCAGAAGGATATTTAAAATACATTCTAGATAAGTGATAAATCCATTTATTTTCTTGTACCTCTGGTAAACTAGATGTGGTTGCATCCAATATATCATCACTAACTTGGATAACGACATAATGTAATTTCTACGGTTCTTTAAATTACCTACGAAAATGAGTTTCCTTTGTTTTTTGGCTGATGATTTTCTAGCTTTGAACTGCAGAAAAATAAGCATGTTAGTTTACTGATTTAGTCAGTCGAACTGAAGAAAAAAATTTAATATATGATACTCTTCCTCAAATTCCGACATACTATAAAATTATTCGGAAGACTTAAAGTAATGTTGTTTTCGTTACCAGCATTATCTTCACTATTAACCTCATCATAAAGAAATTCATATATTTTTCTTACAGTTTTAATATCATTGTTTTCACTGAAGATTTTTTTGAATTTCTTTGTTATCTGCATCATCTCATGTAGTAGAAGCATTAAGCAATAAGGTGCTTTCGAAAACCGTATTCTAAAACGGATATCATTGGCTAATTTTTGCTTCCGTGTCTGACAAATCACTTACATTTAAGGGACTTTAAACATTTTTAACTTTTTCTGTGTTGCAACCTTCCGACAGTGCGATCATTGCATGTTTCCCTAAAATATACCATTGCAATCGATGCTTTATTTTAAAACGATATAGATGATCGCGACTTTAGCTGTAATTGACTTAACTTTATCAATTATAGTAAATTTGATGAAGTTTTCATTTGTTTAAGAAAACGCCGGTAGCTTAATTTTATAATTCCCTTTTAGAGCCTTCTCAGCAATACCGCTGAAAACAAACTATTTTAAAATTTCCGGAAATTCGATTTTTATGTTAAACTCTTTCGTGAGATTAACAACTGAAGATATTGTGGAGATTTTCGGTCTTACATGAGATTTTTTCTGATGAAAACAGCAGCTGGATCTTTATCACCTTGGTTCTGTGAATAGAAAAAGACGACTTCAAGCCTCATCAGGCATCGTTTTGTTTTTATGTTAAGGACTAATTTTAATATTTTAGGACCACTGGCAGAGCTTCTGATTACATGGAAACTACGTTTTCGATTATATGAAAGAAGCTCTTTTCACTTCTATTGCTTGTTAAAAAGGTTGACTAATTTTTCATACTAACTCGCAATTCTAGTTCGGGAAGCAACCCTCGAACAGCAACCCCTCGACAGGTTGAAAAGAATTTTCTTACCTTTCCCGGTTTAAGAATAAACAGATTATTTTTCTGCTTGAAATAAATTTACAAGCTATGACGCGCCATTTTTGCATATTTTCTTCTTAAGGCACAGATGTACTTCAAGGAATTTTCCTGAGCAAAGACAAAGCGTTTCAACGTTTACGGGTATGAAATCTTTAATCTCACTATTGGGTCTTGCTAACATATGTTAAAGTTTCTCCCGTGTGCGAATATTCGGAAGACCTAAACTAATGTCGTCTTCGTTACCAGCATTATCCTCACTATTAACCTCATCATAAAGAAATTTATATATTTTTCTTACAGTTTTAATATCATTGTCTTCACTGAAGATTTTTTCAATTTCTTTGTTATCTGCATCATCTCATGTAGTAGAAGCATTAAGCAATCGATGATTTATTTTAAAACGATATAGACGATCGTGACTTTAGCTGTAATTGACTTAACTTTATCAATTTTATAGTAGAATTGACGAAGTTTTTATTTGTTTCCGAAAACGCCGGTAGCTCAATTTTATAATTTCCTTTTAGAGCCTTTTCAGCAATACCGCAGGAAACAAACTATTTGAAAATTTTGAGAAATTCGATTTTTATGTTAAACTCTTTCGTGAGATTAACAACTGAAGATATTGTGGAGATTTTCGGTCTTACATGAGATTTTTCCTGATGAAAACAGCAGCTGGATCTTTATCACCTTGGTTCTGTGAATAGAAAAAGACGACTTCAAGCCTCATCAGGCATCGTTTTGTTTTTATGTTAAGGACTAATTTTAATATTTTAGGACCACTGGCAGAGCTTCTGATTACATCGGAACTACGTTTTCGATTATGTGAAATAAGCTCTTTTCGCTTCTATTGCTTGTTAGAAGGTTGGCTGATTTTTCATACTAACGCGCAATTCTAGTTCGGGAAGCAACCCTCGAACAGCAACCCCTCGACAGGTTGAAAAGAATTTTCTTAGCTTTCCCCCTTTTGTTTAGCCAAAAATTTTCTCCTTCGGAATTCTCTTTACCAAAAGCGAATACTTTTGGTTTAGCCGTAAATTGGAGTGTTCTGTCTTGAAGTGTCCTTTAACATGGTCGCTCCTTCAGTCCTGATGAGGATTAACAATAGCTAGCAAATTCTTCAGCGAAAAAATTGTTCACATATTCCTTAACTTATTTGCTTCTGTCTGCTTCTTAAGCCACAGGAAGATCGGTTTTCTATTCGATCAAATAAATTGTCTTCTCTTTAGACTGTTTCCTCTGGGCACGCTCCTTCTCTCTTCGGATTTTTTTTTGGGTCTTGTGCAGCATGCGTCTCACAGGATCAATCTGTAATTATAACTTACTTTTCTCCAGAGAAATAATATAGGCGAGAAGTTGGAGAGTTCATTAAAATTATTATTATTAATTGTTTCATGAAATACTGACTAAAAATCTTTATGAAGGTTTCCAGTTGTAATAGCGTTTTGCTCATTATCCTCACACAAATAGTTACTTCTGTGTCAAAAAGTTTTATTGCTTTATAACTGTGAATTTTGCTTTTTTCGGAAAAAAATTTTTGCTTGGAGTTTTCTTATTTCAGTTTTGACTCCTTCATAAATTTTGATAATATGATCTATTATCATTAATGAGATTAATAGAAAATCGTATTTTAATGGTCACTCCTTTCAAATCAATTGCTTCTTAAAAATTTTAAACAATTTTCTAAAAAAAATTTCGCAAATTTGCAGCAATGAAACATTTAAACTGCTGATTCTCTCCGTCATTATCATACCAAATTTGTGTATAGCGATACCTGCAACAAAACAAAAAACTTTAACCTCTGTTGCATATTTTTAAATTACAATTGTTGCTTTTTTAAATACGATTTTACTTTGCACTAGAAGAAGGATGTTCTTTTTCCCTTGAAAACTATTTTTCTTTAGTTTTCTTTCCGTCCAGCTCCAATTACAAGCTAAACGGTTTGAAAACTTTCTTTTCATAATTTTTATTATACTTAATAACAGAATAGGTGTTGTGTTGTTAATATTATAATTCCCAATATATATCAAAATCGATGCAGGCCTATGTAATTATAAGTGATATTATCATTTAATGAAATAATCTTTCGTGTTAGAACTGTTTTAAGTCAGTTGGAGATCTAATTTGATCTCTTCTACCTATTCATAATGTCTTAAATATTCGAGATTTGAAGCTTCGTTTATACAATTCGAAGGCCAATAATCCGATTCTTGTTTAATCTTTAAAAACTTATTGATATAAGTTACAAAAAGACCCCCCTGACGTGCTGTTGGATCGTATTGGGTTATTTTATATTGCCAGATTTCAAAAATGTCAACAATATTATAACCTAACCTAACTGCTTCTTTAAGCTCATCGGAAATTCATGTTCCCTCAATTACACGCTGTGATTCATCTTCATGGTCACATTGGTCTTGCTGAAATGAGGTGGTAAAACTGCACAAAGTATTAAACCCTTCACGTTGTGGAGATTATTTTTATCAGAACCTGTGAGTTTCTGACACTCATCTCGACAAATAAATGGATATAAATAGCACACGACTTTATATTTAATTATTTCACCTTTTTTAACTTGGTACAAATAATTTGTGTTTCCCGTTCGACCCATACCTGATAAATCAAACGCATCTGATAAAGCTGAAAGAGGTAAATGGGAAATACTCATGCTCTATGTTCACTGTAATAAAAATAATAATTAATTACATGTTCATCAAATGTAATTTTGAAAATATGATCTATTATCATTAATGAGATTAATAGAAAATCGTATTTTAATGCTCATTCTTTTCAAATCAATGACTTCTTAAAAATTTTAGACAATATTTAAAGTTTCAGCTTGAATTACTGAAATATTATATCCATGTTTGCCCATTTCTTCACTAATAACCTTCCACATCAATTTGGAAGTCTTCAGTTTACTTTGAGAAACTAACTCTTTTTTGTCTTTATACAAAATTAAAAACAGTTTGCTCAATTTCCGGAATTAGCCCTCTTAGGAAAGAGCCTGTGACTTGCTCGTCGTCAGCCATCATGGTCAGAACCGTACTGACCGTCCTTATTAATAAACATTTTATATTCATCGAACACTTTTTCTTGGAATTCTTCTCAGCTTTTCCTACTTTCTTGAATTTTTTCAAGAATCATTAATTTCCTTTTTATATATTATTTCACAATTATATTCGTTTAAACGAAACCTCCAACGTTACAGCCTCGACTTTACCTTGTCTATCTTAGAAACCCAGATTAAAGGTCTGTGATCGATCTCTAGAACAAATTCTCTGCCATAAACATATGGCCTGAAAGTCTCAACAGAAAAAAAATTGCCAACAATTCCTTTTCTATAATAGCGTAGTTTATTTCTGCGTCTGAGAGTCCAGACGCGTACGCAAATGGTAGGGAGTTTTTTCTCGATCTCTTGGCTTATTATTCCACCTATTCCATAATTGGAAGCATCAGTGGATTTTCCCCTTAATAAAACACTCCCCTTAATACAATCTTCACTTCTCCTCTAGTTTTAATTATACTCCTTCCTATCCCGATTAAATTAAAAATAGTTTATTTATAAAACATTTTTTGCTAATTAAATTTTCCTTGAACAATTTTGCTTATTTTCTATAAGAAAGTTTTTTCTCGCTAAGCAATTTCCCTTGTCGGGGGTAATCAGTTTGGCGGGGAGTTTGGATTAAGAGCCATTAGTCTCTTAATCTTGTTCTCGACAGCGATCGCGATGTTTATCGCGTCTTGGAAGCTATTTACTTGTCGGTTGTGCATGCGAGATTTTATTTCTGCATGTCAGCATCGAGTAAAACATGAGATAGCAATTTTATTTGTAGCTTGGCGCATATACCAATTGGTATTTCGTCCTTCCCTTGAATTACGATTCAGAATTTTTTCTGCAATTGACTGAGGTCGTACTGAGGAATTTTCTGTTTCAACAGGGAGATTTCGGATTGTACTTGAAACAGCGATTTTGGTACCCCGAAGGCTCCTTTTAAAATTGGTATTAAACCGTGTGAACTAGTAATTTAAAAGCTCTGTAAATACTTTCCAATTTTCCCTTGTATTTTGTTCTTTAAGATCCCTGAGGAATAAAGGCTTTAATTGTCAAGAAATATTGTTTTCAATATATTGACACTCGCAATATTAATATCAATATTAAATTTGGTTCTAATATATGTGTGTAGTAGAATTACGTACAAAACACACAATATCATGTTCACCTACTAACGAAGAGTGATAATAACAATAATATTATAATACTCATAATAATAATAATACACTCGAATCTCTGCATAACGAGAAGCTCGGGAGTTTAGAATTTCTCTACTACAATGCCCCGTCTAGAAAGAGGGGTGCCCTACTCTACGATTTTTTATGTCTATCGATAGTGCGCATGTTAAACTGCGCATTTGTCTTGTAACGAGTGGGGATGCAGAAGAGGTAACATTTCTCGTTCTGTGGAGAGAATCAGTTCTCGTTAGAGAGAACGTTCGTTATATAGAAGGTCGTTATAAAGAGATTCGAGTGCAATAATAATAATATAATCCCCCTCGTGGTGTCACCTTGTCGTGGTGAGGGGGCTTAGGACCGGCCAGGCGCTTGTCCTTCGGTCGCCATCACTAGACGAGTTGTCCGGTTCTTCCCAGAACTCATCGACTCTTGTGTCTGTCAAGTTTGGGCACCCGGGAACGAACAGGACCCCGTTAATTCGGGTACTCGCCGTTCTTGTACTTGGTGCACTAGCTACCTGTGAGGATGATGGTAATTCGTATTCCAGAATGGGGGCTAACCATCTTTGTCAGCGGTGGACGACATGGGTTCTGGGAGAAATAGGACACTTCTGCCTTCTTGGTATCCTAAGTTGGTGTGAAGTAGCATTGATCTAGGGTCGGCGCCCGATAGACCGGTTGTCTGTCCGGTCTGACCAACGACACCGTTTTAATTTTCAATTTGGCGTCTGATGTCGGGGGCCTGGGCGGCGGATGCGCTGTTGTTGTCAGTGACACGCTTGGAGGTGTAAAATTTATAAAAAAAATATTCAAGTATATGCTTTTTCAAAAATAGCATATTTTGTTTAAAATCAAATATTCCAATAGAACTTTTCAGTCAAATTTATAAAAGTTTTAAAATTTTCAATAGTATACTTTTTCAAAACTAATCAAACCGAAAATTAAAAATTTAAAATCAATAGAATTGTAAATTATTATCGAAGGAATCTAGTGAATTTTTGTTTTGTTTTATATATATATGAATGTAGCTGGTTCTATTATTTATTTTAAAAATTTTTTAATTTTAGTATAGATTAAAATTTTATAAAAAATAATAATATACAATCCTGGCAGTTTTCCAAATTTTGAATATAAGTATGTAAATGTAAATAGTCTCCATTTTATGTAATTATAATTATTGTAAATTTTTGAAAATTTTAAACATTTTGAATTATGTTAATTTAATTTGTCCAAATTGTATGTAACCATAATAAGTGTAAATTATGTATAGGAGAATATAAAATTTTTTTATGAAAATGTTTAGTTTAAGGCTGGCGTGATATTTTTTATTTATCTAAATATGAAGGTTAGTAAAGAATCACACAATAAAATCAATTAAAGTTTAATTTTTATTTTATAATTATTATAATTGAAATATGTACATTTTTTAAAAATATTTTGACGAAAAAATTAATTATTTTCTTTAAACAAAATATCGTTGTATTTAAATGTAGTTGTTTATTAACTGATTTTTTTCTAATTCATGAGTAAAAAAGTACTAAAGAGAATTTAAAGAAAAAAAATAAGAAAATAAAATGAAAATCAGCAAAGAATGAATATTAAACACTTTACACAGTTCGCTTGGATAGCGTGAATAAAATAAAAATGATCATATAGTTTCTTGCATCTCTCGTTTGACTCTTTTTTGCATAGGATCAGGTCGGTGCAAAGTTATTCATAAATGACAAAAAGAACTCCAAGTTGCTCCCAAAAGATAAACAGACCAACCATATGTGGAGTTGTACTTTAAATATGGTCTAAAATTTTTAAGAAGTCATTGATTGAAAAGGACCTTTAGACTTGAGGGGTTCCAATTGTTCGTTCACTCCGTTTGTAAAATGAGCTATTTTGCTAATTTTATCAACTGTTTGTTGATCAAATAAGGCAAAGATTAGTTTGTTAATATATATCGAGTCTCCAAAGTCAGAGTCGGCATCTGATTCAGTACCATAATCCATCTACAAAAAAAAACAAAAATGAGAAATATATGTTGGTCATAACCTTATTATGAACAAAAAATAAAAGTACAACCAAAAGGAAGAAGAAGGGGAAGTTATAGAAAAATGTTAATTTTTCTTTGGAATTTTAAATCCAGGTTGATGGATTTCATAACAGGCAAGGCACATCTCTTTAAAGCCAATATCTAAACAATTTTTGCAGAGAGGAGGTCCCATTTTTTTTACGGTTGTTACGGAAATTTCTTCTTTGTTTGGATACTAATTTTAATACCTTCTTCTTTTAAAAATTTAAAGATGTAATATTAGAGATATTACATGCACTTAACCGCGTGCCATGCTTTCGGAAGTAAAATTCTAGACTAAAAAACAAATTTTTAACATAAAATAAACAGATAAAAGTTATTTCGGAACTTTCTGGCATGTCATCATAAAAATTATGTATTTTATTTTGTTTTTGGTTTGCTTAAATCTATCCGGAGATTCTGCGCATTAAGCAATAAATGTTTCTCTTAATGAATTATTGCCATTATTTTCCGCACCTAATAAAAAATTGCAAACGTCTGCAGAAGCTGCTCGTCTTGTGCCAATGTTATACAAATAGTCTGGTTCCACATTCTGACTGTCGAAGGGATTAAAATTTTGTTTTATTAAATTAATGAAATTTCGCAAATGAGTAGAATCTTTTTTAATTTGGTGATTCTCTAAATCTCCAGTAATATCTTGAGCTCTTTTTAAATTGGTTTCCTCGTTCGTGTGCGATATTACTGTTGATCGTATGCTGTCACTTTTAGCTCATCTTTGTCGAGCACTAATCAAATTCGTAAAGTGCGTAATTCCAGTTAATCTTCTTTCAGCATCCGCATTGATAATCTGTTCCCATGTCAAATCAACAGGACTTTTAGAAAATGGTTTAGCTGTTCTTTTCATACCGAAAAACCCGTTTCTAAAATCAATTTCTAGGTTCGGATGCGTTTCATGAACTTTGAATAAATTATCATGATGTTTTGTCAACCACCACGATTAGTTTCATTGAATAAATAAAAAAAAATAAGTTGCTACTGAAGCAACCGTTAAAGTTTGCGTGCTAATTGGGTAATAATGTAAGTTTAATTTATCAGTTTAGAGTAATCCAAGGGTTTTTCTTATTACAATTTGGTTTATCACGACGTTCTTTATTTACAATTTGTAATCAAAATTGCTTTTCGTTTTCATCTTTTGTTAAACTGTTGTTATATTGTGTGACTAGTGCTACTGCACGCTCTGCAATACCAAAATTAATTACTCTTCTGGTAGTCTGTTCGCAATTCCCAAGTTGAAGAATGAAACTCCAAAAAATTAATTGAGATATTTAAAATTTTAAACATATTCATAGAATTCGGAGTGATAAAGCGATGTAGATCTAAATTTTGAATTTCTAAAGATGTTAACTTTTGTAAATTTTTATATCGTAATACAATTTTCATTGTATTATCTGAAGCAGTTTTTAATGCCTGTATCATTTCATATTTGCACTTTACATTTTTATCAAAAAAGGACAGACCAATCAGCTTTTCACTTAAGTACCATAAATGATTTTCAAATTTTCGTAAAACAACGTCACGAATTTCTTGTTTTACAATTTACAATCTGAAAGGTCCTTTAGAAACTACCTTTCTGACAGAGGTACATTGAACATAAACATAGTTGAAGATTTTGATTTATCAGAAGGATATGGAAATAATACATTTTCTCCATCTTAATAAATAGTGATTTGAGAAACCGATTATCTATTTCCCTACTGAAAAATCCTATATAGGATCCTACATAGGATCCTATATAGAATCCATATGGATTCCTATGAGAATCCACGTAGGATCCTATATAGGATCCTATATAGGTATTGTCCTATAGGAATCCATGTGGATTCTCATAGGAATCTATGTGGATTCCTATAGGTCGCCTATAGGACAAGTCCTATATAGGATCCTATGTGGACTCTCCTATAGGAATACATGTAGGATCTCATATAGGATCCTGCATAGGCGTCCAAAAATTTTTTTGTACACCCTCCTACATATGATCCTACGTAGGTTCCCATATAGGATCCTATATGGGAACCCATATAAGATCCTACATGGGTACCCCCAAAAAAATTTTTTGTACCCCTTCCTGATGCGCAGTCGTCTTTTACGTATTCTACAATACTTACGCCTGCGCAGTAAATATTTTTCGTCCTTATAATGGTGCTTAATGTATATTTGAATAAAGTTGTTAAAAAAAACAATTAATTCTGTGTGCATAATTTTTTTTTGGGCGCCCATAAAAGATCCTATATAGGATCCTATATGGGAACCTACGTAGGATCCTATGTAGGGGGGTGTACAAAAATTTTTTTGGGACGCCTATGTAGGATCCTATATGAGATCCTACATGTATTCCTATAGGAGAGTCCACATAGGATCCTATATAGGACGTGTCCTATAGGCGACCTATAGGAATCCACATAGATTCCTATGAGAATCTACATGGATTCCTATAGGACAATACCTATATAGGATCCTATATAGGATCCTACGTGGATTCTCATAGGAATCCATATGGATTCTATATAGGATCCTATGTAGGATCCTATATAGGATTTTTCAGTAGGGTTGTGCATCCTTTATATCAGTGAGTTTAGCTAACCGTTTGGACAAACGAGATAATTCAAAGGAACAAGTCGCAAAATCATCTATGATTTCATCGATCAACTTTTCGAAAGCAAGATTTACTATTTCTTCGGGTATTCTAGTTGAGGGCCTACCCGATTTGTAGATTGATGTCCTTGGGACCCTGACATATTCACTGTAACAATTTTTATGGTACCTAACATCAGCGCATTAATTAAATCTTGAGGTGTTCAGTAAGATCGAATTTAAGCAAAAATATGATTCTTTTTATTATGTGCAACATGAAATATTCTTTGTGCTGCAACGAGATCGGTGCATAAACGAATTTTTTTGTTATTATTTTTCGTAGCATAATTACATAATAATCATTTAAATGTTCCTACACTACCTCCAGAAAGTCTTAAAGCCAGAGAATCATCATTACTAGACTCCGATAAATCCAGATCATTATTATAAGTAATTTGTTCGTTATTTAAAAATATTTCACTACGTCTTATCTTCATTTCACTCACATAACTAGCCATACAATTTCTATGCCATGAAAAACACTGTGTTACACAGTACAGATTATAATGTTTATATAACTTTTCACTAATCTCATCTTTTTTTTAAACGCTGCACTTTTTATAGTAATTAGTGACTGTTGTTTTAGATATTTCATTATAACACTTGATGCATCAGAAAACAAACAAAACTCAATCAAAGAGTCCAACATTTTTTTGGGTAATATGAGTTTCCTTATGTGGGGGATTATTGAATATCTGAACAAGAAAAAACATACTATTATAAATTCAAATTTATTACAATTTTTTCATTTTCCAAAAAGCATTTAATATATTTTGAATTTAAATTACAATAAACATTGTATACCTAGAATATGTGGAAAAATGTTTATAAATAATCTTACTTGACAGTCTTCTTCATAATTAACCGTCCTTCGCCTCATTTGCAACTCGAATTCGGGTAAGGGCAAATTCATGATTCTTTTTAAATTACTATTGAGTCGAGGATCCATTTTTTTTCTTACTACACAAATATTTTAAATTAAACAAACTTTTTAAAAGCAACTGACGCTTCCCCTGACGTTGTTCTTGTTAACTTGTTTACTTGTGAACATTTTAAGAAAAGAAAATCTAAAATCGGTTCAAAATTGCGCTCAAAAAATCAATTTGAAACCTACTTTACGATTTTTTCCCACAGCGAAACGTCTTTAATATTCATTCTTTGCAGATTTTCATGTTATTTCCATAATTTCTTTTCTTGAAATTTTAGTAAGTACTTTTCTACTTATGAATTAGAGAAAAATCGGTAAGGTACTAAATTGATTAGAATTTGATTTCTTTTTATTGGTTGTTGATTGTACATTATACAGTACTACCTGTACAACACGGGACAAGTAATATTGGCACAAAATTTTTTGTTCTCTAAAACCACTTCCACATTTGTGGTTTTTAATAATTTTAAAAAATTTTTTAATGGTGATTAGAATTTGATTTATTTTTATAAGTTGTTGATTGTACATTATACAGTACTACCTGTACAACACGGGACAAGTAATATTGGCACAAAATTTTTTGTTCTTTAAAATCACTTCCACATTTGTGGTTTTTAATAATGATAATGTCAGCGGCTTAAAAGAATCCCTTAATCTTTTCTCCATATGCATTATGAGTTTTACCAGTTTCAGTCGTTCCAGAAATTCAGTACATGCATTTTCTTTAGGAAGAGATTTTTCGTCTTTAATTCTCCAATACTAAATAGAGGTACTGTTTACAAATGAAGCAATTCTTCGAAGCACTAATTTTCTCCAAGTGCGAATCGAACATTCTCAGGCTTTTTATGGTCCGCCCCATAATATTCTGTTTTGTTTAGCTCATCTTGTATTAACTCTGCCATTGACCGGATATGAATATTGATTGGTTATCTCATTAATTTTTCTAAAATCGATAACAACTCGCTATTAATGTAGAGACCCATTTGAAAATTTTGCTGTCTTTGTTTAAGAAGCTTTCAATATGGCCGTAGGCTTTGCAAAAGTTACATTGAATATTAGTTCTGATTGTATGGCTTAATTTAGTTCATTCATAATTTGACGGAATCTTTGGTTATATAACTACACGGAATCGTGATTTTGTCGACAATTATCTAATTTAATTCTGCATAATTCAACGGAAATACCTAAATTTAAAATTTGTCTTAATGAGAAAACTAATTCCTCAAATGTATTTACTGGCATAAAACGAATGACTCGTTTTGCATTACCTGTAAATGCAAATGGAACCGGGGATCGACGTGGAGAATGCTCTGCTATTTCCAACCCTGACTAGCGGCGACTCTGGTTATGCTACACCACAAAAACAATAACAACAAGTAAATCAACATCATCAACACTAAGACTACGAAAACCAATAACAAAAAAAACATTACCCAAACCAACACCATGAAAACTACTAAAACCAACAACGCCAAAAAAAAATTTACTACTAGAAACAACACCACCACCAAGAATAAGAATTCCAACATCAAGACCAAAAAACAACCATCACAATTATCAAAATCAGGAGCATTAACGCATGAAAAAAGAAAGGTATTATTTTATAATTTAATTTTAATATAATTCTTTTTAATTTGGAAAGATTTTTAAAATTGATGCTTTGTTATTTTCCAGAGAGAATCAATAAATTCTTCTCGAAAAGGAAGAAAAAAGTTAGCTGCATTCACATCCAGAACATCGATATTGCGAGCAAGGTCGAAAGAACCATCAACATCACGAGGAATGTCAAAAGGACCCTCATCATAGCGAGGAATGTGGAAAGGACGTTCATTATCGCGAGCAAGGTCGAGAGGACCCTCAACATCACGAGAAATGTCGAGAGGACCTTCATCGCAAGCAAGAAGGCGATACGATTATTATGATGCACATCGTCATCATAAAAGTCATTATACAAATGATCGCTCTTCAAGGGGAGAAAAAACAGAGGTAAGATTTTAAAATTTAATTTAAGTATAAAAACTATTATTATAAAAAAAAGTTAAATATCGTTGCTTCATGATATAGAAATATGTCTTTAATGAAAAATTTTACTTTATAGAGGAAATCAGGAAGCTTAAGGAAAAAAGAAGAGCAGAAACAACGGCAGTAACAACAGCAGACCGTTCTCAACAAGACCCAAAATCTATCTGCCCGGGGCCTGCCGCTCACTCAGGCCGGCAAACAGGCCCAAGATCTATCCTGAAGAAGCGCACGCGCCCTTTTCATTTTAAGCATGACTTTATTCTTCGCTTTTCTCCTTCGCAAAATTGTTAAACTATCCTGTGCCCCTTTTATTTAAACTAATTTACAATTAATACAATGGTTTTGAAGCCTTAACTAATTTATTATTATAACTTGAATTTATCACTCAGTATTAAATTTAATAGGAGTTGGAAAAGAGATATTTCTTTCGTTGATAATTTCTCCCCTTTTTTTTCATTACTTTTAAAACATTTTCTAACAAACCTGGCTCCACATCAAATGTGTCCATCCACCTTCTTAAAGAGGAAAGCCCTGGCAATGGAAGTTTTATTACTTTTCTTAAGTACTTATAAGCCTTTGAACCATTGGCTCTTAAAGATATTGCAGCAGCAATATCCTCCCGATTCCACCTTGATTTTTTGTTGGGATGCTAAACAATAACTATTTTTTGGACAAGTGTATATATAATATAATGTTCCTGAGTTTAAGTTCTAATCTGGGATTAAATTTAATCGTTCTCAAATCAATTATCATGTTATTTGTGTCTACGTTCAAATTTCATTTAACCAAAAACTTGATGGATTTACTTCAATATTCAACATCTGACAGTACTGCCACTTTCTAAGGATTCCTGGATACTATTTTATTTATCAAATACGACCAATCAAAATAAGTTAAATAAACAAAAATTCAAAATTTAAAGTAACTCTCTATTTACATTTCCTTCTCTCTTCGTTTCCTTTCCTTAATTTTATTCATTTTTTCAGGGTAGAATCCCAATCCCAGGCCCGTTTAGTTACTGGGGCTAGGATTGATCCTTTAATATTTTTTTCTCATTCTTTTCTTTTTGTAGGGTACCCCTATTTTAAAGCGCGATACTCCGAAATAGTTTTTCCGCGTTATAGTTCCCCTCCTTGTTAGGAAACTTATGAAATTTTAATTTATAACAAAAAAGGAAAATCAGAACAAAGCACTAGAAAGATATACGATGTCCCGAACTATTGCGATTTAATTCGTAGGCTCAAATAAATATAAAATTTTTAATATTCTTATACGTGTCGTTTTCTGAGGTGACAATCTCACAGAATTGGGCCTGGATCTAATTTACGACTCGAGATCAGTTGCCAATTCAAATATCACGGGAAAAGTGAAGTGTTGTGTTCAGCGAACGCTTGGCGGCAAAACCTCTCAGTGGCTGTAACGTACCACTCAAATTTATGCGCGGAACGAAATTATGCAGTGAAGTTGATAAACTGTCCTCTTGCAGACTGGTACACGAACAAGCAGAAATTAAAATAAATATGAACTTATAATTCGGAAAGGATAAATGAATTTAAAATAACGTTTTAATTTTTCAGTAGTAAAACGAAATTAAGAATTTATTTTAAGATGATCTCCCGCTATTGCCCAAAACACACACATATATTCACGTATTTCTTTTCAAGAATTTTGAATAAATTCAATATTATTAAAAGGTCCATTAAGGTACTTTAACAATAATATCTTTTTACGTGCTGCTTCTAGGAAAAATTCCCGATTAGGATTCAATTCTCAACAGGAAAACACGAGCTAGGATTCACTTCCTACGCTCTATTAATATAATTTATTATTATGTTAAATTTTTTTTGAAGTGACAAAGTAAAAATTAACTAGTAATTATTAATTTTACATTTCTCAAATTATTTTATTTTTCAGAGTCCTTTGAAAATAACCGAGAGAGATAACATTAATGGTAAGAAAAATCACTTTTTACTTTAAAACTATTAAAATTATTATTAATATCGCGTATTAAAATTTATTCTATGTTTCAGAGTCCTTTATAAGGAGAGAGGTGGATATCTTCCGGAGATTGGAACCTCCCGCAAAAATGGAATTATGGTAAGAGAAAAATCGTTCTATTCTAATTATTAAACTATGTTTACTAATTTTATAATTTTAAAATTATTTCATTTTTCAGAGTCCTTCGAAGAAAAGGAGAATGGAACATAAGAAAGCAACCAACAACCTACCAAAATTCCAGGTTCTTCAAAATGGATTTAAGAAACGGAGAAATAAAGTTTCTTTAACATTGTTTATACCTATATGTTTTTTAAATTTTTTAAAAAATACCATAATATCAGTGAGAGTAAATTTAAGGCTTATTTTAGTATATTTTGCATATGTAAATGTTTATAAAACAAGAGATAATAAATTTAAGTATATACAATTAAATGTACACATTTAATGTTTCTTTCCTTATTTTCCTGTGCTAAATACGGTACGGTTAATTCTTCAAATAAAATTAAATTGAGAAAAAATATAAAGGGTATTTAAATTAAAAAGTAGACTAGAATTTTAATAAAAAGATAAAAAAATATTTTATAAAAAGTATAATACATGTAAAATATAATTCATTATTAAAAAGATAACATTTTTTTAATTCTAATATTTGGCGAAAAAACATGTGTATTTTGTGTATTATTTATGTTATAATACAAAAAAGTTATCTCTTCTAACAAGACGTAAATATAACGCGTGATTTGGAATTTAAACATTATGAATAAACGAACGTTTTTTTTAATAAATAATCACATAATACGCAATATTCCAACAACATTATATGAAACTTTCATAGAAATCTAATGTAACATTGGAGCAACGTTACAGGAATACTGCGCGGTACAACTCAGTGAATAATTCATAGCAGTCTTTCTAATAAAATTTAACCAACTAAATTTTTTTTAATTTAAAATTAGATGAATAATTTTGAAAACTTATGACATCAAGAGAGTACAATTTAAAATCCAAATAATAAAAAGATAGTTAAAAATAGAAGAATAAAAAAAGAATCTAAAAATAGATAATTTAAAACCAGTAAAATTAATTTTGAATAAATTACGTTTTTTTAGACACAGGTTGCGAACTTTTTATTTCTTTTATCAAGTCATTTAGAATAGAGACTTTCTGACGCAGACGGTTAATAGTTCGACTCTGCATTTTTGTTTCTGCCAGACTCTTCTGTAGCCTCTTCTTTATCCAATTGTACTTTCTTGCTAAATCTTCTGTACTTGTGTAATAGTGATGATCATGTTTAATACTATAGTTTTCTTTTGGAGTTAATGACGTTTCAGAAGTCTTTGGATTAGCCGAGATTGATCTCGGTTTCAGTAAGGATTTCAAATCTGAAAGAAAAACTATTTTGTAAAAATATATATTACATCAGGGTAACCAATTTTTTTAAGAAATTAAATTCCCGGTTTTTTTCTGTCAATTTTTTGGATTTTACCGTAAGAAACTTTCCAACAATTAAAACAGTAATTTTAATTTTGTAAAATTCGCCTTTATATAATTAAAATATAACTTTATACTTAGATTAAAAATTAACACATTCTTATAATCTTATTAATTATAATTAAAGCTTAAAAAGTTTTATTATAACAAAATATTGAAATCTAAATTTTTGAACAATAATTTATCTCAAACATTTAAAAAGAATTACGTATTATAAATCTTCTAGAACCATTAGCAAGCTTTGCATTATGGTTGGTCATTTAGAACAATACATTTTTGCAAATTCTAATAATGAAAATTACGAAATTGAAGAAGAATATATCTGAAAAATAACGAAAAACAAAATCAAAAAGTTGACAACAAAATTCGAAAAATGGTTACATCACAATTGAAAAGAATAGTTTAAAAAATTAAACAATAAATTATTAAATTTAAACAAAATAGTTGAAAAATTATAAAAATAACTGTTGTGAATTGAACAACTGGATTGAAAATCGAAAAAATAATTGAAATTGAAGAAAGTAAAAAATTAAAGAAATAAATTGAAAGTTTAAAAGATAAATTGAAAATCTAAGAATTACATTAAAATTTGAAAAAATAATTGATAATTAAAAAAAATTACAAAATGACGAAAATAATTGACAATTATTGAAAACAAAAATAAAAAAGGGCTAGATTTATATACAATCGAACAAAATAATTTAAAAAATCAAAGAATAATTATCAAATTTTAAGATAATAATTGAAAATTTCAAAAATTGTACATTATAATTAAAAAATGGAGAAAATAATTATTAATTGAAAAAAATATGTGAAAAATTACGAAAATAATTGTTAATTGAAAATAAACATAAAAAAATGACTAGATTAATAGACAACTGGAAAAAATCATCGAAAAAATTAAACAAGCAATATTAAATTTAAAATAAATAATTGAAATTTAAAAAATTAAAAAATTATAGAATCATAGAAAAACATATTATAGAAATAGTTGTTGGGAATAATTTCACATTTAACAACTGTATTAAATATCGAAAAAATAATTAAAATTGTAAAAAATAATTGAAAATTGAAGAATGGAATTGAATTTAAGGAATAAATTTTAAAAACTGAAAAAAAGTAATTGAAAACATCCGAAAATTTAATGAATATAGAAGAAAACAATTGAAAATTGGAAAATGAAAATAAAAATTGAAGAATGGAATTAAAAACTTTAGGAAAATAAAAAAAACAATTATTCAATTAATTTACAATTATTCTTTGATTTTTTAAATTATTTTGTTTGGTTGTGTATCAGTCTAGACATTTTTTGAATTTTTTTTCAATTATCAATTATTTTCGTCATTTTGTAATTATTTTTTAATTATCAATTATTTTTTCAAATTTTCATTTTATTTCCTCAATATTTTATTATTTTCTTTTATATCAAATTTTTTTTCGATTTTTAATCAAATTGTTCAATTTTTAATTATTTCCTTAAAATTGTATTATTTTCTTCAATTTCAATTATTTTTTCGATTTTTAATCCAGTTGTTCAATTTTCAATTATTTCCAACAGTTATTTATATAATTTTTCAACTATTTTGTTTAATAGACTATTCTTTTTAATTGTGTAATTATGTAGCCATTTTTCGAATTTTTTTTTCAACTGTCAAATATTTTCATGATTTTTTATATATTTTCTTCAATTTCGTACTTTTCATTATTTGAATTTGCAAAAATTTATAGTTTTAAATGACCCACAATAATGCAAAGTTTGTCGAGCGCCTAGGGACGAAAATAATTAACTATTAAAAAAGATAATTAACAATTGAAAAAAAATTCAACAAATCGTGAGAATAAGCGTCATTTGAACAAAAGAATTTTTAAAATTAATAAATAATCATAAAATTGAAGAATAATAAATTGTCAATTGAAAACTGATGAAAATTATGGAAAAAAATGTTGAAAATAAATGAAAATTAAAAAAATCATTTGAAAATTGAAGAATTTTATTGAAATTTCAATTGCAGAAAAAAAATTAAATTGAATTTTTAAGAAAACAGTTGTTGATTGAAAAAAAAAATTATAAAATGACTGAAATAATTAAATATTAAGGAAAATAATTGAGAAATGAGAAAAATAATTGCTAATCGAATGAAAAATACGAAAACAGTCGAGAAAAATCGACAACAGAACAAAAGAATTTAATAAATTTAAAGAATAATTATAAAATTTAAAGAGAATAATTGTACATTGAAAACTGTTGAAAATTATAGAAAAAATTATAGATTTATTTATTAATGAAATTAAAATTATTTAAACTGATATGAAGAAAAAAATGCATTAAAAAAAATAATAAATGGCAAACTTATGGAAAAATCGTTTAAAAATTGTTTCAATTATTTATTTTTATTTATTGTATTTTATTTATTTATTTCAATATTGTTAAATATCAAAATACTATTATCCTTCTGAATTAAAATGTTTTTTTTCTTTCATTTCTTATTATTTATTTAATATTCAAGTTTGTTTTTCTGTATTTCAAATTAAAGAAAATTATATTTTCAGTATTTTTTGCTTACTTCCTTTAAATTGTATCGGAATTTGCGGGTCCACTAATTTACTCAAAGGTTTAACAGTCAATGTTGGTTTCATTTCATTATTATCATTTTCAGAAAGTGTTTCTATTTCAGTACTCGTATCCAATTGCACAACTTCATTGAAGTCTTTAGAATCTGTTAACAAATAAATATTTCATAATTTTGATTACATTATAATTCAAACTGTTTTGGCATCTTTTTATTTTAATAAATGTAAAATTATAATATTATTGATTGTACCATTCAAAGTAATTGTAGGAAATATACTTGGAAAAGCAGTCGTCTTTAGAACAACAGCACCCGATGATTTTTTATAAAAACAAAATTTCGTAAAATGTGCATCACAAATAAGGCTTTTTTCATTAGGGTAAAATCCTTCTATGCCGATCTTCTCTAACCATAGATTTAAAAGAGCTTTGTTTTTAAAAGGAAATCTGAAAATAAGGATCATAATTAAAAAATTTGTAAAATTGACACTATTTGTTATTATTATTATTATTATTATTATTATTATTAATATTATTATATAAAATCCGTTATTCTTATTTTCAAAAATGTTTTAAAATTATACAACTGAGATTAGAATTTAATTAATTTAAATTTAATTATTTATTTGAAACATAAAAGGGAAAGATCTTTTTTTATGTAAAAAGAGAACAAAAACAAAAAAATAAAACAAAAAGAAGCTAGAAATTAAATAAAAAGTATTGTAGGTTTAAATTTGTTTTACACTGAAACTTCACTTATTTAAAGTCTCGCTTATTTGAAGTTGCATTTATTTTAACAATTCGAAGTCTCTCTTATTTTAACTTGTCGACCAATCAAAACTAACTAACATTTTCATTGGTTGCTGCGAATTGAACCAGCCAATCAGAGAATTTATCTAAAACTACGTGGAAGTTAAAATAAGTGCGACTTTTCTAATGGATTTGAGTGGCCTGGGTTAAAATAAGTGAAGCTTCAGGGCTAAAGTTTCACTTATTTTAACCCGGTCTACGCAAATCCATGACAAAAGTCGCACTTATTTTAACTTCCACGTAGTTATAGAGAAATTCTCTGATTGGCTGGTTCAATTCGCAGTAACCAATGAAAATGTTAGTTAGTTTTAATTGGTCGACAAGTTAAAATAAGTGAGACTTCGAATTGTTAAAATAAATGTAACTTCAAATAAGCGAGACTTTAAATAAGTGAAGTTTCAGTGTAATTTTAAAAATAATTAGTTATAATAATTAAATTATATGATAAATTGAAGACATTTATATAATTTATGTACTTGCGAAAATGTATTTTGGATCCCATTTTCTTGATATTATTGCAACATACACATTTAAAAGAATATAAATCAAATTTTGTTGGTATACTTCTATAATGAATTCTCTCTCTATCATTTGTGTCTTTTGTGAAACAGTTTTCATCGAAATGATCAGAGCAAACTCTGCTTATTGACTTAACTTCAAAATTTTCATCAAATCCCATATTTTTAACCCACTTTTTCCTCATTTCTAAACATGATGGGAATCTGCAAATAAAAAATTTGTTACATGTTTCTTACCCAAATAGCACGTAATATTGCAGCAATGTTGCAGCAACATTGCCGTGCAATGTTGGCAATATTGCCGCGCAATGTTCATGCAACGTTGCCTCAATGCTGTCCGTGTCCACATTGCTGCAACGTTTCCGTGCAATGTTGCTGCAACGTTGCATTGAAATGTTGCCGCAACGTTGCAGCAACTTTCAAAATATAGCAGTTCAAAATTTTATAAAGGCTTCATTAACTTTTAAAAATAGTACTTAGTAAAGATGACATTTACGGAATAAAAATGTTCCAGTGCAACATTGCAGGAAACGTGCAGCAACATTGCAGGGAACGTTGCAGCAACATTGCAGGGAACGTTGCAGCAACATTGCAGGGCAACGTTGCAGCAATGTGGACATGGACAACATTGCGCGGCAATATTGCCAACATTGCACGGCAATGTTGCTGCAATATTACGTGCTATTTGGGTAATAAATTAAGTAATTATGTAAGCCCGTTTGTAATTCTTAAATAAATTATTGGTGTTTGGTACAATCGGGAAATTTTAAATGTAACAAGAAAATTCTTTACTGGTTAAAAATAGCAAAATACTAGCCAAGAAAGAAGATAATTAATTTTTGTACGCATTTTTAGTGATTCTTTTACATTTCAAAACAATTTTTCTTTATTTGAGTTAATTTGCTTTTTTTTTATCTACTTTATTAAGTTTCTACGTATTTTTATTATTTTATTTTACATTTACTTTGTTATTTTTTTCCAAATTTTATTTGTTCAATTATTAGAACAATTTATTTTTACCTGTTTTGGTAAAATAAACAATATATAACCTAAAATATTTAATTCGATAGTTTCAATAGCCTAACGCACAATGAATCGTAATCGCTAATCCTTAATCGTAAGAATGAGAGGAAGTAGGACAGACATATATCTCTGTCCTGCTTCCTCTCATTCTTACGATTAAGGATTAGCGATTACGATTCGTTGTGCTTTAGGCTAATAGTAATATTAAAATTGTATTTACTTGTGATAAGAAACTCCCTTTCTTCTTGCTTTACCGCAATAAACGCATAGAAAGCCCATTTTTTTGTTTGTAATAAATGTACAAAATTCGAAACTACACAAATACAAGAAATTTGAATAAAAACAACATCAGTCAACAACAGAAAAACCAGGGATGAGACTCGTCAAAAGCTTTTGGTGTAAATTACGTAATTTATGTAATTTACGTGAAGAATAGTAAAAACCGGTAAATTAAAAGTTTTTTTCTCGAATACCAGTGTTGGGCAAGTAAAACACTTGAGGTGAATTACATGGTTTTTTACTGTAATTTACCCAGTATTTTACCTCAGAAGTTTTTTACACAGTACAATTTACTCGCAGGGTTGTGCACATAATATACCTCACGTAAATTACGTAGGGTTTTTGCCGTATTTTACGTACGTATATTACGTTCTGAATATCATACACAATGTATTTTCTGTTGGTGGGGGATAAATACGTATATTACAGACGTAAAAAACTCACTTAATTTACGTCCAAAACTCGAAGTTGCTCGTAACTTCCCAACTCTGCCTTTAGCAATCTTGAGTAAAGCCCAAAGCACAACGAATACGGTTACGGGAGCAGGGCATGAGATAATAAAGGACAGAGACTGTTTCTGTCCTTTTCTGTCTCATGCTCTGGTCCCGTAACCGTATTTCTATCTGCTTATGCCTTAAATGACAGATAAATTACCTGAATTTGGTAATTTACGTAAAAAACTGGTAAAATACCTAGGTTAATAACACAGCTTGCTGAAGTAGCAGAAACACACTCTCATAACCTCAAAAAAACATAAAAATATATTTCAGTGCTCTGTTTCTAATTATTTGTGCTAAAATGTAGTAAGCCAAAAGCCATTGAAGAAAAGTTCCAATACATCTTTATGTCACAAGCCTAACACACAATGAATCGTAATCGCTAATCCTTAATCGTAAGAATGAGAGGAAGTAGGACAGACATATATCTCTGTCCTGCTTCCTCTCATTCTTAAGATTCATGGCCTGTTTACACCTTAAAAAAAAAATTTTTTTCGCATTGGAGGGAAGAGGACAGACTGTGTATCTGTCCTCTTTACTCTCATGCAAAAAATTTTTTTTTTCGAAGGTGTAAACAGGCCATAAGGATTATAGTGCGTTAGGCCACATCCGGAATTGTAAAATTGTCGATTTTAGGTTATAATTTACAAGTAAATTACACTGTGTGGAAAACTTCTGAGGTAAAATACTAGGTAAATTACGGTAAAAAATTACGTAATTTACCTCAAGTATTTTACTTGCCCAACACTGGTTTTTGGAAAATTTTCTGACTCTCATCCAGCAAACCTCCATTTTGTATCGAACAACAACTTCGAGATATCGAATTTTTACTTCCCAAGTATCAACGATAGAGGCGCTACTATCAATCCACTCAAAAATACATGTGAGTTACCTTGCTAGGTGTATGATTCATACATATGATTTTGACAGTTGCTATGTTTGTTTCCATGGAACAACAATAGTTAGTAACCTTATTTCCAATATTACGTGCTCTTTAAAGTTTAAAAAACAGGTGGAAAACCATCTTTGAACGATTTTATGTAAGAATTTAATGATTCATCGAGTTCTAGTGCCTTATTGATCGTTTTATTAGAGCAATGAAAGTAGAAATTTTATAAAAATTTCTCTTTCTATAACCTCAATACTTTAAAATATTACTCTTTATCAATTAAAGGATCACGTCATGTTTAAAAAGAAAGAAGTGAAGCGACGTCCTAGACCCGCTGGCAGTCTCGCTCAGGTGATTATTGCAATTTTTAGGTTATTTCCCACTAATTATTTCATCTTGTACGATAATTTACAGAATATCACAATAAACAATGAGAAATAAAACTGGAAGGTTATAATATATTTTTCAAGAAATATATATACAAGAAAAAAACATTTTTACTCGTGATATATTAGAAAATTAGATAATTATTACTTTTGAATTTAATTTTAAAGTGTTTAATTATGGTATTATTTAATAAAAAAATTATATTAACTGTAAAAAAAAAGTTTTTTAATTTTTGGGCGTTATTTAATGTTTTTTAGTTTTTAATTTAATTTTAATCGTGATTTTTTTACAAAATCTGATTTTTTGATTTACTAAATCAGATTTTTTTTAATTAAATCAAAAATTGATTTTTTTAAAAATATAATCAGTAGATAAAAACTCCAAATGTTTATTTGTAAGTAGTTTATTAAAGAAATGAAGAAAAAATAAAAAAAAAACAACACAACACATAAAAATATATAAAAAAGTAGAAACTCTTTTTAAAAAATTAAACTTTTACGCAGATTTTTTTATATTAAAATAATAAATAAGATGATAATTAAGAAAACGTTCAAATCAATTACTGAAGAGAACAAAATTTTAAAATTAGAAAACTTAGAGAATTATTTGATTGAATTGAATAAAAAAAGAAAAAGAATAAATAAAACTTTGGAAAATGTAAAAAAAAAATTTAAAAGAAAAGAATTTTTATTAAATAGAAAAACTATGTTTAAATGAGAATATTTAGTACAAGATTAAATTTTTTAATATAAAATAAAAGAATAAAGGCTTTCAAAAAAGTAGAAAATTGATAAATTCAAAAAATGTAGATAGAAGCATGAAATAAATGTTTTCAAAAATTCGTAATTGTTAGATAAAAAATTATGAGAAAAACTAAAGAATTAATTAAAATGAAGGAAGGACTAAAAAAATAGTGAAACATCAAGAAAATTAAATAAATAGGAAGAAAATGGAGAAATATTTTTTCCTTAATCTAACAAACTGTAAAAAAATGTATAAAGTACAAAAAAAATTTTTGTTAGAATCTACTAAAAAATTAGAATTAATAAAAATAAAATTAAAATATGTAGGTATATATCAAGATAAATAAAAATTCCACAAAGAAATTTAAAAATCCTTTAAAAATAAAAAAGTTTAAGCAAATTAAACCAAAAAACATTTTTATAATATTACACTTAAAACAAGTCCAACAATAAATTTAGTAAAATAAAGAAAATCTAAAAATTTTATGGAAGAATATGTAAATTTGCCAAAAATAGACAAGATATGAAAACCAATTGAATAAATTTACAAAAAAAAATTAGAGTATTTATTTTTAAAAATATGGAAATAATTAAGAAAATCAACAAAATAAAAAGTTTAGTGAATGTTATAATATAAAATTTGTGTAAAATAATATTAAATAATTTGCATAAAAAGAAGAAAATTAAAAAAAATACTAAAATAAAAAGACAAATGACAAAAAAAAATTAAAATCTTACAATTTTGTGAAGATAAGAAATTATAAGATAAAAAGTAAACAGTTTTGAAAAAGTAAAATCTCTTAGAAATCCTGTAAGAATTAAAAAAAGGATTATTGTGAATATGGAAAATAATTAATATTATTTAATTATTATGCATATAAATTTGAATTTAAGAAAGTCATTCAAATTTGAAGAAAATAATTTGCGAATGGCAAAAAGAATTGAAATATGAAGAAAATAATTGAAAAATGACAAAAATAATTGAAAAATTGATTAAAAATAAAAAAAAGAAAACAAAAATTGAAAAATTGAAACGAAATAATTGAAATTTAAAAAAAAATGATTGAAAAGTTTAAAAAATAATTGAAATTACAAGAAAATAATGGAAATGTGACAAAAATAATTAACATTCGAAAAATCATTAACATTTGGGGGAAAAATGAAAAATGTGAAATATACTTAAAAAAATAGAGTAAAAAATAAAAAATATTATATATTTATTGAAAAATTGTTTAAAGTTTTTAAAAAATTAATCGTATAATTGAAATGTGAAGAAACTAATTGAAGAATGACATAAATAATTGAAAACTAGTGTAAAAGTTAATAAATTCATGATAATAATAAAAAAAAAATAAGGAAAATAACATTTGAAGAAAATAATTCTAAAACTTCAAAATTTTCCAAATGACAAAAATAATTGTTATTTGAAAAAAATAATTGAGAAATGACAAAAATAGTTTGTAACTGGTGTAACAAATTAAATATTTAAAGACAAAACTTGAAAAATTAGCTAAACAATAATTTATGATAATTAATTAATATAATAATATAATTAATACTTAATAATTTATTTAAATGTTAAGAAAATAATTGAAAGCGGGTGTAAAAATTGACAACTTTTGGACAATATCTGAAAAATTTGAAAAAAATATGAAAAGTTTGAAGGAAATAATTAAAAGTTGAAGATTTTTATTTATTTATCATTAAATTTATTTTTAAAAATATGGAAATAATTATGAAAATCAACGAAATGAAAAGTTGAGTAAATGTTCTAGAAATAAAATTGTTTAAAATAATTTGCATAAAAAGAAGAAAATTAAAGAAAATCCTAAAATAAAAAGACAAATACAAAAAAAAAAAAAAAAAATCAGAAGTAAAAGGAGAAAAAATTTTAAATTTTGTAAAAATAAGAAATTATAAGATAAATATTTCGAAAAATTGAAATTTCTTAGAAATATTGTAAAAATTAAAAAAAAGATTATTGTAAATATGGAAAATAATTAATATTATACAATTATTATTAATTTAATTATTATTATTTAATTTTATCAAACTGAAAAATTTTCCTTTTTTTAGTATGGGATTTTTGAAGTACCTGCTTCAATTGACGACATTGGAAAAAATCAAGGAATGAGTGACGATGACGAAGATTTGGAGGCGGAATTGGCGGCATTGACAACCGGAAGTGACTCTGCACCACGACGACGTAAAAGTAAAAAAAAGACAATTATAATTATTATTAAAACTCGTAAATTTGCCCCAAATTTGAATTGTGTTATTATATTTATTTCTCCGAAATCATTTTTAAAAAAATGACCACCTATAATTTCCACATTCCCGAATAGTTTTTTTAACTTAGTTTTCATCTTTCCGAATATTCATTTATCATAATTTCAACTTTGTATAATTTTATTTCACAAAATTTATATTATTGGGAACATTTGTCAAAGATAATATTTTATTTATCACAATTTTCAATTTCTAGCTTAATTTTTAATCAGTTTAAATTTTATTAAACTCAATTTGTTTATTAAAATATATTATCTATAATAATAATCCAAAAATAAGAATAATAAAAAATATAGTTTTCTCTAAAATACTGAACTTTTGTAATTTTTCTTTCAATTATTAACTATTTTCTTAAAAATTCAATTTAATTCTTTAATTTTCAATTTATTTCTTTATTTCCAGCTTCATTTTTAATCAGTTTAAATTTTACTAAACTCAATTTGTTTATTAAAATATATTATCTATAATAATAATCCAAAAATAAGAATAATAAAAAATATAGTTTTCTCTAAAATACTGAACTTTTGTAATTTTTCTTTCAATTATTAACTATTTTCTTAAAAATTCAATTTAATTCTTTAATCTTCAATTTATTTCTTTATTTTAAATTATTTTCTTCAATTTTTAATTGCATTATTCTTTTTTCAATTATTTTATTCAATAATTCTGTCATTTTCTCAATTATCAATTTTTTGAAATTTCAATACAATTCTTCAACTTCCAATTGATTTTTTTTAATTTTCATCAGTTTTCAATTGCCAATTTATTATTTTCTTTCAATTCTATGATTATTTATTTAAAAAAAAAATTTTTTTTCGAATGCCGATTATTCTTACCATTTTTTTTTGTTTTTTTTTCAATTGTTAATTATTTTTCTTAATAGTTAATTATTTTCATCATATTGTAATTTTTCTTTTAATTATCAATTATTTTCTTAAAATTCACATTTAATTCTTTAATTTTCAATTTATTTCTTCATTTTTTAATTATTATTATAATTCTAGAACTATTCTCTTCAATTCTCAGTTATTTTCTTCAAATTTAAATTCCACTTTTCAATTTTCAATTATTATCTTAAATATTAAAAAATTATCGCCTTTTTTTATTATTTTTTTCGATTAGCATTAAGTTTCTTCAATTTTAAATACAATTGTATAATTATTTTCTTTAATTTTTAATTCTTTTTTTCAATTTTTATTTCCATTCTTCAGTTTTCAATTGTTTTTTTCTATATTCGTTCATTCTCGGTTTTTTTCAATTACTTTTTTCATTTTTTATGTATATTCTTTAAGTTCCAATTTCATTTTTAAATTTTTAATTGCTTTCTTCAATTTTCAATTATTTTTTCAATTTTAATAATGTTTTTCGATTTTCAATCTAGTTGTTAAATGTGCAATTATTTCCAACAATTATTCCTATAATTTTCTTAATTTTTCAATTTGCAATTATTTTCTTTAAATTTAATATTTCTTGCTTAATTTTTTCAATTTTTTTTTTCGTTGTCTATTAATCTAGTCGTTTTTCGAATTTTTTTTTTAATTGACAATTATTTTTGTCATTTTTTACATATTTTCTCCACATTTTTCAATTATTCTCGTCGTTTTTCAACTATTTCCTTCAATTATTAATTACTTTCCGCAATTTTCAGTTGTTTCCTACAATTTTTTCAATTTTCAATTATATCTTAAAATTTTAAAAATATTTTTTAAATTATTTTGTTTGGTTGTGTATTAATCTAGTTATTTTTTGAATTTTGTTTTCAATTATCAATTATTTTTGTAATTTTGTAATTTTTTTCTCAATTATCAATTATTTTCTCAAATTTTAATTTAATTCTTAATTTTTTTATTATTTTCTTCAATTTTAAGTACATTTTTTGATTTTCAATCAATTTTGTTTAAATTTAATATTTATTGTTTAATTTTTTAAACTATTTTAGCTGCCAAACGCATTCCCGATGCTGAATTAAATGCAATGATCAGCGACAGTATGAAAGATATTGATTCCGGGGAAGAATTATCCGGTGATGAAAACGATCCAGATTTATTGGTAAGAAAAATGATAAATATTTAAAATATTTATTATTTCAATAATAATAAATACAACAAATATAAATAAACTAATAAATAAAATAAATATTATCAACAAACTAATAATTAAAATAAATACACCAAAAAGTTGATGATAATTTTTTGTATTTTGTTCGGGAATTATTTTTAGAATGAGCTTCAGATGATTACTGGTGAGGAAGCGTCGCCAGAAACACCGGAAATTGCTGATTCGCCGGAACCTCAAGCAGAGGAAGTTAGTGAAGTTAATTTGGAGGAAACTGTAAAATTATTGGAAGAAAGAATGACAATGTACAAAACGGCGGAAGAAAAGGCAAAAAATGAAAATAATTCGTCAAAAGCGAGAAGATACGGAAGAGGTGTGAAAACATTAAAAGAAATGCTGTCCAGTGCAAAATCGGGCAAAAAAATTGATGATGCCGATATTCCGCCGATACTTCCACCTTCTGCTACCTCGACAGTCGTCGAAAAACCACCAGGTAGCTCAAATTAATTTTTTTACGTTTGAGCGATTAAAGATTTAACCATTATAATGAAAAGTTTATGTCTGTCTGTCTCTCCGTCCGTCGGTTATATCCAATCTTGTGAATTTCCGGCTCTGGAATCATTCTAAACACTTTTAAATAAGTAGATAAATTATTTCAATGTTGTATTCTGCAATAATTACACTAAAGCTTCACTTATTTTAACTCGGTCCACGCAAGTCCATGAGAAAAGTCTCACTTATTTTATCTTCCACGTAGTTATAGAGAACTTCTCTGATTGGTTGGTTCAATTTGCAGCAACCAATGAAAATGTTAGTTTTAGTTTCGATTGGCCGACAAGTTAAAATGAGTGAGACTGTGAATTGTTAAAATAAATGCGACTTCAAATAAGCGAGACTTTAAATAAGTGAAGTTTCAGTGTAGAAAAATTGAACTTGAAATATTTCATTAAGTTGAAAATTGCATTTAGTCGGAATACGAAGGTATTAAGGATATAAGGTAAAAGTCTAATAAAATTATTAAGGAGGTTCTCTTCATTGACATAACCTCAAACTAAAAAATGTCTTTTCTCATCAAATGATTGATTTATTTGTAAATTTTACAGAAAAAACTAGGTTGAACTAAAATTTGATGACAAATAATAATTATTTAACATTTTATGTGTTTTCTTTAAATCTAGTTAAAATCTGTAATTTTCATCTAATTTTAACTAATAATAGATCATTTTTCTCGTTGAAATATTCCATGCAATTTTATTTGTTTGATTTTTTAAGTAATATTCTTTTTAAAAAATACGTAAAGAACAAATATTTATTTGTTTAATAACTTTTAAACAAATATTATTTAACAAAACCCAAAAAATAAAATTGCAGGGAATATTTTAACGAGAAAAAAGAGCTATTATTAGTTAAAATTAGATGAAAATTACAGATTTTAACTAGATTTAAAGAAAAAGCGTAAAATGTTAAATAATTGTTATTTGGGAACAAATTTTTGCTCAACCTAATTTTTTCTAAAAAAATGTACAATTGGATCTTTCAAATTTTGTTAAGATTAATTTGAATAATATTTTTATTTGGGGTGTAAAACGACTTTCTATTTTTAGGTTATGTAAATCGAGAGAATCTCCTTAATGCAAGTAAATAAAGAAATAAATATTAAAATATTTAATGAATTATGAAAAATTAAAGGAATTTTAATCTCATTTAAAATAAAATTGTTTAGAGTTTCAAAATTTTTAATATTTTGAAAATAATAAATAAATTTGTATGATATTAAATTCTTCATCAATTTACAGATAAAGTTAAAGATTTTTTATTAGGTCAAAAATTGAAAACAAAAATTTGTTGTCATTTAAAATCTGGTTTTGGGAAATAAGGAATTTTCCAAACGTCAATTAAATAAATTTTTAACTGATTCAAAATTTTAAATTTCACAACCAAATTTCAATAGACTACAATTGACTATTTTACATTTTATTTAAGCTTCATTTAAATATTTTCGATTTTTTTCTACTTTTTTAACTTTATAATAATTTTTTTCTTATTATTTTTTAATTCTTAAAAAATGTTTCGAGTATCTGGTTTTTTTTTCTGTATTTTTACACAATTTCTTTTAATTTTTATCAGTTTTGAAAGATTTTCTCGTTTTTTGCTTTGAATGTTTTTTTGTGATCTAGATTTTATTTCATTTTCTTTTTTTCCACAAATTATTTCAGTTTATTTTATACAATTTTGTTCCTATAACGTTTCAAAAAAATGTGCTTATATTCTCATTTATTTTCTTTCTTTTTACAAATTTTTAATCAATTTTCCGCTTTTTTTTAGATTTTTCATTTTTTTTTTAAATAGTTTATTTTTTTACATTTGTCTATTTTTCGCAAATTTAATTATTTTTTTTATAAAATTCCTAGATTTTATGATTTTAACAAAATATTTGTTTTAGGTGTTTCCATATTCTTTTAAATTTTCATCATTTTGTAAATTAATTTCCCAATATTGTTTTTCTTTTCTTTTTCTTATTGAGGGATAATTTCCTTCCTTTTTTTTTAAATTCAATCGTTTTATTTTCAATTTCGTTTTTTTTTCAATTTATTCAATTCTTTACATTTTGTTTATTTTTTAGCAAATTTATTATTGACTCTTTCACAAAATTTCTAGATTTTATGATGTTAAAAAAATTCCTTTATTATTTAATTGTTTCAAAAATCAATTTTTTAATTTTTTTGTTTTTTTGAAGTTGTTTTATTATTTTTTTTAAATTTCATTTATTTTTTGAATAATATCTTGGACTTTTTCTTTTTTAATGAAATTTGTCATTCCTTTCATAAAATTTGTACTTTTTTTACTTCTTTAATTTCGATAAATTTATCCGTTTTTTCATGGTTTCTTTTTATCGCTCTTTGAATTTAATAAATTTATTTAATTTTCCCTTCTTTTTTCTATTTCTTAAAAATGTTTTCACTTTTTTGATAGTGTTTAATTTTTATCTCATAATTTCTAATCTTTTTAAAACATCGATTCTGTATAATTTTCTCTATTTTCTTATTTTTTCATATATTCTTAGTTTTTCTAATTTTTAACAGACTTCCTTTTTTAATTTATTTTATGCAAATTTGATCTTATATTAAATTTGTTCATTCTATCATCATTTCTCTATTTCTTAAAAATATTTTCTTTTTTCTTAAAATATTAATTTTTTTCACTTTTTAAAAAGCTATACATTCACAAAAAATTTCCCCCCTTAATTTTTAAACCAATTTCTAAAGTTTTGCAACTTTTTCAAAACTATTTCTCTCTACAGAAAAATTTTTCAATTTTCTATTGATTTTCTTATTTATTTTTCTAATTTAAAAAATACATCATTAAATAATGTAATTTTTTAAAACATTTTTTTTATATTTTTAATTCTTTATTTTTTAAATTGTAATATTTTTTACTAAAAAATTGAAATATTATCTAAATATTAACTAAAATTACTTAGAAGTTTTAAAATTTACATGTTCAATTGATCCGGAATCGATATTAAAAATTATTTATTCTAGAACCAGAAGTGCCAGAAGCAGATTCTTCAGTTCCGATGGAAGAAAGTCCAACAGCTGAAATTACCGAACCAATTCCAAGCTCCTCAAGAGCTGAAATCGATCCAGAAACTTTAAGATTATTAAAACAACGCCAGCAGGAATACAGAACTGCTGCTGTCGCCTGGAAACGGGCAGGAAATTCCGAGCAAGCTATTCAGTATGTGAAGCTTATAAAACAATTTGACTTGGTTATTGATACCATTAATTCAGGAAATGTTGTCGATTTGTCCGACATGCCCGGAAGTCCCACAATGCCAGAGACAACGATCACAGAGCCCTCTACGTCCGAGAAAGAAGAGAGTGAAACGCAGCAAGCTGCTTCCGCTGAAGAACCGCCCCGTGAGATTTTATTTATTTTTTTATTTTTACTTCTTTGAATATTGCCACAGAGCTGCCAGTGACTCACTTTTTTCTTTATATTCCAATGACATCGGCAACTTTTTAATTACAGTCTACAAATATTTTATTTCTACACCTCTTTTCAATTATTATTTTTGACATTTTTAAAGTCCTTTTGTCAAATTTAATATTCACGTTTCTGGCAATTTTCAAGTATTTTTGCTATTTTGAATTTAATTTTTTCAAATATGAATTACTTTTTTTGTCTTTAAATTATTGCCATGAATTTTAATGTTTATTATACAAATTTTCATTTATTTTCGTCATATTTCGATTATTTTCATAAAAATTGTAATTATGTTCTTCCATATTTAAATTATTGTCAGGAATATTTAAATTTTATACAAAAGTTTTAATTTAATTTTGCTATTTGTCAATTATTTTCTTTAAATTTCAATTCCTTTTGTCATTATTCAAGTATTTTTGTCGTTTTCCAATTAATTTCATCATATTTCTATTTTTTTTGCAATTTTAGAATTGTTTTTTACACTTTCCAATTACTTTAAATTTTTTTTTTATTGTCATGAATTCTTGAATTTGTTACATCATTTTTCAATTATTCTCTTCATATTTCTATTTTTTTTTAAATTTAGAATTGTTTTCTACAAATTTCAACTATTTAAAAAAAAAAATTTCTATTGTCATAAATTTTTAAATTTTTTACACCAGCTTTCAATTATTTTTTTCAAATTTCAAATACTTTTGACATTATTCACATATTTTTGTCATTTTTCAATTATTTTCTTCAAATTTCTTTTTTTTTTTTGCAATTTTATAATTCTCTTCTACAAATTTCAATTATGTAAAAAAAATTATTTTTGTCTCGAATTTTTAAATTTTTTACACCAAATTTAATTTATTTTCTTCATATTTTTTATTATTTTTGCAATTGTAGAATTCTTTTCTACAAATTTCAATTATTTAGAAAATCTTTTCTTATTGTTATGAATTTTAGAATTTTTTACACCAGTTTCCAATTATATTCTTCAGTGTTCAATCATTTTCTTCGTTCTTTTTATTATTGTCATGAATTTATTAATTTTTTACACATTTTCTAATTATTTTCAACAAATTTCAATTTTTTTCTGCAAACTTTAATTACCTTCTTCATATTTAAATTATTTAAATTCTTATCTTCAAATTTAAATTATTTTCTTCAAACTTCAATTAATTTCTTCAACTTTGAATTATTTTCCACAAACTTCTAATATTTTTTTTTTCAATTTTTCAATTACACCAGTTTTTAATTATTAACTTAAAATTTCAATTACTTTTGTCATTATTCAAGTATTTTTGTCATTTTTCAATTATTTTCTTCATATTTCTATTTGTTTTGCCATTTTAGAATTGTTCTCTACACATATTCATCTCTTAAAATTTTTTTTTATTGTCATGAATTTTTAAATTTTTGACACCAGTTTTCAATTTTTTTCTTTAATTTCTATTTATTGTCATAAAGTTTTAAATTTTTTACACCAGTTTTCAATTATTAACTTTAAATTTCAATTACTATTGTCATTATTCAAGTATTTTTGTCATTTTTCAATTATTTTTGCACATTTTAGAATTGTTCTCTACACATAATAATTTCTTAAAAAAAAATTTTTTTATTGTTCTGAATTTTTTAATTTTTGACACCAGTTTTCAATTATTTTCTTCAATTTTTGTTTATTGTCATAAAGTTTTAAATTTGTTACACCAGTTTTCAATTATTTTCTTCGTTCTTTTTATTATTGTCATGAATTTATTAATCTTTTACACCTTTTTCAATTATTTTCAACAAATTTCAATTATTTTCTTCAAACTTTAATTAGTTTCTTCTTATTTAAATTTTGTCAAATTGTTTTCTTCAAATTCAATCATTTTCTTTAAACTTCAATTAATTTTTTCAACTTTGAATTATTTTCCACAAACTTCTAATATATTTTTTTTCAATTTTTCAATTATTGACTATAAATTTCTAATATTTACACAAGATTTTAATTATTTATGTCAATATTCTATTATTTTTTTAACATTTCAATTGTTTCATCAATTTTTCACGTATTGCCTTCAAATTTTTAATTTTTTACACTAGCTATCAATTCTTTTTTTCATTTCTCAATTATTTTCTTCAAATTTCAATTATGTTCTTCAATATTTAAATTATTGTCAGGAATATTTAAAACTTCTACACAAGTTCTAATTTACTTTTGCAATTTTTCAATTATTTTCTTCAAATTTTAAATACTTTTGTCATTATTCAAGTACAATTTTGGTTATTTGCAATTATTTTCTTCATATTTCTACTATTTTTGCTATTTTAGAATTGTTTTCTACAACAATTATTCAACAATAATTTCAATTATTATGTAAAAAAATTTTTTTTAACATGAATTTTTGAATTTTTCCCTTCAGTTTTCAATTATTTTCTCTGTTCTTTTTATTACTGTCCTGAATTTATTAATTTCTTACACATTTTTCAATTATTTTCAACAAATTTCAATTATTTTCTTCAAATTCAATTACTTTCTTCATATTAAAATTTTTTTCGCTTGTTTGAATTTTTCTCTTCAAACTTCAATTAATTTCTTCAACTCTGAATTATTTTTCTCAAAATTCTAATATTTTTTATAATTTTGCAAATATTGTCTATAAAGTTTTATTTTTGTACCAGATTTTAATTATTTATGTCAATATTCAAGTAATTTTTAACATTATAATTGTTTCGTCAATTTTTGAAGTATTGTCTTCAAATTTCTAATTTTTTACACTAGTTGTCAAGTATTTTTTTCATTTCTCAATTTTTTTTACAAATTATAATTATTTTTGTCATTATTCAAATATTTTTGACATTTTGGAATTATTTTCTCTATATGTCATTTCCTTAAACTTTTTATTTTTGTCACGAATTTAATAACTTTTACACCAATTGATAGTTATTAATGTAACTATTTAATTGATTTCTTCGCATTTCAATTATATCATTCATTTGTCAATTATTTTATATAATTTTTCAATTAATGTAATTTATTTTTTACTTTTTACTTCATTTTTAATTATATTTCTCATTTTTCATTAATGTTCTTTCAAAATTTCAGTTATTTTTTTTCATTTTCTAATTATTTTCTTCATATTTCTATTACCTATTTTTTCCATTTTAGAATTATCTTATACAAATTTTAATTATTTTCTTCAATTTTTTTTTATTGCCATGAATTTTTAAATTTTTTACATCAGTTTTCAAATATTTTCTTCTGTTTTTAATCACTTTCTTCATCTTTTATTAATGTCACGAATTTATTCATTTTTACACCTTTTTCAACTATTTTCTTCAAATTTTAATTACTTTCTTCATATTTTAATTTTTTTGACATTTTGAATTATTCTCTTCAAATTTCAAATATTTTCCTAAAACTTGAATTAATTTCTTCAGATTTGAATTAGTTTCCTTAACTTCTAATATTTTGTGAATTTTTCTATTATGGTCTTCATATTTTTAATTTTTTACCCTAGTTATCAATTATTTTTGTCATTTCTCAATTATTTTTTTCAAATTACAATTATTTTTATCATTCTTCAATTATTTTCTCGCAATTTGAAAAATTCATGAAACTTTTCAATTATTTTCTTCAATTTTCAATTATTTCTTTTCAATTTGTCAATTATTGCCCACATTTTTTGCTTTTTTATCAATTTTTCGATTAGTTTTGTCATTTTACAATTTTTTTTTAAATTTGTATTTTTTTTTGTTATTTTTCTATTATTTTCTTTATATTTCAAATATTTTTACCATTTTTCAATTATTTTCTTCAAATTTGAATGGCTTTCCTGAATCTCTCTATTATTGGTACGAATTTTACTCACTTTTTAAGGATTTTCATCCTATTGACATAACCTCAAACTTAAAACTGGTTTTTCTCATCAAATAAAAATATTCTTAAAGTTAATTTCATCGAATTTTGAAAGACCCAGTTATACATTTTTAAAAAAAATTAGGTTGAGTTAAAATTTGTTAATAAATAATAATTATTTAACATTTTGAGTTTTTTCTTTAAAGTTTGTGAAAATTTGTAATTTTCATCCAATTTTGACAATTACTAGCTCATTTTAATCTTTGAAACATTCTCTACAAGTATGTTCATTGAATTTTGTTAAAAAATTATTAAACAAATAAAACTTCACTATATTATCTGTTTTTTAAACATAAATATTTTAATGAAGTTCAACAAACAGACTTGTAGAAAATGTTTCAAAGATTAAAATGAGCTATTACAATTATTATCTATTGACAAATTTTAACTTAACCTAATATCGTTAAAAAATGTATAACTCGGTCTTTCAAAATCAGGTGAATTATATTTTAATAATATTTTTATTTTACGTGAAAAACCATTTTTTAGTTTGAGGTTATGTCAATGGATTGCACATTCTAAAAAGTCACTTTTTTGGAACTATTTTCAGTTTTTAAGTCCTCTGGCAGCTCTGTATTGATCAAATATTGACTTATTCCCGTTCCTTTCTGTACAAATATTCTTCAAATTTAAAGAAATACTCATAATGTTTCTTTTTCTGATCAGCACAACTTCAGAAACCCTTGACCGGTTCATCCTTAGAATCTGCTTTGAAGGAACGTCTCGAAGTTTACCGAAGAACCAAAGTCGCTGCCGAGGGAGAAGAGAACAATTCAAAAGTGAGAAGATACGGTCGTATTTGCAAGCAGTTTGAAGACGCTTTAAAATTACATGCGCGGGGAAAACCCGTTCCACTTGAGGATCTTCCAACACCTCCTGGATTTCCTCCTCTCGTAGTTAGTCAGCCCGCTCCTCCGGAACCAGTATCGAGTCCCCCACCTGAACCAGAAGCAAAAAAACAGTCTCCAGAAGCGCCCAAGAGACCCCCTCCAGTTCCGCCTCGTGTAAATGCAGGTAGCCGAGACTTTAAATTGTTTAATAAAGAAAACAGTGGAATAATTCCATTGTTTTCTTATGCAGAATTAATTTCTTAATCATTTTTATTTCGAGTTGTGGATTATTGACGCTGTTGTTCGCTTCGTTCTAGACAAAAAGCAGAAAATGATAACGTCCCGCGCAGATAAACAGATGCTGTTGATACAACAGAGACAGCAGGAATTTAAAATGGCGGCGCTTAAAGCGAAAAAGGACGGAGATTTGGAACTCGCGCGGGATTATTTGAGACAGGCGAAAGGAATGGATCCATTGATTGCAGCGAGTCTAGCTGGACTTCCTGTAGATATGAATTCGATTCCTTTGTCGCCTGATGCCAAATTACAGTTGACGGAAAGTGGTTTGGAGGCGAAAGAAGACGATGCTTTTGATCTTATATCGAAGCAGGACTGTTTGGAGGAAGCTACTGGAACTGATGATCAGATTTATGAGAACCTCGAGGCGCAACTGTTGAAGCAAATTAAGGTAATTAATTGTGTATTTGTATGGGATTTGGAGTAAAAAAGATAATTCGGCAAATTGCATTTTGTTTAGATTTCATGTAACCGGGATTTATGTTCAGAATAATTTAGGGTAATTGGCAAATATTGGAAGTTTCAAACAACATGGTCTCAATTTGTTCTTTGATGACTAATTTGTATTTTAGATAACTTTATTCGGTATAATTTTCCATTTTCTTTATTCTCGATTCGGTATAACATTTATTTTCATAATTTTCATCTCTCCAAATTCCCGGTAATTTCAATTAATTTGTTATGTAATAGCGATATAATTCCAAATTAATTTCTGGCTTATTGACAAATAATATTGAATAAATTGCGAGTTAATTGCAATTAAATATCAAATTAACTGCAAGTTGATTAAAATTAAATTTTGAAATAATTACGAGTTAATTGCAATGAGGTTTCAAATTAATTGCGAGTTAATAACGATTAAATTGTTATTTGGTCGAAAGTTAATTTCAATATAATTTAACGATTAATTTTAATTAAATTAATTACGAGGAATTTGCAACATAATTTCTAATTAATTGCGAGTTAATTGCAGATTAATCTCGAATTAAATCCGAGTAAATCGTAATATAATTTTTAATGATTCGTAATAATTTGATATTTAGTTCCGAATTAATTTCGAGGTAATTTCAATGTAATTCCAAATTAATTATTGACCAATTCCCAAATAATTTCAAATTAGTTGCGAGTTAATTGCGATTCAATTTCAAATTAGTTGCGAATTGATTGAAATTCAATTTCAAATTAATTACAATTCAATTTTAAATTAATTGCGAGTTAATTGCATTACAACTTGAAAGGAATTAAGAATTAATAACGATTACTTTATTGTACTCTCCCTCTACATATCGCTGGATTCGAGGCTTGAATGACATAAACATTAACCTAAGAATTAATAATGATAAAATTCTTAATTGCTCGCAAGTTAATTGAAATGTAATTTATAATTAATTACAAGCTATTTGTAACAAAATTTCGAATTAATCGCGATTAATTGCAGATTAATCTCGAATTAATTGCGAGTTAATTGCAATTCAATTTCAAGTTAATTGCGAGTTAATTGCAATTCAATTTGAAATTAGTTGCGAATTAATTACGAATGAATCATAATTCAATTTCAAATCAATTGCGTATTAAATGCAATACAACTTCAAAGTAATAATAAGTCAATTTGAAATTAGTTTCGAATTAATTGCGAATGATTTACAATTCAATTTCAAATTAATTGCGAGTTAATTGCAATACAACTTCAAAGTAATTGAGAACTAATAACGATTACTTTATTGTACTCTCCCTGCACATATCGCTGGGTTCGAGGCTCCATTTACATAAACATTAACCTAAGAATTAATAACGACTAAATTCTTAATTGCTGGCAAGTTAATTGCAATATAATTTAAAATTAATTTCGAGCTATTTGCAACAAAATTTCGAATTAATCGCGAGTTAATTGCAGTTTAATTGCGAGTAAATCGCAATATAATTTTTAATAATTCGTAATGATTTGATATTTAGTTACTAATTAATTTCGAGGTAATTGCAATATAATTCCAAATTAATTACTGTCCAAGTGCAAAATAATTTGCGAGATAATTGAAAATTAATCTGTCATTAAATGCAAGTAAGTTTCTAATTAATTTCGAGGTAATTGCGATATGATTCCCAATTAATTTCTGACCAATTGACAAAAGATTTCAAATTAATTGCGAGTTAATTGCAATTTAATTTTAAATTAATTGCTAGTTAATTGAAATTTAATTTCAAATTAATTGCGAGTTAATTGCAATTCAATTTAAAATTAGTTGCGAATTAATTGTGAATGAATTACAATTCAATTTCAAATTAATTGCGAGTTAATTGCAATACAACTTCAAAGTAATTGATAATTAATAACGATTACTTTATTGTACTCTCTCTGCACATATCGCCCGATTAGAGGCTCCAATGACATAAGCATTAACCTAAGAATTAATAACGATTAAATTCTTAATTGCTCGCAAGTTATTGCAATATAATTTATAATTAATCACGAGCTATTTTCAACAAAATTTCGAATTAATCGCGAGTTAATTGCAGATTAATCTCGAATTAATTGCGAGTAAATCGCAATATAATATTTAATAATTCGTAATGATTTGATATTTAGTTTTGAATTAATTTCGAGGTAATTGCGATGTAATTCCAAATTAATTACTGACCAATTCCCAAATAATTTCAAATTAGTTGCGAGTTAATTGCAATTCAATTTCAAATTAATTGACAGTTAATTGCAATAGAACTTCAAAATATTTGCGAATTAATAACGGTTAATGTCTTAATTGGTCGCAAGTTACTTACAATATAATTTAAAATTATTCACGTCAATCGCAATATAATTTAAAGTAAATTGTAATGAATTGCTAGGTAATGGCAATTAACTTACAAACGATTAACTGGCTAATTTCTAAATAATTTCGAATAAATTGCAAGTGCGAGTTAATTGAAGTTTGCAAATTTCGAATTACTTTCGAATTAATTACAATATAACTTCAGAGTAATTTCGTATTAATTACGATTACATTTTTAATTAGTCGCATGTCAATTGCAATTTAATTTGAAATTAATTGCTAGTTAATCTCAATGTAATTTGAAATTAATTGCATTGAATTACAATTAAATTTTAAAATTAACCGCGTGTCAATTGCGATATAACTTTAAAATAATAGAGAATTAATTACAATGAAATTTAAAATAAAACGTAAATTAATTGCAGTATACTTTAAAATCTATGACGAGATAATTTGAAATTAATTGCAAGTAAATTGCAATAGTATTCAAAGATAATAGCGAGTTAACTGCAATTTAATTTCGAATTGAGTACGACTTAATTGCAATTTAATACCAAAATAATTGCGAGTTAATTGGAATTTAATACCGATATAATTGCGAGTTAACTGCAATATAATTACGAATTAATTGTGAGTTAATTACGATTTTTTTATAATTAATTGCAAGTTAATTGCAATTAAACTTCAAATTAATAGCAAATCAGTTGCAATTAAATTTTAGTTTTTAATTAACTGCTAGTTAATTACAATTTTATTTCGAATTAATTGCGAGTTAACCGCAATTTTGTTTTGAATTGAATGCGAGTTAATTGAAAATTAACTTCGTATTAAATGCGACTTAATTGCAATTTAATACCGAAATAATTGCAAGTTAAATGCAATATAATTACGATTAACGGCGAGTTAATTGCAAATTATATGCTGTATAATTTAAAAATAATTACGAGTTAATTACAATTTTATTTCGAATTAATTCCGAGTTAATTGCAATACAACTCCTTTTTAATTACGGGTTTATTATGAGTTAATTGCCAAGTAATTACGAATGAATGATTGATTGCAATTGAATATTTAATTAATTGCGATTTATATAATAATAGATGATATTTCTATTTTCAGTTAATTTTAATTGCTTTAAAATAGGTTATGTTACACCCTTCTCTAAAATTACAAATTTAAAGTGTGATTTGGGCCAAAAATTTACATTTCTCAATGTAATTTTATTTTCCCAGTGGTGCCTGTCGACAAGAGATCACTGCAAAGCTTTAGGAGATGTTCCCGGCTACAACAGATGGGAAAGACTTGCCTTGGCCTACACTCGAGATTTAGATATGCTCCGAGTTCGCAAACGAAATAGTTCTCCTCCTCCTCAACATCATTACGAAATTAAAACCTACGCCATTGTTCAGTGAGTGAATATTTTGAACTTTAACCCGTTCAATTATATTTTAACTTGAATATTTTAAATTTGGTGACGATTGGAGTAAACCTGGTGGCAGTAGGTGAAACTACAAAAAGCCTGTGTTTTTCTAAAGGAATTTTTTTAGTTCAACCATTCGCCACCAGGTTTACTCGAATCGTCACAACTTAATCTAAATTATTATTTTTTTTCTTTAATAACAAATTTACAGAAGTTGCACAGACTTGAACGATGGAGACCTGGAATTATCAATAATTCGGGGCGTGAATTATCCCAAAGAAGCAGATACTTATGTGATATACGAATTTCCCTATCCTGCTGATAATCACATGACTGATTCCACTTCAACAGTCAGGGACACTAGTAATCCAGAATATGAGGCTGTTTTCCCGCTAAACGGAATTATTGATCGCACCTCTCGCCAGTGCCAAAGAACGTTCAAGAGGCATTCATTAAAATGTCAAATATGGTCCAAAGGGTAATTTCCTTCAAGTTTGCTTATAATTATTCCATAATTAGGGGTTTTTATCCTTACTTTTTTACTTTAATTTGCCCCCCCCCCCCCCCTCTGCGACACTAGATTGGAACGCGACGCAAATACGAGTAGAGGGATGATTAATTCGAGATTTATTTTGATATGACAAAGAATAGAAAATCAGTGACCAATCTACTCTCTAACTTGTAAAGCGCCGGATATGAATACAGGGTGTCCAAAAACCTTGAAATGACCTTGAATATTAAAATAGATTCTTCAATTTTTAATTGTATCCTTCAAAATTTGTAACTATTTTTAAATTATTTTGTAATTGTTATTCTTTCTACAAATTTAATTTACTTGCATTTTTTTTAAAATTTCCCTCCAAATTCAATTATTTTCTCTAAAGTTTCTAATTATTTTCTCCAGCTTAAATCAGGGTGTCTAGCGATCTGGGGAATCTGAAAAAATGCCGGGAATTTAATAATACATCATAAAAAAATCATCAAAAAGGGAATTGATCGGAACTAAACATGAAAAAATAACAATTCAATTAAATAAGGTGAAAATCAGGATAAATACTTCAGGAAATTAAATGGTCAGAAATCAGGAATTGGGTCAGAAATAAATAATAATCAGTCAAGATTAAATTAATATCAAATTAATACATGATTGCAATACAATTCAAAATTAAGAACGTTTCAGAGACTAAATTGGAAAAATTCAGTAAAGACAATTGACTAGATTCAACGCAAAATGGCTGACAAAATTAATTTGAAGAAATTCGGAACTGGACAGTCACGTGATAAATGGCGGCAAAATTAAAAATTTAACTTGAATCCAAGTGGAACTTAAAAAATTTATTAAGTTTTTAAAGAAAGACTAACATATTTAATAATAATTCCAAAAATTATTTAATTAATATTCAATAAATGAAAACAAAGTGACTTGTAAAATTAGTAAAAAATTTACGCATAGATATTTTTTGTTTTAAATCAGATACTTTTTAAAAAATGCATTTAAATTGATTAAAATTTAAATTTATAAATATCAGTTCAAATAATTTTAATTTCATTAATAAATAAAACTATAATTTTTTCTATAATTTTCAACAGTTTTCAAAATACAATTATTCTCTTTAAATCTTATAATTATTCTTTAACTTTTTTTTTAACTATTTTGTTCTTTTGTCGATTATTCTCGCCAGTTTTTGTATTTTTTTTCGATTGGCAATTATTTTTCTCATTTTTCAATTATTTTCTTTAATATTTAATTATTTTAGTCATTTTGTAATTTTTCTTTCAATTATAAACTATTTTCTTAAAATTTCATTTTAATTCTTAATTTTTTAGTTAATTTCATTTTAATTCTTAATTCTTTAATTAATTTCTTTAATTTTTAATTATTTTCTTCAATTTTCAGTTGCATTCTTCGTTTTTCAATTATTTTATTCAATATGCATAAATTCTCGCATTTTCTTAATTATCAAATATTTTCTTGACATTTCAATACAATTCTTTAATTTCCAATTTATTTCTTCAATTTTTAATTATTTACATCATTTCTCAAATATTTTCTTCAATTTTTGAGTATTTTTATCGATTTTCAATTAATTCCTAAATATTCAATAATTCTTGGATTTATTGAATTATTTTTCTCACTCATAAAAATTGTTTTAAAAATTTAATTCAATTATTTAATTCTAGAACTATTATCTTCAATTCTCAGTTATTTTCTTCAAATTTAAATTCCACTTTTCAATTTTCAATTATGTTCTTTAATATTAAAAAATTATTGCCTTTTTTCTATTATTTTTTTCGATTATGATTAAGTTTCTTTACTTTTAAATACAATTGTTCAATTATTTTTTTTAATTATTAATTTCATTATTCAATTTTTATTTTCGTTCATCAGTTTTCAATCCTATCTATATGAATCTATATTAATTAATTCTCGGATTTTTTCAATTTTTAAGTATATTCTTTAAATTTCGATTTAATATTTCTTGTTTTTTTTCAGTTGTCTATTAATCTAGCCATTTTTTGAATTTTGATTTCAATTGACAATTATTTTCCTTATTTTTCACATATTTTCTTCAAATTTTCAATTTTTTCTTCATTTATGAACTATTTCCTTCAATTATTAATACTTTTCTGCAATTTTAACTTATTTCCTACAATTTTTTCAATTTTCAATTATTATCTTAAAATTTGATAAATATTCTTTGATTTTTTCAATTATTCTGTTGGGTTTTGTAGTAACTAGTTATTTTTTTAATTTTGTTTTTAAATGTCAATTATTTTCGTCATTTCGTAATTTTTTTCTCAATTATCAATTATTTTGTTAACATGTAATTTTATTCTTAAATTTTTAATTTATTTCTTTAATTTCCAATTTATTTCTTTATTTTTAATCATTATCTTCAATTTTCAAATATTTTCTTTAATTTTCAATTATTTTTATCGATTTTCTATTTTTTCCTCAATATTAAATAATTCTCGGATTTTTGCAATTATTTTTTTCACTCATAGAAATTGTTTTAAAATTTCATTCAATTATTCAATTTTAGAACTATTCTCTTCAATTCTTAGTTATTTTCTTGAAATTAAAATTCCACTTTTTAATTTTCAATTATTTTCTTTAATTTTTAATTCCATTATTTAATTTTCATTTCTATTCTTCAATTTTCAATTGTTTTCTTCTATATTAATTAATTCTCTGCTTTTTTGAATTCTTTTTTTCAATTTTTAAGTATATTCTTTCAATATCAATTCCATTCTTCAATTTTTAAATGCTTTCTCCCATTTTTAATTATTTTCTTCAATTCTAATTAATTTTTTCGATCTTTAATCCAGTTGTTAAATGTGCAATTATTCTTTAAATTTCACTACCACGCTTCAATTTTTAATTGCTTTCTCCAATTTTCAATTATTTTTTTTCAATTCTAATTAGTTTGTTTAATTTTAATTAATTTTTTTGTTTCTAGTTTGATTTTTTGAATCCAGTTGTTATATGTGCAATTATTTCCAACAATTATGCCTATAATTTTCTTAATTTTTCAACTATTTCTTTAAATTATTAATTATTATTTAATGATATTTTCAATTATTTCCTACAATTTTTCCAACTTTCAATAATTATCTTACAATTTTATAATTATTCTCTGATTTTTTAAAATTATTTTGTTCGATTGTGTATTAATCTAGCCAATTTTTTAATTTTGTTTTCAATTGTCAATTATTTTCGTCATTTTGTAATTTTTTTTTCAATTATCAATTATTTTTTCAAATTTTAGTTTAATTCTTAAATTTTTTAATTTATTCCTTTAATTTTTTTATTATTTTCTTCAATTTCAATTATTTCTTTCGATTTTCAATCCAGTTATTTAATTTGCAATTATTTCCAACAGTTATTTCTATAATTTTAAATTATTTTGTTTAAATTTAATATTTATTGTTTAATTTTTTCGATTTTCAATCCAGTTATTTAATTTGCATTATTTCCAACAGTTATTTCTATAATTTAAAATTTTTTTGTTTAAATTTAATATTTATTGTTTAATTTTTTTTGGTTGACCGGGAATTTAATTTCATAAAAAAAGTGGTCACTCTGATGATTATTCGCTGGACACTCTGTTAAAAATCCGTTCATCTTTTTTTTTTAATTATTCAAAAATGAATAAATAATTTATTTTCGGCCCTGAAAATTCTTGAAAAGGTCTTGATTTTATTTCTCAAAAGTCACTGGACGCCCTGGATCAATTTTTAATTTTTAACATAACCTAGTTCTCATTAACTTTTTGGTTCAATTCACAATTATTTTCGGTGTGAAATGGATTCCTGCTTATTTATCAGGTTATCATAGTTCATAGAATAGGTTGTTGCTTGCAGATGCTCGCTGAATCCCATCCTGTGTTGCACTCACCCAAGGTATGAAAATTTCGTATGCCGGAGTAGAAATAAAATTGGTGAATGGATTCATTGCATCTAAGCACATAAAAAAGTAGTTTGCTTTGTTTATTACATTTATCGACCTCTTGTAGTTTCTCATTAGTCATCTTTATTTAATATCATGCAACACTTGACGCACAAATTTTTACAATTTCAGATTTTAATTCATTAACGCTCAAATGAATTGGATACAAAAAGACTGGAACTTTTTAAAATCCTCTCAGTTTCAGGCTTCACAGACCGTCCCCTTTTTCCCCTAAATGTCCCCTTATTTTGCGATTGGTCCCTAAAAGTCACCTATTTAGAAAATTTTTCCCTAAAATACCCTTTTTTTCACGAAAGTATATCTCAAGTCAAGGTATCTAGAGATTTTCAATTATTTTCAATCTTCTTTAAATTGTTATTATTTTCTTTTTATTCTTTTCACTATTTTTCAATTAATTTTTAAAACTTGCAATTATTTTTATTATTTTTTCATTGTGTTTATCATTTTTCAGTTGTTTTATTTAATTACAAAAATGTTTTGTAATCTTATTACTTATCTTTCATAAATTTTATTTATTTTCTTAAACTTTCAATTATTTCTATAATTCTGAAAATATTTTCTCCAATTTTTAGTTTTTAAAAGTATTTTTTCATACACTTACTACATTTTTTATTTATTTATCTCAAATTTCAGTCATTTGTATTATTTTTTAAATAATTACATAATTTTTAAATTGATTTCCTTAATTTTTCAATTATTTTTTAACTGATTAACTAAACCGTTAATAATTTATTTCAAACTTAAATTAATTAAAAAAATTGTTAATAAATTTTAGCATTTTTAACTTTTTTTTTTCAAATTTACAGTTAGTTTCGGTATTTTGTAAATAATATCCTTAATTTTCAATTATTTATCTCAAATTTCAATCATTTTTAAAAATTCATTATTTTTGCCATTTTTCAATAATTTTTCACAATTTTCGTTTGTTTTCTTCAATTCTCAAATATTTTCTAAATTTTACATTAGTGTCTTTAATTTTCAATTATTTCTATAATTTTGCAATTTTTTCTACAATTTATAATTTTTTCAATTATTTTAACTGATTTACTTAACTTTTAATTATTTATTTCAAATTTCAATTAATTTGAAAAAATTGTTAATAAATTTTAGAAATTTGAATTTTTTTCAAATTTACAATTATTTTCGGTATTTTGTAAATAATATCCTAAATTTTCAATTATTTATCTCAAATTTCAATTATTTAAAAAAATTTATCATTATTTTTGCTATTTTTCAATTATTTCCTTTAATTTGATATAATATATTCTGTAATTTTTTAAAATTATTTTTCTCATATCTCGATTGTTTTCTTTAATTTTCAAATATTTTCTTTATTTTAAATTACAGCCTTTAATTTTCAATTATTTCTATAATTTTGTAACTGATTTACTAAATCTTTAATCATTTATTTCATATTTCAATTGAATAAAAACAGTTTTAATGAATTTTAGAATTTTCAAATTATTTTGTTTCAAATTTACAATTACTTTCGGTATTTTGTAAATAATATCCTAAATTTTCAATTATTTATCACAAATTTCAATTATTTTAAAAAATTTATCATTATTTTTGCCATGTTTCGATAATTCTTCTGATATCTCGATTATTTTCGTCAATTCTGAAATATTTTCTAAATTTTAAATTACTGTCTTCAATTTTCAATTATTTCTATAATTCTGCAATTTTTTTCCCTAAATTATAATTTTTAAAATTATTTTTCATCTGATTTACTTAATCTCTAATCATTTATTTTAAATTTAAATTGATTAAAGACATTTTTAAAGAATTTCAGATTTTTCAAATTATTTTTGGTATTTTGTAAATAATATCCTACATTTTCAATTATTTATCTCAGATTTCAATTATTTTCAAAAATTTATCATTTTTGCCATTTTTCAATAATTTTTAAAATTATTTTTCAATTGATTTTCTAAATCTTTAATCATTTATTTCAAATTTCAATTGATTAAAAACAGTTTTAATAAATTTTAGAAATTTCAATTTTTTTTTCAAATTTACAATTACTTTCGGTATTTTGTAAATAATATCAAAAATTTTCAATTATTTATCTCAAATTTCAATTATTTTTAAAAATTTATCATTATTTTTGCCATTTTTAAATAATTCTTCTCATTTCTCGATTATTTTCGAAAATTCTGAAATATTTTCTAAATTTTAAATTACTGTCTTCAATTTTCAATTATTTCTTTAATTCTGCAATTTTTTTCTCTAAATTATAATTTTTGAAATTATTTTTCAACTGATTTACTAAATCTCTAATCATTTATTTCAAATTTAAATTGATTAAAGACATTTTTAAAGAAATCCGGATTTACAAATTATTTCTTTCAAATTTACAATTACTTTCGGTATTTTGTAAATAATATCCTAAATTTTCAATTATTTATCTCAAATTTCAATTATTTTTAAAAATTTATCATTATTTTTGCCATTTTTAAATAATTCTTCTCATTTCTCGATTATTTTCGAAAATTCTGAAATATTTTCTAAATTTTAAATTACTGTCTTCAATTTTCAATTAATTCTTTAATTCTGCAATTTTTTCCTCTAAATTATAATTTTTGAAATTATTTTTCAACTGATTTACTAAATCTCTAATCATTTATTTCAAATTTAAATTGATTAAAGACATTTTTAAAGAAATCCGGATTTACAAATTATTTCTTTCAAATTTACAATTACTTTCGGTATTTTGTAAATAATATCCTAAATTTTCAATTATTTATCTCAGATTTTAATTATTTTTAAAAATTGATCATTATTGCCATTTTTCAATAATTTTTAAAATTATTTTTCAATTGATTTACTAAATCTTTAATCATTTATTTCAAATTTCAATTGATTAAAAACAGTTTTAATAAATTTTAGAAATTTTAATTTTTTTTCAAATTTACAATTACTTTCGGTATTTTGAAAATAATATCCAAAATTTTCAATTATTTATCTCAAATTTCAATTATTTTTAAAAATTTATGATTATTTTTGACATTTTTAAATAATTCTTCTCATTTCTCGTTTATTTTCGAAAATTCTGAAATATTTTCTAAATTTTAAATTACCTTCTTCAATTTTCAATTATTTCTTTAATTCTGCAATTTTTTTCTCTAAATTATAATTTTTAAAATTATTTTTCAACTGATTTACTGAATCTCTAATCATTTATTTCAAATTTAAATTGATTAAAGACATTTTTAAAGAAATCCGGATTTACAAATTATTTCTTTCAAATTTACAATTACTTTCGGTATTTTGTAAATAATATCCTAATTTTTCAATTATTTATCTCAAATTTCAATTATTTTTAAAAATTTATCATTATTTTTGCCATTTTTAAATAATTCTTCTCATTTCTCGATTATTTTCGAAAATTCTGAAATATTTTCTAAATTTTAAATTACTGTCTTCAATTTTCAATTAATTCTTTAATTCTGCAATTTTTTCCTCTAAATTATAATTTTTGAAATTATTTTTCAACTGATTTACTAAATCTCTAATCATTTATTTCAAATTTAAATTGATTAAAGACATTTTTAAAGAAATCCGGATTTACAAATTATTTCTTTCAAATTTACAATTACTTTCGGTATTTTGTAAATAATATCCTAAATTTTCAATTATTTATCTCAGATTTTAATTATTTTTAAAAATTGATCATTATTGCCATTTTTCAATAATTTTTAAAATTATTTTTCAATTGATTTACTAAATCTTTAATCATTTATTTCAAATTTCAATTGATTAAAAACAGTTTTAATAAATTTTAGAAATTTTAATTTTTTTTCAAATTTACAATTACTTTCGGTATTTTGAAAATAATATCCAAAATTTTCAATTATTTATCTCAAATTTCAATTATTTTTAAAAATTTATGATTATTTTTGACATTTTTAAATAATTCTTCTCATTTCTCGTTTATTTTCGAAAATTCTGAAATATTTTCTAAATTTTAAATTACCTTCTTCAATTTTTAATTATTTCTTTAATTCTGCAATTTTTTTCTCTAAATTATAATTTTTGAAATTATTTTTCAACTGATTTACTAAATCTCTAATCATTTATTTCAAATTTAAATTGATTAAAGACATTTTTAAAGAAATCCGGATTTACAAATTATTTCTTTCAAATTTACAATTACTTTCGGTATTTTGTAAATAATATCCTAAATTTACAATTATTTATCTCAGATTTCAATTATTTTAAAAAATTTATCATTATTTTTGCTATTTTTCAATTATTTCCTTTAATTTGATATAATATATTCTGTAATTTTTTAAAATTATTTTTCTCAAATCTCGATTGTTTTCTTGAATTTTCTAATATTTTCTTTATTTTAAATGACAGTTTTTAATTTTCAATTTTTTCTATAATTTTGCAAATGTTTTCTTCAAATTTTAATTTTTAAAATTGTTTTCAGTTTGATTTATCTTCATTTATTAATCTTAAATTTTAATTCTTTGTTTTCAATGTTTAATTCGTTTTATAACCTTCTCATTAATGTCTTCGTTTTTAAATTAGCCTAATAATTTTTTAATAAGTTTCTTAAATTTTCAATTATTTTTTTCAATTCTCGATTGTTTTCATAAATTTTGCATTTTTTTCAATTATTCTCATCACTTTTAAATTGATTTATTAAATTTTTAATTATTTATTTCAAATTTGAACTCTCTCTTTTAGTTTTGATTAGTTTTATAATCGTCTTTAAATGCTTTTAATTCTGTTCATTAGTTTTTAATTAATTACTTAAGTTTTCAATTTTTTTAAATTTACCATTATTCTTATCTTTTTTCAATTATTTCTTAAGTTCTGCATTCATTTTCTATAATTTTGAATGATTATTTATCAGTTTTAAATTACTTTCCACTATTTGTAGTTATTTTCCTTTTTTTTTTTTTATTAATTTGAAAATTCTGTAATTATATTTTTTTTATCGTACAACTTTGTAATTTTGTCCTACCCAAATAAAATCGAGTTTCTACTGTATATAATTAATTTATCTTTATTTATAACGTTTTTAGAGTAGGTGCCCTAAAAGTTCCCTATTTTTGTATATTTTGTCCCCTATTTCCCCTAAAATATTCTTCATTGTCACTGTGAAGCCTGCAGTTTAAAAATCGATTATTGAAATTCGTTCATTCGTTTGGCATTAATGGATTAATTTTGTGTTTATTTAAACGTTCTATTATGTAAATTTGCAAATAGGAATATAATTAATTTATAATTAATTATTTATTAATTAATTTCTAATATAATTAATCTTTTAAGAATACTAATTTTCTGGTAATTAAAATTCACAATTATTGAGTAGATTCGCACGATTAAATATGAGTGTACAATTGTCTTTTAAAATTTTCTTTCAAGTGCAATTAGAAATGTTATAGGTGATTAAAAAAAAATTAGAGAAAGTAGACGGTAGTTAATAAATTGCATTTCTAGAAATAAAAAACATAAATTTGTTTCAGGGGATTTTTCAAACGTGATAGTTTGCTGGGAACTGTTTCCGTGAAATTACAACCGCTAGAAACGCATTGCACTTTACATGATTCTTTTCCGGTAAGTATTGCGTGACTTGAATTAAAAAAAAAATTTATAATTTTAATTTTGATGAATTTTTACAGCTCATGGATGGAAGGAAGGCAACCGGTGGAAAATTGGAGGTGAAAATGCGTCTTCGGAATCCAATACTGACAAAGCAAATCGATCAAATTACTGACAAATGGCTGATAATTGATCACTGATATTTTGTCGTGAAAATCGCCTTAAAGGCCAAACTTTTTGGCAGTGTTAATGAAAATATTCAAAATATGGTTTCAATTTCTAAAAATCTGGCTATTTTAAGAAACTTGAAGCAATTGTTTTTGCGAATACGGAATTGTATTTGCTGTTGCTTTTTTTTAAGAAATAACGATGCGAATGTAAATACTCTTAAGCGCAAATTATGTATATTTATAAATATGTTGGAAATGGTTGTAGCGAATGACGGGTTTTACGCTTTGCATACTTGTAATTATTTTGCTTAAATAAATTAAGATAAAGCAAACATAAATGTTATTTCATTTCGGCAGTGTAAAGTTGGAAGATTTTTCTGGTTCTGAAGACGATTATGATACTGAAATTGACTCTGATTCTGAAAACATTTTTTAGGATTTTTATGCAAAATTGAAACCCGCTGTTTCTTGGCGTGATTGCCGAGTTTTTTTTATGAAACATGTAGCTCGGTTGTCATGTACGGAAGAAGTGATTCGCGACTAAAGCTGAATCCACATTTCAGCGAGAACAATACATCAGGCGAATCCCACTAACAAACTATTGTCCGATAATCGTTCAACCCAACCACCTACTGTTCTAACACCCTTCATTTCCACCCTTTAAAGGAGCATAAGCGACTCTTGATATAACACATCAAATTACTAAATAAAGTTTTATTGTTTTTTTTAATTAAAACATTAACAATTTATCGGCTTCCAAATTCAATTTTATTGTTTCATAGTTAAGTAATATTTTTTTTTTGTAGATGCATTGTAATCAATATTTTTATATATTCAGTTCCAATTAAAAAAAAAAAAATTTCCCCCCTGGAATGTAAAAAATTTTAAAAACCCTTCCGAATTTTTTTTTGGATACGCCCTTGTTTACAGGGATCCCTCGTGAATAGGAAAAAATAGAAAATTTATTTTCTTCTGACATACACACTTTAGATCTTTCTTTTATCTTTTTCTATCCATATCTATTTCTAATGTCTATTTCTCTCTATCCACGGTGAATACAAGTAGATACAAATTTTCTATGCACTTTAATTAACGCAAATCTTTAAATTTTCATCTTTATCCACTTGAATTTATACCTAATTCATTTCTTAATCTCACACATTCTTAATTGTCTAATTATCTTCCGGCTTTTTAAAAAATATTTCCAACTCTTTCTTCTATCCACGGTGTATTGTTTCAAATTCTATTCATTTGAATATTTTGGAATTGAAAAATATTGGGAAAATGAATCAATATTAAGAAATGGCATTAATAAGAATTCATTTCAGAATAAAAGTAGGTTCTGTCATTGCTTAAAAATGTATTAACAAAAAAGGTAAAAATATTAAAACATTTTAATACTTTTTAATTACTCTTTTCTCACCGAGGATTGAAAATAAAAGAAATTGAAAATAAATTTAAATAAAAAATGAATAAAAGTGAGTATATACTGCTTGGAAGTTTTAATTAGGTTTAAAAATATGTGGAAGGAATTAAAAATGATTTATTCGGATGTGAAAATCGGGGATTAAATAAGATTGTTTGTTATTCTGATATGAAATGGATAAAAAAAGATTAAAGTCGATAAAGAGAAGATTAATTTGGGTAAAAAATCAGGGCCTTGAATAATAGATAAACTGCTTCATAATTTTAAAAGTGATTAAAAATTATTTATCTGAATATAAGGGAGGATTAAAAAAATTGTCTGTTATTGAAATTTACAATGTAAATTTAAGGTTAATTGGGGTTTAGGACAAATGGTTTTAGGCTATATGCATTTTAGGTTAACTGAAATTTAGGCTAAATGCATTTTAGGTTAAATGGAATTTAGGTTAAATAGAATTTAGATTAAATGAGATTTAGACTAAGTGAATTTTAGGTCAAATGGGTTTTAGGCTGAATGCATTTTAGTTTAACTGGAATTTAGGTTAAATGGGATTTACGTTAAATGAGATTTAGGTTTAATGGAATTTAGGGTAAATGGAATTTAGGTTAAGTCTCTATTAATGTTAAATTACCAACAAAAAGAATTTGACAATATCTCTTCAAAGCACAGAATTTAAATCTTTACTTGCCTTTTTCTATCTGTATCTATCCACATTGTTTTTCTCTTTTTATCCTTCGTGGATAGAAAGGAAGAGAAATTTTCTATCCCTCGCAATTAGAGGCGCATGAACATTTCCTAAAACACATTTAGCCTAAATCCCATGTAACCTAAAACCATTTAACCTAAAAAGGATTTAAACTGCACTGCATTCAGCTTAATCCCATTTAACCTGAAAACTATTTAACCTAAATCCCATTTAGCCTAAAATGTATTTAACCTAAATCTCATTCAACCTGAAATGCATTTAATCTCAAATGCTTTCGGCCTAAATTTTATTTAAACTAAATCTCATTTAACATAATATGCAATTATCCTAAAAAGCATTTAGCCTAAACTGCATTCAACCTAAATCCCACTTAACCTAAATTCTATTTAACCTAAATCCTATTTAAACTAAAATGTATTTAATTTAAATCTCATTGAACCTAAAATGCATTTCTTCTAAACTGCATTCATCATAAATTTCATTTAATCTAACCCTCAATAAGGGTTAGCCTATAACCGACTTAACCTAAATTTCATTTAATCTAAATCTCATTTATCCTAAAATGCATTCAGCCTAAAATCAACTTAACCTAAACTCCATTTAACCTAAATCCCATTTAACCTGAAACTCATTTAACAAAAATTTCATTTGACCTAAAATGCATTTAATCAAAAATGCATTCAGCCTAAATTTTATTTAACCTAAATCCCATTTAATCTAAATTCCATCCAACCTCAAACCTATTTAACCTAAATTTCATTTGATCTAAACAGCATTCAGCCTAAATTTTATTAAAAATAAAATGTATTCAACCTAAATGTCATTTAACCTAAATACTATTTTACCTAAATTCCATTTAAGTTAATTTCATTTAACATAAGTCCCATTTAAGCTAAAACTCATTCAGCCTAAATTTCATTTAACATAAATGTTATTCAACCTAAATTGCATTCAGCCTGAATTTCATTTAACCTAAATTCCATTTTACCTAAATCCTATTTGACCTAAATTCCATTTAAGCTAAATTCGATTCTGCCTAAAATGCAATTAGCCTAAATTTTATTTAACCTAAATATCGTTTAACCTAAATCCCATTTTACTTAAAATGCATTTAGCCTAAATTTCATTTAACCTAAATCCCATTTAACCTAAAATGCATTCAGCCTAAATTTCATTTACCCTTAATTTCATTCAGCCTAAATCCCATTTTACTTAGAATGCATTTAGCCTAAATTCCATTTGACCTAATATGCATTCAGCCTAAATTTCATTTAACCTAAATCCCATTTTACCTAAAATGCATTCAGCATAAAGCCCATGTAACAAAAAATGCATTCAGTCTAAATTCCACTTTATTTAAATTGCATTTAGCCTAAAACCACTTTTTCAAAATCCCATTTTACCTAAAATGCATTTAGTCTAAATTCCATTTAATCTAAATCCCATTTAACCTAAACTGCATTCAGTCTAAATTTCATTTACCCTAAATATCGTTTAACCTAAATCCCATTTTACCTAAAATGCATTTAGCCTAAATTCCATTTAACCTAAATCCCATTTTACCTAAAATGCATTCATCCTAAAGCCCATGTAACCAAAAATGCATTCAGCCTAAATTCCACTTTATCTAAATTGCATTTAGCCTAAAACCACTTTTCCAAAATCCCATTTTACCTAAAATTTACATTATTTTTTAGGTAAAATGGGATTTTGGATAAATGCGTTTTAGGTAAAATAGGATTTATGTTAAACGATATTTAGGGTAAATGAAATTTAGGCTGAATGCATTTTAGGTTAAATGGGATTTAGGTTAAATGAAATTTTGGCTGATTGTATTTTAGATTAAATGAAATTTAGGTTAAATGGCTTTTAGGTTAAATAGAATTTAGAATTAATGGGATTTAGGTTAAATGAAATTAAGGTTAAGTGGATTTTAGGCTGAATGCATTTTAGGATAAATTGGATTTAGATTAAATGAAATTTAGGTTAAATGGGTTTTAGGCTAAATGCATTTTAGATTTGTTGAGATTGAGATTCAATGAAATTTAGGCTTAATGAATTTTAGATTAAATGCATTTTAGGTTAAATGAGATTTAGGTTAAATACATTTTAGATTAAATGGGATTTAGGTTAAATAGAATTTAGGTTGAATGCAGTTTAGGGTTTTCTGCTTTTTTGGCTAAATGCATTTTAGGTTAAATGAAATTTAGGCTGAATGCACTTTAGATTAAATGCATTTTAGGTTAAATGAGATTTAGGTTAAATACATTTTAGATTAAATGAGATTTTTGTTAAATAGAATTTAGGTGAAATGAGATTTAGGTTCAATGCAGGTTAGGCGAAATGCTTTTTGGGCTAAATTTAATTTAGGTTAAATTTTTTTAGGTTAATTAGGATTTAGTCTAAATGGGTTTTAGGGAATATTCATGCGCCTCCTTAATTACACACTTTCTTTAATCTTTTTCTATCCATTTCTATCTCTTTCTATCCACGACATACCGTTTCAATATATTTTATCCATTTTTCTATTCCCCTCTCTTTCTATTCATGACGTATTGCTTTAAATTCTTTTTATTTGAATATTGTGGAACTGAAACAGATTAGGAAAGTATATCATGATTAAAAATCCATTGTAGTTTTTATCAGCATACTTTTTTTTAAGCACGTATATGTACTTTATATGTATATATAAAAATAAAAGACCTTGACACGTGTTTAGATTCCTGCAAGAAAATGTCGAAAATATAGATTAAAATACACTTACGGTAAATATCAAAAATGACTCTCATAGCTTACCGGAAATCAGGGACGGAGTATGACAAGGTTTTTAGAGGGGGTTATGTATGAGGTAGAAAGAGATAGAAAGAGATAACGTTGTCTCTAGGGTTATGTCTCTTTCTCTCTCATATAAATATAAAGATGCCTCCCGCCACCCTGGATTTGCCAAAGGTGATATTTTTTTAAAGTTACAGGCAGTATGCAAAAGACAAATAATTAGTTTTGATCGAAGAAATGTGTTATTCTTAAATTCTGCTTCCTTTTTTTTATTACAAAGAGTATTTTTGAATTTTAAAACTTCATTAAATAAGCGCCACCAATAAGAATTATATCAGGTTTGTCGTCATTTATTTTGTAAATTAACATTTAATATATATAATGTCGTTTACAGACAAGGTCGAATTTTTTAAATTTCATTTTACATAAATTTTACGAGACCGAAATACATAGATGGCGTTTTCTTGTTCTACGCCATTAACACGCCATCTGTGAATTTCCGTCGGAGGCTTTTGCTTTTTTGCTCGTAAAAGTATCTTGCAACAAAAAGTCTATGTTTTTCAATTATTTTTTGCATTTTTATTGAATGTATTTCATTTTCAACTATTTTTTGCAATTAATAATTTTTTGTATTCAATTAAAATTTGTTTGTAAAGAATAAATTTAGAAATATTAACTTTTTGCAAAGCACCTACCTATACAATAAAAATTTTCATTTTTGAACTTGGTAAAATAATCCGATTTAGTGCATGCCACTCTTATATTTTTAATAATTTATAACAGTTTTTAAGAAATAAGAATTAAATCAGAAATAAAATTTCATATTTTGTAATGTTTTGCTAAATTTTTTTTAAATTTATATTTATTTATATTTTACTTTGATTTTACGCATGCTTTCAACAAAAAATCATAAAAGATAAAGTTTACCTCGATTTTGGTATAAAAGTTTTATGCAACATTCTGCTGCATAAAATTTTCAAACTAAAATCGAGAGAAATTTTTTTTTTTGTATTTTATGTATAAAGCGTGCTTATTTTGCTGTTGTTATATATAAAATTATAAAAATCTGCTTTTTTTAAAATCTATTTACTTTTACTTGTCTTTATTTGTTCAAATTCAAAAACCTTATAGATAACCTTAAAACTAGAGAGAGAAAGACAGAAGATGTTTCTATCCTCCTCATCATTGTACTTAAGTAAAATGTACCCATGGTAGCGTAAAAGCGTCGGCGCAAAACGAAAATCATGTGAGTGAGAGAGAAAGTGATATCTGTTTATCTCTTTTTATCACATGGTTTCGTTTTTCGCGGACGCTTTTACTTTTAAATAAAGTAAGGTTAAGATATTTCTGTCAAATTGGCTAACTTAAAACATATTCGCTATTTTGAAAACGTATTTTACTTTTTTTTTTTACGTTTTTCATGATTTTTGACAGTAGAATACGTCAAAAACGTAATATATGTCAAAAACTTAAAGTTACGCGTAACTTCCCAGCTCTGACTAAGGGTGAAGTCACATGCGGAGGATTAAGGTATTAGGGGAATAGAATAAACCAATCAGAAAATGGTTTCCTATGTGGTTAATTATCTATTCCCCAAATTTGCTTATTCTCCGCATGTGGCTTCACCCTAACTCAGTCAAACATTGTCGTATTTTTATGAATTTTATAATTTAAGATAGCTGGTTTTATGTTAATCAAAAATAAAGTAGTTTAAAAGTTGTAAGGGTGTAAAAATTGCAAAATCTAAAGGTGGTGTCCCATGTCGGCGAAAAGCAATAACAATGTGAGTGAGAGAGAACGTGATATTTAGAACAGTTGTAGCAGAATACAAAAATAAAAAATGTAAACAAATCAGTGTGTCTATTAATGTTTATATTATGTTTTCTATTAACAATTACAACGTATTGTTAAATAAAACAATCGTAAATTATAAAAAAGTTTGTACTAATAACCTAACCTAAAAATTTTGCTCATTGTAATTACACGCGAAAGTGTTTTTCAATTTCTGAATTTATCAACATAATTTATCATTAATTCTTCATTTAATTAATAAGTTATTTCTATGCTGATAACTATATTTTTATTTTTATCCCCTGATTTTTGTTGAGTTTTTTAAATCAATCTTCCAGAGAAAACTTTTAAGATTTTATTTCAACAATAAAAAAGTGGGATATTCTGTTAATTTAGTAATTACAATTATTTCAGTCTCAACAAATTTTTGGAAAATAACAGAAATTTAAAATGAAACAAAAATTACTTTTTTAACTTTAATTATTTTCTTTGCGCCAAATTTTAATTTTTAGTTATTTTTATTATTTCTGAATTAAATATCCTGAATGTTTAAATATTTATCTCCATTTTCAATTATTTTGTTCAATATTCATTTCTTTTTATCATTTTATATTTATTTTATGCAGTTCTTAATTATTTTCAATACTTCTCACTTTTTCCCCTAAATCTTAAATCTACTTTCCTCAAATTTCAATTATTGTCTTCAATTTTTTTGATGACTTTCTTAATTTTAATTATTTTTTTTTTTTTGACAATGAAACAATTTCATTATTTATTGTTAAATTTTATATTATTTATCACAAATTTAAATTAATTTTTTTAATTAACCATTATTATTGTCATTGTGCAAATCTTAATTATTAATTACTTTCATTATTTCTGAATTTTCAAATATATATCTCAATTCTCAGTTATTTTGTTCAATAACCATTTCTATTTATTATTTTGCAATTATTTTCTGGATATTTTAATAATTTTAATTACTCTTAAAATAATTTTTCTAAATTTTCAATTATTATCTCAAATTTAGACTATTGCCTGCGATTTTCAATTTTTAAACAAAATTATCTTTTATTTTCTTTTACTTAAAAAAAAATTCTGTACTTTTTCTATTATTTTCTCCAGTTTCTCATTATTTTCATTCTTTTGGCATAATTTTCTAACATTTCAATTATTATTTTCATTTAAAAAATATTCTGCAATTTTTTCAATTATTTATTTCGAATTTCATTCATTTTTTTCAACTTATTATTGTTTTTATGATATTTCAAATATTTTCTTCAAGTTTCAAATTTTAAAATCATTTTTCAATTATTTTCCTTAAATTTTAATTATTCTTATTCTTTAAAACTATTTTTTGAGATCTTGAAATATTTTACTTCAATTTTTAATTATTTTCCATTTTTTTTTATAATTTCCAAATTTTTTAACTATTTACCTGATGTTTCAATTTTTTAATTCAATTTTAAAATATTTATATTATTTTTTATTAGTTTCTTCAATTTTCAATTACTTACATTCTTTTTCATAATTTCCAAAAAGTTTTTTATTATTTATCTGAAATTTCCATTATTTTATTTAATTTTTAACTACATCTGTGATTTTCTTGTATTTTATGTATATTCTATATTTTTTGTAATTAGTATTCTCTTCAATTTTAAATTAAGTTTACCTTTTTTTTATCTATTTTCTCTAATTTTTAATTATTTTCTTTTTTTTTTCAATAAATTCTAAAAGCTTCAGGTATTTTTCTGAAATTTTGTTTAACATTATTTTTATTTATTAATATAATCCTTTTTAATATTAATTTTTATTATAAACATTTCTTTATTTAAAATATATTATGTAATTTTTGAATTATTTTCTCAAATTTTAAATTATTTATATTATTTTTTCATTATTTTCTTTCTTTATTAATCATTTTTATTATTTCTGAATTAATTTCCTAAATTTTTAATTATTTATCTCAATTTCATCAATTTTTTTCAACTTGTCATTGTTTTTATCATATTTCAATTATTTTCTTCAAATTTTAAATTGTAAAATCATTTTTCAATTCTTTTCCCCAATTTTTAAATATTATTATTTTTTAAAATTATTTTATAAGATTTTGAAATATCTTTCTTCAATTCTGAATTATTTTTAATTTTTTTTTAAAATTTCCAAAATTTTAAAATACTTATCTGATGTTTCAATTATTTCATTCAATTTTAAATTATTTGTATTATTTTTTTATTAGTTTCTTCAATTTTCATTTACTTTTTCATAATTTCCAAAAAAATTTTAATTTTTTATCTGAAATTTTTATTATTTTATTAAATTTTTAATTATATCTATGATTTTTCTGTATTTTCTGTATTTAATGCAACTATTTCTCTTAAATTCAAAAAATTGTTCTCTTAAATTTTAAATTATAATTATTTATTTATTTTATTTATTTAACAATAACCAAGTTCCTAGGGCTATATTTAATTCTATTTTCATATATTTTCTCAAATTTTTAATTATTTTCTTGTTTTTCAATGAACTTCTAAAATTTCTAAGTATTTTTCTGAAATTTACTTTAACTTCCCTTGATTTCAAATATATTGTCAATTTTTCAAATATTTTCTTAAATTTTAAACTATTTATATTATTTTTTCATTGTTTTCTTCGTTTTTTAATGATTTTGATTATTTCTAAATCAATTTGCTAAATTTTCAATTATTATCTCAAATTTAGACTATTGCCTGCGATTTTCAATTTTTAAACAAAATTATCTTTTATTTTCTTTTACTTAAAAAAAAATTCTGTACTTTTTCTATTATTTTCTCCAGTTTCTCATTATTTTCATTCTTTTGGCATAATTTTCTAACATTTCAATTATTATTTTCATTTAAAAAATATTCTGCAATTTTTTTAATTGTTATTTATTTCGAATTCATTCATTTTTTTTCAACTTATGATTGTTTTTATTATATTTCAATTATTTCCTTCAAGTTTTAAATTTTAAAATCATTTTTCAATTATTTTCCCCAATTTTTAATTATTCTTATTTCTTAAAATTATTTTCTAATATTTTGAAATATTTTTCTTCATTTTTGAATTATTTGCCATTTTTTTTATAATTTCCAAAATTTTAAACTTCTTATCTGATGTTTCAATTATTTAATTATATTTTAAATTATTTACATTATTTTTTTATTAGTTTCTTCAATTTTCAATTACATTTATGATTTTCTTGTATTTTATGTATATTCTGTTTTTTTGCAATTATTTCTTTTAAATTAAAATTGTTCACTTCAATTTTGAATTCTGTTTATCTTTTCTCATCTATTTTCTCTAATTTTTATTTTTATTATTTTCTTGTTTTTCAATGAACTTCTAGAAGTTTCAAGTATTTTTCTGGAGTTTTCTTTAACTTTTCTTTATTTAAAATATATTATGTAATTTTTTCAATTATTTTCTCAAATTTTAAATTATTTATATTATATTTTCATTATTTTCTTCAATTTTCAATTATTTATCTCAATTTTAATTTTTTTTTCTATTTTCAATTATTTTCTCCAATTTTTAATTCTAATTTTTTTTCAATTTAATTCTAAGATTCTCAAGTAGTTTTCTCAAATTTTAATTATTTTCTTTATTTTTAAGACATTTCTATTATTTTTTAAATTACTTCCGCCAATTTTTAATTTTTATTATTTTTTTTTTTCAATTAATTCGCAAAATTTAAAATTATTTTTGCAATTTCCTTCAATTCTAAAATTTTATTAATTTTGTCGTATGTAAATAAAACTTGTTTTATTTATTTTTAAATATTATAATTAATATTATTTATAAAATTGTCTGCCAAAATGTTGTTAAAAAATGTCCATAAGCTTCAGAATTGTAAAATTCTCTGCCTCCTAAATAGTAAAAATCCACACAAAAATATGCAAAACAAAAGTGAGGTTATGTATTCAAAAACAAACAAGCGTGTCGTCTGCTAGCTTTAATAAAAACCACTCTTTTTTTATTATTTTTATTTTTACCCGTTTACAATTATACCCAAATTGTAACATAATATTAACACTAATAAAAACAATAACAGGAAATGAGTACTCTGTAAAGAAATTTATAACATTTCGCGCAAAATTGTATTAAAAATTATTTTGAGGTTAGGAAAAATTGTAATCAAGTAAAAGTAAATAATATTCAGCAAAATTGAAAGGATTAAAGACAGGTTGCTCACATGAAAGGGGTTGTTCCAAGATTGACTGAGAGGGGATAAGACTCAGCAGGAGGGAGGGGAGAATGAGGTGAAAGGGTTAAGGGTAAACATCGTTAATTTTCAGGCAGAATTGGAAGCTGTGGTTTGACGGTAGCCCGCTGATGCAGGCCAAAAGGTCAACATTGCAGACGAGCTCCAGGGCAAATACTCTGCAACGGACCGTGTAATTTGCATGCTGTTCTTCAAGCCAAAATGTGCACTTTATATACACGAGACTAACCCCAACCCTCTCCACCGATCATCTCTAATTGTCTAATTGGCAAATAAATCCCGTTGTTTTACAAAGGCGCGTTGCGCCAGGATCGATACTCAACTCGCGATTTCCTCGCGCTTCTCGAATTGTTTCACTCAGCGGGGATTAAAACCAGATAGAAAAAAAAAGGAAAAAGGGTGTTGTGGATGGTATGACCTCATATGATTCAAAGGGTTGGGTTCAAGTAGTGCTGTCGCACATCAAGAGCTGAATATTCTGAATAATGTATTTCGTACAAGTCCCCTGTAGTGGTGAATTCAAATATAGTATATTTCGGGAAGATTTTGGAGTCGAAGAAAATTAATTTTTTAAATTATTGCCTTAAAACCAGTTCTAAACAGTTTAAAAACGATTCTGAATAGGTTAAAACAAGTTCTGGATAGTTTTAAACAAGTTATTGACAGTTTTTAGTACGTTCTTAGAGGAAAGAAACCGGTTAATAGAAGTTTTGCAAAAAGAGATACACTGAAATGTGTACTGCGCATGTGTAACTGCTAAAGAACTCTACTGCGCACGTGTAACAATCATAGGAAACTACTGCGCATGACCAAATAACAAAGTAAACTATTTCGCATGTGTAGCTGTCATAGAAAACTACTGCGCATGTGTAACTGTCATAGAAACCTACTGCGCATGTGTACTTGTCATAGAAGACTACTGCGCATGTGTAACTGCCACAAAACACTACTGCGCATGCCTAACTAACACAAAAAACTACTGCGCATGTGTAACTGTCACAAAACACTACTGCGCATGCCTAACTGACACAAAAAACTACTGCGCATGTGTAATTGTCATTGAAAACTATTGCGCATGTCCAACTAACATTGTAAACTACTGCGTATGTATAATTATCATAGAACTAAAGAGCGCATTTTTAACTGTCATAGGACTTTACTGCGCATGTGTAGCTGTCATAGAAAACTACTCCGCATGTGTAACTGTCATAGCAAACTGTTGACCATGTTTAATTGTCATAGAAAAATACTGTACATGTGTAAATGTCACAGAAGGATACTGCGCATGTGTAACTGTCATAGAAACCTACTTCTAATTGGTTAGAAATTATAAAAAGTTACTGCGCATATGTAGCTGTTAGAAAAAAACTACTGAGCATGTGTAGTTATCACAAAAGACTACTCCGCATTTAGAACTGTCATAAAAAAACAACTGCGCACATGCATCTGTTATAGGAAAATACTGCGCATGTGAAAAGCTTATAAAATACTACTCCGCATGTGTAACATCCATAGAAAACTACTACTAATTGGTAGAAATTCATAGAAAACTACTGCGCATAAGTAACTGTCAGAAAAACCTACTGCGCATGTATAATTGTCACAGAAAACAACTGCGCACATGTAACTGTCATAGAAAACTACTGCGCATGTGATAATCTTATAGAAGACTACTGCGCAAATGTAACTGTCTGAAAAAACTACTGCGCATATGTAACTGTCAGAAAAACCTACTGCGCATGTATAATTGTCACAGAAAACAACTGCGCACATGTAACTGTTATAGAAAACTACTGCGCATGTGATAATCTTATAGAAGACTACTGCGCATATGTAACTATCAGAAAAACCTACTGCGAGTATGTAACTGTCAGAAAAACCTACTGCGCATGTGCAATTGTCACAGAAAACAACTGCGCACATGTACCTGTCATAGAAAACTACTGCGCATGTGATAATCGTATAGAAGACCACTGCGCATATGTGGATATCTTAGAAAACTACTGCGCACATGTACCTGTCATAGAAAACTACTGCGCATGTGATAATCTTATAGAAGACTACTGCGCATATGTAAATAGCTTAGAAAACTACTGCGCATCTGTACCTGTCATAGAAAACTACTGCGCATGTGATAATCTTATAGAGGACTACTGCGCACATGTAAATATCTTAAAAAACTATTGCGCATGTGTAATTATCATAGAAAACTACTGCGCATGTGAAGCTATCATAGAAAACTTCTCCGCATGCGTAATTGTTATAGAAAATTTTTGCGCATGCGCAGTTATCATAGAAAATTACTGCGCATGTGTAATTAATATTAATATATTTCTTGTTAAAGGACATTTTAGTAGGCATAAACATTAATTTAATGTTTATCTATGACATTTAATCTATGACAAATACACATGCGCAGTAGTTTTCTGTGCCAAATACACATGCGCAGTAGTTTTTTTTGTCAGTTAGGCATGCGCAGTAGTGTTTTGTGGAAATTACACATGCGCAGTAGTCTTCTATGACAATTACACATGCGCAGTAGTTTTCTATGACAGCTACACATGCGCAGTAAAGTCCTATGACAGTCAAAAATGCGCTTTTGAGTTCTATGATAATTATACATGCGCAGTAGTTTACAATGTGAGTTGGACATGCGCAGTAGTTTTCTATGCCAATTACACATGCGCAGTAGTTTTTTGTGTCAGTTGGGCATGCGCAGTAAGTTTTTGTGACAATTACATATGCGCATTAGCTTTCTATAATATTTACACATGCGCAGTAGTCTTCTATGACAATTACACATGCGCAGTAGTTTTCTATGACAATTAAACATGCGCAATAGTTTTCTATAACAGTTACACCTGCGCAGTAGTTTTTTCTGACAGCTACATGTACGCAGTAGTTTTTTTAAGATTTCTACCCATGCGCAGTCACAATATAATAGAAAACTGTTGTGTAAATTTCATAAAAAACACTGCTTACTTCAATATTTCTACACAGTTTTGAACAAATTGTAACTAGTTTCAAAGTAATTTAATCCAAGAATAAATTATTTAATTTCAAATCGATTTAAATATTAATTTATGCAATTTTTAATTGAGCCTCAAGCAAATTACATCTAAAAATTGATCGGAGGAAATTTTAATCTGCTTCATTTCCAATTGATTTAAACTTAAATTATTTAACTTAAAAATGTTTGAAATGTATTTTTGGCTAATTGACAATTAATTCAAATGTGAATATTTTCAATTTCAAATTTTTCTTAAAGTATTTTTATCCAACTTTATATTAACCTAATTTAAATTTTGAACATGTTTTAAAATTTTTCTAATTATAGTTTTTGACAGTTTGAAATATTTATCAATATTTTTAAACAGTTTTGAAATATTTATAAACAGTTTTATGCCAGAAAATAGCAAAAATATTTATTATTTAGTAATTTTAATAATATATAATTAACTTCATTTTTTTGACAAAAAAACAGTCGTCATTGACGTTAATAGTTGCAACAAAGTTGCCTATTGAAGGAGCACTTTTCTTGACTTCTCGACCTTTTTCTTTACAATCTTGGCCAATTTGAGGTCATTAAAAATTATTTCAAGGCCTGTAACACTTCTATACGATTGTACAGATACAACTAATGTACAAATAAATGTGTTTCTTAATTAAATATTTTCCATTTTTATTTTTAATTAATTTTCAACTAAAAAACAAAATTAATTTCTCTGATTTCATAATTTTTTTCAAAATATAAATAGTAACTTTAGCGAATGAAAATAAACGAAAAATCAAGTTTTTTAAAGAAATTTTTCGATTTGAGGTGAAATTGTTAAAAATCGTGGAATTCAACCAAAATGATAAATACACGTATCAAGTTGATTCCTCAAGTGAAAACAAATCTCTAATTATGCTACGTTGTGCAAATCGATCAGTAAAATGCAAATCCAAGCAATTTATTCTTTCACTGAAACTCCACTTTGTGAATAAGCGGCAATAGTTCAATTTCAAGTTCATAGAATTAATTAATTAAAATTTTTTTATTTATTTTATAGGTGAAAAATCAATAGGAAAAAAAGGTAAATAAGTCAAACCTTATGTATTTTAATAATTAACTTAAAATTACTTTAATTTCAAAATATCAAAAACAAAAAATTGTTTTTAAAAAATATATAGTTTAATCTGTAGATTTCTAATTGTACATTGCTCCAAATTTGTTAATTCTTTCACATTTTTGCATTTATAGTCGCAGAATTCAAAAAATGCAAAAAATTGTCTGTCTGTCTGTCCGTGTACAAAACTTTGTTCGCACATTGCGCCTAAACTACTTGACCGAATTGAATGAAAATTGGTGGATTTTTAGATCTCTACTTAGCTTAAAAGTATCATTTGACAGAATTTAAAAAAATAAATTTCAATCGAAGTTATGACTAAAAAAAATTTTTTTCTTCAAATAATGAAAATTTGATAAATTTAATGGAAAAAATTTTATTTACTAACTACATCAGATGACTGTAGACTAAGTAGATATATAATAAAATAATGATAATAATTATAATAATAATAATCAATTTTAAATAATAAATTATTTAAAATTATTATTATTATTAATACGGTTATTTTTAATGATTGAAAGTAATGAATACAAGTTTTATTGCTAAGAGAGTCATTTAATTCTCTTCCGAGGACTTTAAGTTTCTGAATAATGACAACGTCGGCAAAAGTAATCCAGGTGCCTTGAAAGTCCGGGGCTTGTTTGAAGATTCCATAGGATGGAAAATTAGACAGAAAAAGTGTCCCAGGCTTGGACGCACGTCCTCTTTGAAAAGACAGAAGACTCGGGTGTCGGATCGCATCTGGTAACATTAGCAGACATGCGCGGCAACCAGTGACGTCACATCCGCTTCAATGCAGAATAAGCAAAAACTAAGTAACCGGAATCTTTTTTTTTCAATCCTCATGAGCAATTAACAAATCTCGAAAGAAAAAAAAATGGTTTTTATAAAGCGATAATGAAAATAGTAACAACAATTAAAACAACAGCAACAACAATTGTAACAATAGCAACAACAATTGTAACAGTAGCAACAACAAATAAAAAATAAAGTTTACGAAAATATGTAACCAAATTTATTTTAACTTGAAAAACATAAACAAAAACAAGAATTTTAATACAAACAACAATTTTATCAGGAGAAACAACAGAAACAACAATTTAACAACAGAAACAATAGTTGTAATAACAACAACAAAAAAGAAGTTTGGGAATGATAGAAACAATCGAAGACATTAATAACAATATCAAGAATACAATTTCAACAACACAAACGACAATTTTAACGGCAGAAACAAATAATTCTTATAAAAAGAACAACAGTTTCATTAACGGACAAAATAAAAAAAAGCAACCGGAAGTAAAGACAACCAAAAACAACAACAAAAAGTTAAAGTTTGTAATACAAAAATTACAAACAGAATTGTGACAACAAAACCAACAATTTTAACAACATAAACAACTTTTGCAACAATAGGAACAAATGTAACAGTGGAAACAACAAAAATGACAAAAATTTCTACAAGAAAAATAACAAGTTTAACAATAATGACGATAATTTTAATACAACAAATGTAAAATAATTCTAAACAACAGATACAACAATTTTAACAAGAACAAAAAATTTGTTTCGGAATTAGTTATTGTTTTTTTGTAATTATAATTGTCAAACTATAATTGTTATTTATTTATTTATAAACAATATGAAACGAAGAGAATGTATTGTTGATTTCAATGCAATAAATGTAAAACATTTCTAAACAACAGAAACAACAATTTTAACAAGAACAAAAAATTTTAACAACAGATAAAATAGTTACAATGATAAAAAACAATATAAACGAGAAAAGCGACAAAAGTATTAAGAAGAATAATTTTTACGGTCATTGACAACAACAAAAATGTTCAACAACAGGAATAACAGTTGTTGTAAGAGGAAAAATGGTTGTAATGACAAAAAATATTGAGAATGAAGGAAATAATTAAGAGCAACAAAAACTGCGATTTTAACAAAACGATTTTAACAATAACAACACCAAAAACAACAATTTGAACAACAGAAACAACAGTTTTAATAACAATAATAAAAGTGACTAACATATATCTACATAAAAACAATAGTCCAGACAAAAATAACAACTATTTCAAGAACGGAAATAATTTCATACAACAGAAATAACAATTTCAACAACAGGAAAAACACCTGCAATAGAAATAAAAATAAAGGTAAATATTAAGAATCAAAGAATCAAAGAAGCAGTGAATGAGAACAATATCAATGATTTTGATAACAAAATTTCAACAAAAGCAACAACAATCACAACAACAGCAATAATAATAATAATAATAATAATAATAATAATAATAATATTATTATTAATAATAATAACAAAAAATAACAACAACAATAATAATAACCACAACAAAAACAACAATTTTAACAAGAGAAACAAGATTTTAAATAATAACAAAAATAAATTATAGTTAAAACGACACTAAAATTATACAAACACAATCCAATAACAATTTTAACAACATAAACAACTTTTGCACAACATAAACAAATTTAACAATGACAGCAATAAAAGTGACAAAATACAACAAATTTAAAACAACAGAAACAACTATTTTAACAAGAACAAAAAATGTTAGCAACATAAATAGTTACATTGAAAAAAAATAATATCAAAAAGAAAAGAGACAAAAGTATAAAGAAGAATAAATTTTACGATTTAGCAACAACAATAACAACGATGTCAAAAACAGATATAATTTCATACTTTCATACAACAGAAACAACAATTTCAATAACAGGAAAAACACCTGCAACAGCAACGAAAATAAGAAAAAAAATTTTACGAATGAAAGAATGAAAGAAGCAGTCAATGAAAACAATATCAATGATTTTGATAACAAAATTTCAACAACAGCAACAGCAATCACAACAATATAAACAACAACAGCAATAATAATAATTATTATTATTACTATTAATAATAACCAAAATAACAATATCAATAATAACATCCACAATAAAAACAACAATGTTAACAACAGAAACAAGATTTGCAACAACAACAAAAATAAAATAAAAACAAAAAAAAAATTATAGTTAAAATGAGACTAAAATTACAAACACTATCCAACAACAATTTTAACGACATAAACAACTTTTGCACAGCATAAGCAAATTTAATAGCAATAAAAGTGACAAAATACAACAAATGTAAAACAATTCTAAACAACAGAAACAACCATTTTAACAAAAACGAAAAATGTTTGCAACTTAAATTTTCCTAAAATAACACAAAAGAAACAATATCAACAAGAATAGCGACAAAAGTGTAAAGAAGAATAATTTTTACGACTTAGCAACAACGAAAATGTTAAACAACAGGAACAGCAGTTGTTATAAGAGAAAAAACGGTTGTAATGACAAAAAATATTGAGAATAAAAGAAACAATTAAGGACAATAATTAACTACGATTTTAATTTTTAATAATACAATTTTAACAGCAAAATCACCAAAAACAACAATTTTAACAAAAGCAACAACATTTTCAAAAACAAAAATAGATCTATATAAAAACAATAATTCTGACGACAATAACAAGGACGTCAATAACGGAAATAATTTCATACATCAGGAGCAACAATTTCAACAACAAGAGAAACATCTGGTAGAGTAACAAAAATAAAATTTGAATAATAAGAATGTAAGAATGAAATTAGCAATCAATAACAACAATAACAATATCAACTATTTTGATAACAGAATTTTAACAACAGCAACATCAGAAACAACAAAAACAGCCAAAATAGTAATAATAAAAATAACAATAATAATGTTAACAACAACAACAACAATAATAATAATAATAATAATAATAATAAAAGTAACAAAAATAATTATAACAATAATGATGACTACAACAACAATAATAGTAATAATAATAATAATAAACATAACAATAATGACGACGACAACAACAACAACAACAACAACAACAACAACAACAACAACAACAACAACAACAACAACAACAACAATAACAATAACGATAATAACAAAAATAACAATAACAATAATAATGACTACAACAATAACAATAATAATAATGATAACAGCAATAACAACAGCAACATGACAATCAACAGAAACAACAGTTACAACAACAACAAATACAAAAGAAAAATAACGGTAAATCAAGAAAAAACAACAACAGGAAATTAAAGCATAAACAATGTCAAAACTACAAACACAACTGCAAAAGCAAAAACAAGGATTTTAACAATATGAACAACAATTGCAGCAACAAATAAATAAACGGAAATAACAACAAAGAAAACAATAACAAAACAATTCTTACAGCAATTTATTTGAATTTTTAAAATTTCTTCGAATTTATAACAATTCGACTGGAACAACAATATAACAACAAAAACAACAATTTAACAGAAGCTTTTTTTGTTGTACTTTTGGAACAAAAAACTACAATAACAGGAACAACTGTTTTTTTAACAACGAAAATTAAATAGGAATATTATAAGAATGTATGAAACTATAAAAGACAACAAAAAAGTAAAAGCGATAACAACAGAAAAAAAGGATAAAATCAATAATAGAAAACAACATTATCAGGAATATAAAAAGAATATAAAATATAAGAATTTTCTTGTCAAAAATGAAATATACATAATAAATTTCAAAAAATCTTTGAATTGCAAAAAAATTTGTATTGTATAATATCAATAATTTCTTGTGTTTCTCACGCATGGAAGTAGTATTACTGCAACTTTGTTGCATTTATTTTCTTCTTTCTTATCCAGTAGCTTATCAGAGGCACAGTCTCTCATGTTTAATCATTTATTAATAAATTATTACGAGTAACCTTATCATTTATCTTGGCAGATAGCCAGCTATTATCGCCGGAGCGTGATAAATAGTATACGGTTAGACGTAGAGCTCAAGTTTAGGTCTTGTTACAATTCGCATGTTGTTCGACACGTGATTAAACATCTTTTACTTTTTAAACGTTAAATAAATGAAACAATTACAATTAATATGGAAAATAAAATTGGATATATAAAAATGATTAGAAAATAATAAAATAAAAATTTTTATGCAGATCCACTCACTCATCGAGAGGCATATTTATTTCTTTGTACTCCTTGCAAAAAATCTGAAACAAAAGTCTTTAAGCAAACACACACACACACACACACACAGAATGTCATACACACAAACAGACACATACACACACTAACACACGCATACACACATATTTAATAAAAAAAACTCACAAACTTGCTCTTATGATTCCACTTTTTACGAATTCTTAATAATAATAATAATAACAACAGTATAAACACCCGCAAGTACACACACATACACACTAACACACACATACACGTACGCACCAAATAATAGACACACATTTGCCCTTATATGTATGTAAACTTCTCGTTACAAATTTTTATAAATATAGACACACACACACACACACATACACATACACACATACTTACACATAAAGAACTGACGCACTTGCTTTTGTATAAGTGACTTGTTGTTTAATATTACACACACATACTCAAAATGGTATACACACATTAACACACACCCACACACACACACACACACACATATTTAATAAAAAACTCACAAACTATGATTCCACACTTTACGAATTCTTAATACACACACACACACACCCACATAAACACACTAACACACGCATACACACACTTACACATACGCACTTAATAAAGAACTGATGCACTTGCATTTATGTTAATAAAAAGCACACGCAATTGTCCTTACTTATGTATGACATTCGTTACGAATGTATATTAAAACACACACACACACAAACAATCTGACATACACACAACAACACACACATACACTTACGTACCTAATAAAATATACACACTAGTTCTTACGTATGTAAACCGCTCGTTAAAATTTTTTATAAATACACACACACACACACACACACACGTACATTACACACTCAGACACACCCACACACACTGACATACGAACATATACATTCGCACTTAATAAAAAACTCACGCACTTGGGCTTACGTATGTGAGCCATTCGTTACAGATTCTTATCAGCCCACACACAAATACACACACACCAACACACACACACACACACAAACACATACATTTTTACTTAATAAAAAACTCACTCACTTGCACTTATAAAGCCATTCATTATCTAAGGTGACACACACACTTACACACTTACACACTTACACACTTACACACTTACACACTTACACACTTACACACACACACACACACACACACACACACATACATACATACATACATACATACATACACATACTCACACATTCACAAACGCACTTAATAAACGACTCTACAAATATAAACATGTATTGTTAGGACACACTCTAAAGTGTTTAAATAAATTATTCTCATTTTGCTTAAGAGTTCGAAAAAATAGGAAAAAAGTTGAAAGATGGCTAAAATTATTTATGAATTTGGACACAGGTTTTAGGGTCGATGATAAATGATTTTTCTCCAAGTAACAGATTCTAGCTTTTAAAACAATAAACCATTCCCGTTTATTATATAAAGATGGCTGACAAATATGGCAGCACTTCCGACGCGAACCGGAAATTCCTAAATGCGACCGTTTCCGCCACGGCCCAACGATCACGAGCGAGTATCAAGAAAAATCTATCACAGTTTGTCATCTTAAAATACTCTTGAGATTTATTAAAATGTTTATTGTTAGAAGTGAATGGAAAAAAATAACACTGAGTATAAAATATATATATTTAACGATAAACAATTTAAGAACATCCTACCAAGAAGAATAAATTTATTGACAATATAAACAATAACGACAAACAACAGAAAAGGACAAAACAAAAAAGAATAATACGAAACAATGAAAAAAATAATATCAACAACATTGAGGTAAATAAAGGAAAATTTGTTTAACAATAAATTTGATGACAATATGTTGACTATAAATACCAATAATACATTAAAAAATAAAGTAAACAACCAGATGGTGAAGAACATAAACAATAAGAAATAAAACACCAACATCAACAACAAATTTAGAATTTAAAAAATAATTATTTAGATAACTTAGAAATTATGAACCAGCTTTTGTTTAGAAAATTAATTTAAAACTTACATATTTGTTTATGTTTATTTAATTTAACTCAATAACGAAGGTTTAGATAATTTAAAATTTTCAAACTGATTGTTTATAACTTAAAACTATTTGTCGAGATTAAAAAGCGGTAGCGAATTAATCTATTAAAAGTAATTTAGAATTTACCTACTAATTGTTTAGATAATTTAGCATTTTGGCACTAATTGTTTAGGTAATTTATTTTAACAAAATATTTGGTTAAATAATTTGGAACTTAAGTAGTAATTATTCCTATTTTAATACTTAATTAATCATTCAAATTTAATTAAATTTAAAGCTTACGTACTAATTGTTTAGACAATTTAGAGTTTAAGAACTTAATTCACAATCTAAGATTTCATCGATTAATTTCACTAATTTAAAGTTCGCGAATTGATTGTTTAGATAATTTGAAAAATTAGGTACTAATTGTCATTGTCATTGTAATTCATCGATTAATTTAATTAATATAAAATCCACGAATTATTTGTTTATAATTTAAAGCAGCAGAGGTATCTAATTTCTGCAAATAATTGAAAATTTGCGAACTGATTGTTGAGATAATTTAGAATTCGCGAACTGATTATTTGTATAATTAAAAAAATCGAAGCTAATTGGTTAGATAATTTAAAATTTAAGAACTAATTGTTTAGATAATTTGGGATATAAGATCTAATTCTTGAGTTAATTAGTAATTTATAAATTTTAAATTTCACGAACTAATTGTTTAGATACTTTAGAATTTAGGAACTATTTGTTTAGATGATTTAGGTCTTAAAAACTAATTCTTCAGTTTATACATAACTGATTTTTAATCAATTAATTTAACTAATTAAAATTCACGAACGATAATTGTTTAGATAATTTGCAACATTTGGAATTAATTGTTTTAATTATTTATACTTATTTTTCTGGATAATTTGGCGTTATTGGATTAATTTATTAATATTATTTACAATTTACGAAATAATTGTTTAGATAATTTAGAATTTAAGAATTCATTGTTTAGATAATTTAAAAAATTGGTAATTAATTGTTTAGTAAATTTAAAATTTTAGAACTAATTATATTATTTATTGTAACCTAATTGTTGAAAGAGTTATTGAATTAATTTATTTTAATAATTCAGAAATTGAGTAACATTTGTGTAAATAATCTGATATCATTTGCCTGGATAATTTACCGTTAGAAAATTAATTTATTAAAAGTTAATTGTTTAGATAATTTGGAACTTAAAAACTAATTCTTCAGTTTATTCATAATTCAGATTTCATAGAATAATTTAACTAATTTAAATTTCACGAACTATAATTGTTTAGATAATTTGCAAAATTCGGAACTAATTGTTTAGACAATTTAGAATTATTTATCAGGATAATTTAGCCTCGTCGGATTAATTTATTATAATAAATTACAATTTACGAAATAATTGTTTAGATAATTTAAAAAATTGGAAACTAATTGTCTAGATAATTTATAATTTAAGAACTTATTACATTATTGGCATTATTTATTGTAACCTAATTGTTTAAGAGTGAGAGAGAGTTATCGGATTAATTTATTCTAATAATTCAAAATGTAAGTAATAATTGTTTAGATAACTTGTATTACTTGTCTGGATAATTTAACTTTAGTGGGTTATTTTATTAAAATAAGTTATAATTTACAAACTAATTCTAATGGTTTAGATAATTCAGAATTTACTAGCTAATTGTTTAGATAATTTGGAAATTAAAAAATAATTCTTCAGTTAAATCATAATTTGATATTTCGATTAATTTAAATAATTTAATGTGCACAAATTATAATTGTTTAATTGTTAACTAATTGTTAACTAATTCTTGAGTTAACTAATAATTAAATCGATTAATTTCACTAATTTAAATTTCACGAAATAATTGTTTAGATAATTTAGAATGTAGGAACGCTTTGTTTAGATGATTTGGGACATAACAACTATGTTTTCAGTTAATACATAATTGAGTTTTTATCAATTAATTTAACTAATTTAAATTTCACGAACTATAATTGTTTAGACAATTTGCAAAATTCGGAATTAATTGTTTTGATAATTTAGATTAATTTTCCGGATAATTTGGCGTTGTTGGATTAATTTATTAAAATAATTTAAAATTTACCAAATAACTGTTTAGATAGTTTAGAATTTGCGAATTGATTGTTTAGATAATTTGAAAAATTGTTAACAAATTGTTTAGTTAATTTAAACTTTAAGAACTAATCACATTATTTATTGTAACCTAATTGTTGAAATTACGAACTATAATTGTTTAGATAATTTGCAAAATTCGGAACTAATTGTTTAGATAATTTAGAATTTTTCATCAGGATAAATCCTTATCGGATTAATTTATTATAATAATTTACAATTTACGAAATAATTGTTTAGATAATTTATAATTTAAGAACTTATTACATTATTGGAATTATTTATTGTAACCTAATTGTTAAGAGAGTGTTATCGGATTAATTTATTCAAATAATTCAGAGTATTTAGGTAATAATTGTTTAGATAATTTGGTATTATTTGCTTGGATAATAGAACATTAGCGGATTTATTAATTAAAATCATTTATAATTTACGAACTAATTCTAATTGTTTCGGAACTAATTGTTTAGATAATTTATAATTATTTATCTAAATAATTTAGCGTTATTGGATTAATTTTTTCAAATAATTTACAATTTTCGAAGTTAATTGTTTAGATAATTTAAAATTCACGAACTAATTGTTCAGATAATTAGGAATTTAAGATCTAATTCTTCAGTTAATTAATAATTTGTAATTTCATGGAGTAATTTTACTAATTTAAATTCCCCGAACTAATTGTTTAGATAATTTAGAATTTAGGAACTATTTGTTTATTTGAATTTAAGATTTAAGAACTAATCGAATTATTTATTGTAATCTAATTGTTAAGAGAGAGTTATCGGATTAAATTATTCAAATAATTTAAAATATTTCGGTAATAATTGTTTAGATAATTTGTTATTATTTGTCTGAATAATCTACCGTTGGCGGTTTAATTTATTAAAATAATTTATAATTTACGAACTAATTCTAATTGTTTAGTTAATTTAGAATTTATGAGCTAATTGTTTAGATTAGCTGTTTAGATTAGAAACTAATTCTTCAGTTAATTCAAAATTTGAAATTTCATCGATTAATTTAACTAATTCAATACGCACAAATTGTAATTGTTTAGATAATTTGTAACTAAAAAACTAATTCTTCAGTTAATTTAAAATTTGAGATTTCATCGATTAATTTAACTAATTCAATATGCACAAATTATAATTGTTCAGATAATTTGCAAAATTAGTAATTAATTGTTTAGTTAAATTTAAGATTTAAGAACTAATCGAATTATTTATTGTAACCTAATTGTTAAGAGAGAATTATCGGATTAAATTATTCAAACAATTCAGAATATTTAGGTAAATAATTGTTTAGATAATTCGGTATTATTTATCGGAATAATTTTACCGTTAGCGGTTTAATTTATTAACATAATTTATAATTTACGAACTCATTCTAATTGTTTAGTTAATTTAGAATTTATGAGCTAATTGTTTAGATTAGCTGTTTAGATTAGAAACTAATTCTTCAGTTAATTCAAAATTTGAAATTTCATCGATTAATTTAACTAATTCAATATGCACAAATTATAATTGTTTAGATAATTCGCAAAATTCGGAACTAATTGTTTAGATAATTTAGAATTATTTATCCGTATATTTTAGCGTTTTTGGATTAATTTGTTCAATTAATTTACAATTTTCGAAATAATTGTTTAGTTAATTTAGAATATGCAAACTAATTGTTTAGAAATTTAAAAAATTGGAATTAATTGTTTGTGTATTTTAGAATTAAAAATCCATATAAATTGTTGAGTAATTTAAAATGTAGGAACCAATTATTTTTTTTTTTAATGAAACGTAGTGGTTTTTTATAATTATTTCTAAGAAAATAATCAAAAAAATGCCTTGTTTCCAAAAAAAGAACATTTTTCTTCTCTTGTACTTAATAGGTGTCCTAAATAAGAGGAATCCATTGGCTGTAAAGCGGAATTGTAAAAAACCCCCTGGTTCGATTGTCCTGGTATCCGATACAGGAAGATGATCCGAGAATAATTGAGCTGGAATGGCAAACAAATGAGCGTCCTCGCACAACGATTGTCCCCTCTGTCACGTTCTCTACTTCATTGTCATCTGTCATCGCGCGACGAACAAATGAGCATCTCAACATCCAGCAGACAAATGGCTCGAGGATTATCCTCTCTTCTTATGAATGAATTGGCGATATTATTTCGCGACTCGATTTCCACTCTCGTCCTCAATATAAAACCACCGGATCAGTTCTAACTGGAAATTGATTTCACAACCATTAGTTTCAATTCGAATTCTTATCTTTTTCCATTTTAAAATTTCTTTTCTCTTTCTCTTGCTTATTGGCAAATAATACTAACGAACAGAATTTCGTTTCTAAGTAGAAACTAATTTTTAAAAATTGTTCATGTTCATGTTCATGTTCAACAATTTTAAACTGCTTGGAAATATTTTTAAGTGGATCCTAACAACTACGAAACAGTTTCAAAGATAGTTTACAAAAAATTCAAAACTGTTTACAACAAGTTCAAAACTGTTAAAAACTGCCTAAAACGAGTTCGAAACTGTTTGAAACTAGTTCAAAAATTGTTTAAAATTCAAGAGTGTTTAAAACTAGTTAGTAAACTAGTAGGTAAACTAACTAAGACTAATTAAAATCTGTTTAAAACTAGTTTAAAACTGTTTAAAACTAGTTCAAAACAAGCTCAAAACTGTTAAACTAATTAAAACTGTTAAAATCTAGTAAGGACCTGTTCAAAAAATTATTTGAAACTACTTGGAAATAGCTTAAAACTGTTTGAAACTAGTTCAAAAACTGTTAAAAACAGTTAAAAACTGCTTAAAACAAGTTCGAAAGTGTTAAACTAATTAAAACTTAATAAGTTTTATGTAAACATAATAAAGTTGTATTAAAACTAGTTAAAAACTGTTAAAAAACTTATTCGAAACTGTTTCTGGAAATAATTTAAAAATGTTTTAAACTAGTTCCAAACTAATTAAAACTAGTTCAAAACTGTTTAAAACAAGTTCGAAAACTGTTTAAAACTGTTAAAAAAAATTGGTCAAAACTAATTAAAACTAGTTTAAAACTAATTTAAAAAGTGTTTAAAATTATTAAAAACTATAGTTTAAAACTGCTTAAAAGTAGTTTAAAACCGTTAAACTAATTAAAACCTGTTAAAAACTGTATGAAACTAGTTTAAAACTGTTTAACAACTTTTTCGAAACTGCTTTTGGAAATAGTTCAAAACTTTTTAAAACTATGTAGTTCAAAACTGTTTAAAATTAGTTCAAAATTGTCTAAAACTTCTTCAAAACTGTTAAACTAATTAAAACTAATTAAAACTGTTAAAAACTAGTATAGACCTGTTCAAAAACTTATTTGAAACTTTTTGGAAATAGCTTAAAACAGTTTGAAACTAGTTATAAATCTGTTAAAAACCGTTAAAAACTAGTTCAAAACTGCTTAAAACTAGTTCAAAACTGTTAAACTAATAAAAACTTATTAGGTTTTGTGAAAACTTAATAAAGTTGTCTGAAACTAGTTTGAAACTGTTTAAAAACTTATTCGAAACTGTTTTTAGAAACATTTTAAACATGTTTTAAACTAGTTCAAAACTGTTTAAAAATAGTTAGAAAACTGTTTAAAACGGTTAAAAACTCGTTAAAAACTGTTTAATACTGTTAAAAAAATTAGTTAACAACTATTATAACCTAGTTTATAACTGATTAAAACAAGTTCGAAAACTGTTTAAAACTAGTTCAAAGAATGTTTGAAAACATTTAAAAAACGGTTTAAAACTGTTAAAAACTAGTAAAAAACTGTTTAAAAGTAGTTCAAAAACTGTTTTAAACTAGTTTGAAACTGTTAAAAACTATTTTAAATTTGCTTAAAACTAGTTTAAAACCATTAAACTAATTAAAACCTATTAAGAACTGTATAAAACTACTTTGGAACTGTTTAAAAACTTATTCGAAACTGTTTTTGGAAACATTTTAAAAATGTTTTAAACTAGTTTAAAACAGTTTAAAACTAGTTAAAAACTGTTTAAAACTGTCAAAAAAATTAGTTAAAAAATATTAAAACCTAGTTTATAACTGTTTAAAACAAGTTTGAAAATTCTTTAAAACTAGTTCGAAAACTTTTAAAAACTAGTTAAAAGCTATTTGAAACTATTTCGAAAACTGTTTAAAACTAGTTCAAAAAATGTTTGAAAATAGTTCAGAAACGGTTTAAAACTGCTTAAAACTAGTTTAAAACTGTTAAACTAATTAAAACCTGTTAAGAACTGTATGAAACTAGTTTGGAACTGTTTACAAACTTATTCGAAACTGTTTTTGGAAATAATTTAAAAATGTTTTAAACTAGTTCAAAACTGTTACAACTAGTTCGAAAACTGTTTAAAACTGTCAAAAAAATAAGTTAAAAGATATTAAAACCTAGTTTATAACTGTTTAAAATTAGTTTGAAAATTCTTAAAAACTAGTTCGAAAACTGTTAAAAACTAGTTAAAAACTATTTGAAACTATTTCGAAAACTGTTTAAAACTAGTTCAAAAAATGTTTGAAAATAGTTCGAAAACGGTTTAAAACTGTTTAAAACTAGTAAAAAAAACTATTTAAAAGTAGTTCGAAAACTGTTTAAAAGTAGTTCGAAAACTGTTTTAAACTAGTTTAAAAGTGATAAAAACTATTTCAAAACTGCTTGAAACTTGTTTAAAATTGTTAAACTAATTAAAACTTATTAAGAACTGTATAAAAAGTTATTGGAAACTGTTTTTGGAGTTAGTTTAAAAATGTTTTAAACTAGTTCAAAACTGTTTCAAATCGTTAAAAAGTAGTATGAAACCTGTTAAAAACTTTAAAAAAACCTTACTGTTCAAACCTAATTCAAAACTATTCAAAACTAGTTTAAAACTGTTTAAAACTAGTTTAAAAACTGTTTAAAATGGTTAAAAACTAGTTTTAAAACTGTTTGAAACTGTTATTAAATTTGTTAAAAACTATTAAAACCTAGTTTATAACTGTTTAAAACTAGTTCGAAAACTGTTAAAAACTAATTAAAATATGTTTAAAACTATTTCGAAAACTGTTTAAAATTAGTTCAAAAAATGTTTGAAAATTGTTCGAAAACGGTTTAGAACTGTTAAAAACTAGTAAAAAAAACTGTTTAAAAGTAGTTCGAGAACTGTTTCAAATTAGTTTAAAACTGTTTAAAACTAGTTCAAAAACTGTTTAAATATAGTACAATAATTAATTAAATTAATCTATGAATATTTACATTAAAAAACATCAAATTTTCAAATTTATTTAACTTTAAGTATTAATATTTAAGTTAAATAGTACCTAAATAATTTTATAATTAATTAAGAGAAAAAAAAATTTCAAATAAATCCTTTCAACTAATTGTAATTAGTCTTTAAATATTTTTAAGATTTTTAATTGTTTTATGTTCCATAATTTTATATTGTTCAACCTAACATGGATTTATTGATAAAAATATTTATATTTATACTAAAATTAATATTCGAGGATTTTTAATAATTTCATTATATTTAATTTAATACCAATTTTTTAATTTTAAATAATTTTTAAAAAATATTATTTTGTCTTATCAAAAAAATACTTAAAATAAACTGTTGAAAACTGTTTTAAACTTTTTCAAAATTAGTTTGAAAGCTGTTTAAAAATAGTTCAAAACTGTTAAACTAAAAAAATCTAATAAAAATCTATTTTAAAATAGTTTAAAACTAGTCCAAAACTGGTAAACTAATTAAAAACTGTTTAAAACTAGTTTGAAACTATTTTAAAACTTATTCGAAACTGTTAAAAAATAGATCAAAACTAGTTTCAAACTCTTTGTAAACAAGTTTGAATATTTTTCCAACTAGTTCGAAGCTGTTTAAAATTTGATTTGTAATTGATTCGAAACTGGTTTAAAAATAGTTCAGAACTGGATAAAAATTGATTGAAACTGTTTAAAGCAAGTGCGAAACTGTTTTAAACTAGTTTAAAACTGTTCGTAAGTAGTTTGAAATTGTTTAAAAACGTAGTTTAGAATTAGTTCTAAAATATTGCAAATTAGTTCAAAACTGATTATGTAACTTTTGAAAGAGTTTTTAAACAAGTTAAAACATTATTATTATTAGTTTAAAACAGTTCGTAACTAGTTCAAAAGTGATTCTTATTAGTTTCAAACTATTCTATAACCTGTTCAGAACTGTTTAAAAAATAGTTTGTAACTAGTTTGAAATTGATTTTCATTAAATTGAAACTATTTAAAAACCTATTTGAACCTGTTTGAAAGTAGTTCGGAACAAGTTCGAATTTAGTTTTAAACAGTTTCAAATAGTTCAAATAGTATTTTCAAATAATTTTAAAACAGTTCGTAACAAGTACGAAATTGAATTTTAGTAATTTGAAACTAGTTTATAACCTGTTCGAAACTGTTTGAAAATAGTTCAGAACAGGTTCGAAACTAATTTTAAACAGTTTGAAACTATTTTCAAATAGTTTTAAAACAGTTGGGAACTCGTTCGAAACTTGATTTTTAGTAATTTGTAACTAGTTTAAAATCTTTTCGAAACTGTTTGAAAATTGTTCGCAACAGGTTCGAAATTAGTTTTAAACAATTTGAAACTATTTCCAAATAGTTTTAAAACAGTTCGTAACTAGTTCGAAACTTGATTTTTAGTCATTTCAAACAGGTTCGAAACTAGTTTTAAACAATTTGAAACTATTTTCAAACAGTTCGGAACAGGTTCGAAACTAGTTTTAAACAGTTTAAAACTTTTTTTAAATAGTTTTAAAACAGTTCGGAACTAGTTTGAAACTGTTTGAATATATTTTTAAAACAGTTTCAAAAACCGTTCCAAACTATAATTCGAACCAGTTTAGATCCCTTTATATATAGTTTGGAATTAGTTTGAAACTGTTTTTCAGAAAGTTGAAGTCTTTTTTTAAATTAGTTTCGAACTGTTTAAAGATATTTAAAGAAAAAAATAAAGAATAATTAGTCGTCTTGTGATTTTTTGGAATTTAATTTTTGATAAATAATGGGGAATATTACAAAAAAAATAATAAATTTAGAGTTGATTGAAATTTTGGCTGGTTTGCTAGCTGACTGGCTGAGTATCGATGTGCAGCCTGAAATAGCGACAATGCTGGCTCAGCACTCTCCCTCATTCTCTTCTTGCCCCTTTCCCCTTTCCTCAACTCATCCAAGCTAAACATGTCTCATCCGCAGTTTCAGTCTCAGACTTGTCCTTAAATCCGTCCTTAAACTTAACCTCGCCAAAGACCAATCCTTGAATCGACTGCAATTCATCCAGTGACCTTAACTTTTCATATTTTCACTTTCCTTCAAAAATTCCAATTTTTGACAAATTATTGACAATTTTTCAAATCAACTGATAACGACTTAAAATATAATAACATAATTTTGGAGTAATTTTAGCAATGCTTTGACACAATTCTGGCACAATTTTACCACTTTTTGGTAGAATTTGATACAATTAAGGCACAAATTTGGTATGATTTTAAGACAATTTAGATTGAATTAAGGTGCAGTTTTGGCATAATTTTACATTTCTGGTACAATTTTGGCACCATATTTGTACGATTTTAACACATTTTTGGTACAGCTATGGCACATTTTGTCACAATTTTAAAACAATTTTTGTACAATAGTAGCACAATTCTGGCAGAGTATTTTTGTATTTTTGTACAATTCTTGCACAGTTTAACCAAATTTCTGGTACAATTTGGCACAATTTTTGAACGATTTTAACACATTTTTGGTACAATTATGGCACAATTCTGGTACAGTTTGTCACAATTCTAATACAATTTTTGTACAATACCAGTGCAATTCTGGAATAATTTTGGCACAATTTGAACACAATTATGGCCAAATTTTGAATACATTTTGACGCAATTCTGGCACAATTTGGAAAGGTTTTAACAAAATGATGGTTTAATTTGGCACATTTCGTACAATTTTTGCACGATTATGGCACAATTCTGGCACAGTATGCCACAAGTTAATGCCATTTTTGACCAATTCTGGTACAATTTTGGCACAATTTTAACACAATTTTAACATCATTTTGGCGAAATTCTGGCACGGTTTTGCCACATTTCTGGTACAATTTGTCACAATTAGTACAATTTTTATACGATTTTAACACACACTTTTAGTATCACTTTGGCCCAGTTCTGGCACAGTTTTCCATAATTTTAATACAATTTTTTAACAATATCGGCACAATTCTCGAACAATTTTAACACAAGTATGGCACAATTTTAACAGAATTTTGACACAATTTTAATACAATTTTAATTTTTAATATAATTATGTAAAAATTTTAACACAGTTAGGGCACAATTTTAACACAATTTTGACGCAATTCCGAAACGCATCCTAAGCTATTTTAATAAAATTTTGGCGCAATTCTGGCACAGTTTTCCACAATTTTAATACAATTTTTTAACAATATCAGCACAATTCTGGACCAATTTTGGCACAATTTTAACATAATTATAGCACAATTTTTATACAGTTTAGGCGGAATTCTAACACAATTTTACAATTCTGGTACAATTAGCACAGTTATAGCACAATTATTGTAAGATTTTAATTCATTTTTTGGTAGAATTTTAACACAATTTTGGTACAGTTTACAAAATTTTAACACCGTTTTTGTACAATACACGCATCCTAAGCTATTTTAATAAAATTTTGCCGCAATTCTGGCACAGTTTTCCACAATTTTAATACAATTTTTTAACAATATCAGCACAATTCTGGACCAATTTTGGCACAATTTTAACATAATTATAGCACAGTTTTTATACAGTTTAGGCGGAATTCTAACACAATTTTACAATTCTGGTACAATTAGCACAGTTATAGCACAATTATTGTAAGATTTTAATTCATTTTTTGGTAGAATTTTAACACAATTTTGGTACAGTTTACAAAATTTTAACACCGTTTTTGTACAATACTAGTACAGTTCTGAAACGATTTTGGCACAATTATGGCATAATTTTAGCACGATTTTATCACAATTCTGGTAAAATTTTAACTTAATTCTAGCACAATTTTAACACTATTTTGATGTCATTTTGGCACAATTTTAGAACCATTTTAATACAATTATGCCACAATTTTCACAAATTTTTGGCTCAATTCTGGTACCGTTTTGACACACTTCTGGTCCAATTTGGAACAGTTCAACCACATTCCTGGTAGAATTTGGCATAATTTTACCAAATTTCTGGTACAATTTAGCACATTGTTTTAGTAGAATTTTGGCACAGTTTTGGCACCATTTTTACATAATAATAGCACAATTCTGAAACAATTTTGTCACAATTTTGGTACGATTATTAATTCTAGGACAATTCTGGCACATTTTTTTACAATTTTAATACGATTCTGATTCAATTTTAACTCAAATTTGGCACAATTCTAGCACAATTTTATTACAATTTTGGCGCAATTAGGGCACAGAATTTTTATACAACTTGTATATATACTACCACAAATCTGAAACAATTTTAACACAATTTAAACACAAAATTAACATAATGTTGTCACTATTCTGTCACAATTATGGCACAATTTTTACACAATTCTGAAATAATTTTTACACTATTTTGACAAAATTCTGCTACAAATCTGTAACAATTTTGTCAAAATTTTAAAATAATTTTGTCGCAATCTGAAACAATTTTGGCACAATTCTGGTACAAATCTGGAACAATTTCGGGCACAATTTCACCACAATTATAGCACAATTTTAACATATTTTTAACACAATTATGGCAAAACTTTAACACAATTTTGGCGCAATTCTGTAAGAATTTTGGCACAATATTAACACAATTATGGCACAATTCTAACACAATTTTAGCGCAACTCTGGTACAAATCTGGAGCAATTTTAGGAACATTTTTAACACAATTTTGTCGCAATTCTAGTACAAATCTGGAACAATTTTGGCACAATTTTAATACAATTATAGCACAATTTTAATACAATTGTAGCACAATTTTATTATAATTTTGGCACAATTCTGGCACAATTTTAACACAAATTTTATCACAATTATGACACAATTTTAACACATTTTTGGCATAATTGTAACACATTTATTTCAAAATTTTAACATAGTTATGGCACAATTTTAACACATTTTTGACACAATTCTAACACAATTTTAGCGCAATTCTGGTACAAATCTGTAACAATTTTGGCACAATTTTAATACAATTATAGCACAATTTTATTATAATTTTGGCACAATTCTGGCACAATTTTAACACAAATTTTATCAAAATTTTGGCACAATTTTGGAACAATTTTAACAAATTTTTGGTACTATTGTAAAATAATTATTTCAAAATTTTAACATAGTTATGGCACAATTTTAACACAGTTTTGACGCAATTCTGACACGCATCCTAAACTATTTGAATATTTTTATTAACTATTTTAACAATTTTGGTACAAATGTGGAACATTTTTGGCACAATATTAATACAATTATGGCACAATTCTAAAACATTTTTGTCGCAATTCTGGCAGAAATCTGTAACAATTTTGGCACAATTTTAACATAATTTTGGCACAATTCTGGTACAAATCTGGAACAATTTTGGACAATATTAACATAATTATGACACTATTCTAACACAATTTTAGCGCAATTCTGGTACAAATCTGGAACAATTTTGGCACATTTTTAACTCAATTTTGTTGCAATTTTGGTACAAACCCGGAACTATTTTCTCACAATTTTAACACAATTTTGTCGCAATTCTGGCAAAAATCTGGAACAATATTAGCACGATTTTAACATAATTTTGGCACAATTCTGGTACAAATCTGGAACAATATTGGCACAATTGTAATACAATTATTTTAAAATTTTAACATACTTATGGCAGAATTTTAACACAGTTTTGACGCTATTCCGACTTGTATCCTGAACTATTTTAACATTTTTTATTAACTATTTTAACAATTCAGGTACAAATTTGTAACAATTTTAGTACAATTCTAACACACTTTTGAAGCAGTTTTATTACAATTTTGATTTAATTTAATTGGCTGAGTACTGGCATTATATTAGTATAATGTTGAAATCGATTGTCCCTCTAAACAATACTAAACGTTTATCAAAATTTACGCTAAATTAGCTAAAAATAATTTAAAAAAATAACAAAATTTTAATTTTATCTCTCGTTGTAAAAAGAAAGCACCTTTTCTATTTTCGAGGTGAAAGAAACTGTTATTTGGCTTTCGATTGCAATGGAAATCGTAAATTTTGCAGTAAAGTTTGTCGTGCGCCAACTAGTCAGTCCAGATGTGATAGATCCGACTCTTGACCCCTCGAAGCGAAGCCAGAGGATAGTTTAGAAAAGTTTATCCAGTGATATACGAGACTCGAAAACTTTAAATTTAAAAAACTTTTCAAAATCTGACATTTACAAGTAAAATTTCCCAGAAAATTTAAAAATACTTTATTACAATATTATAAATTATTTATCACTTTAGTTAAAAAATTGTTTTTTCACTACCAAAAGTACTACTAACAGTAGTTTTTCTAAAAAAAATGGTTTACAATATTTCTTAATATTTTATTAATAAACTTTTAATGTCAAATTTTAAAATTGTCCAAAATTTGATAATAATTTAAAAATTGATAATGGTAAATAAAAAACGATTAATAATTAATGATAAAAAACACTAATAAGCGCAGCAATAAATAATAACAATACGTTTATTATTTTCATGAAAATTATTGATTCTTTAAAGAATAATAATAATCATAATAAAATTGATAATCATTAAATGATAATAATTATTATTTTACTAGTTTAAAAAATGGGACGGAAAAAAGACGACGAAGAGTGTCAAAATTGCCGTGTCGACAAATTCCTCTTTTAACAAATGACCATCGTTCACGATTTTCAAGTCTTCGTCTTGATTCTAACTGCTCGTCTAGACCAACAAAATTCTGTCCATCGTGTCATTTTGTCTTCATTCAAGTGCAGATAGAACCTTAAAGACTGCCTAGAATCGACAAAAAGGACTATTTCAATTCCCTATTTTTTATTATTACGTATAAATTTTTTTTTGTTTAAATCATCAAAACGAAGATTATTGTCTAAAAAAATAGTATTCTTTTTTAAGAATATAATCTCATTAAAATAAGAAGCAAATTCTTAAATTAAGAATATATTCTAAATTAAAAAATAAAGATTTAATAATTTTTTTTTATTTTTGAAAAATATGATATTGTTAAAGATTCTTTCCTAATAAAGAAAAATATGAATTTTCGATAAATTGAAATTAGAATGCACCCTACATGCACGAGATTTGCATTCGATTGTGAAATAGTGATAGAAAGAGGGTGTAAAGGAAAGAAATTCTTCTGTGGTTCAAGACGAGTGGAAAATTTGATATTCATGAAAGCATTCGAAAGTCTCGACGTTCGAGAAATGGCTACAAACCGTTAACCTGCTGGGGGTGACTTCATAGATGATGTCTCAGAGAAACCTATTTAGATGTGAGACTCTGATTTGTCCCGTCGCACTCCTCCCGTTCATATAAACGCTTCATATCGTCTTAACACTTTTTTCGAATTCCTGTTCCTTTCATTACCCTGGGAATTATTAATTAAGACAAAATTAAAAAATAATATTGGCGATAATTAATTAATTTTATTGATAATTGGAAGAATAATAATAATATGAATAATTAGTTCGTAAATTCTAAATTATCAGAAATTAAGTAATTCGGTTGATTTAAATTATTAAACAATCAGTACGTAACACTTGAATTAATTAAACAATTAGATATAAATTGAATTAAATTACAAATTGTTTAAATAATTAGTTTGTAAATATTCTAAATTATTTTAGTAAACAAACCGTTAAAGCTAAATTATATTCAGATAAATAATTCTAAATTATCTAAACAATTAGTTTGTAAATTCTAATTTATCTAAATAATTAGTTTCCATTTTTTAAAATGATCTAAACAATTAATTCGCAAATTCTAGATTATCTAAGCAGTTAGTTCGCAAATTCTAAATTAACCAAGTAAATCCTAAATTATTTAAATAAATTAATTCGCTTAAGCTAATTTATTCAAACAAATAATTCTTAATTATCTAAACAATTACTTTGTAAATTCGAATTTATCTAAACAATTAGTTTGTAAATCCTAAATTATTTTAATAAATTATGCACTGACGCTAAATTATCTAGATAAATAATTCTTAATTATCTATATATCTTTTTAACACTTTTTTCGAATTCCTGTTCCTTTCATTACCCTGGGAATTATTAATTAAGACAGAATTAAAAAATAATGTGGCGATAATTAATTAATTTGATTGATAATTGGAAGAATAATAATAAAATGAATAATTAGTTCTTAAATTCCAAATTATCTAAACAATTAGTTCGTAAATCCTAAATTATTTTAATAAATTATGCACTGACGCTAAATTATCTATAGACAAATAATTCTTAATTATCTAAAGAATTATTATAACTTATAACTTAAATTCTCAATTATTTGAATTAATTATTCCGATAACTCAAAATTATCTCAACAATTAGGTTACATATGATAAATTACTAAACAATTTAATTACTTCTTAAATTCTAAATTATCTAAACAATTAGTTTCCATTTTTTAAAATTATCTAAACATTTTAAACAATTAATTCGCAAATTTTAAATTATCTCAATAATTAGATTGTAAATTCTAAATTAGTTGCAGGAGATTTAAGTACTTTAGATGCTTTAAATTATCAAAACAATTAGTTGGTAATCCTTAAATTAATTAAAGAATCAGATATAAATGAAATCAAACTACAAATTGTTTAAACAATTAGTTTGTAAATTCTAAATTATTTTAATAAATTAATCCGCTGACAGTAATCCAGACAAATAATTTTAAATTATCTAAAGAATTATTATACTTAATTCTAAATTATGATAATAAATAAATCAGCTAACGCTAAATTATTCAGACAAATAGTTCTAAATTATATAAACTATTAGTTCTTAAATTCTAAATTATGTAAACAATTAGTTTCCAATTTTTAAAATTATCCAAACAATTAGTTCGCAAATTCTAAATTATCTAAATAATTAGTTTCTAAATTCTAAATAATTTTAATAAATTAATCCGCTGACGCTTAATAAACCAAAAAAATAGTTTCAAATTATTTAAACAATTATTACTGAATTCTAAATCATTTTAATAAATTAATCCGCTAAAGTTAAATTATTTAAACAATTAGTTCCTAAAGTCTAATAATTATCTAAACAATTAGTTTACAATTTTCCAAATTATCTAGACAATTAATTTCTAAATTTTAAACTCAGTTGAATTTTATTAATCAATTTAATCTTAATATATTAATACTCTGATTTACTTCTTAAATTTCAAATTATCTAAACAAATTGTTCGTAAAATTAAATTATCTAAACAATTAATTTTTGAATTATAAATTATTTGGTTAAATTAATTCAATAACTTACGTGTTGAATTATCTTAACCATTAAATTAATTCGTTATTTTTTAATTATATAAAAACAAATAATAATTTCTTAATTTCTAAATTATCCTAACAATTTTCTTTATTATAAATTATCTATATAATTATTCCGTTAATTTCAAATTATCTCGCGAATATTACAAATTATCTAACAAATTAGTTTAAAAATTATAATTATTTTAAACATTTTTAATTAAATAATTAGAACGCAAATTCTTAATTAATTATTAAAAAATTAGACAGTAAATTCTAAATCATCTTCTTAAATTCATTCACTAGCTCTTAATGTTATTTAAACAATTATGTCATAAACTTATTTTTATCACCTAAACTTTTAATTCAAGTCAATTATTCCTTAAATTCTGAATATAATTCAGTCAATTTCAAAAATTTTATTAACATTATAGTTAATAAATTACAAAAGTTCCACACAATCATTTCTTCTCTTCTAAATTAATATATCTAATTAAATCTTAAATTTTCAATTATCAAAACAATTTAGATCAAAATCTTTTAATTATCTAAATTATAATTAATTTTTATCTGTAGTTTTTAAATTGTACCCAAACAATAATCCCACAATCAGAAATCATCAAAACAATCATTTCGTAAAAAACTATATATAACTAATTGTAAATTCTAAATTCATAATTCATATATAATATAATAATAATAATAATAATTTAAATAATAAATAATTTCAATAATTTATTCGTAAATATTAAGTTATCTTTAATCATTTCTTCAAAATTTAAATAATTCCGAGAATTCCAAATTATCTAATAAAATTATTATAAACAATTATTTCTTATCTTCTAAATCATCTAATTAATTAAATCGTAAATTTTCAATTATCGAAACAATTATAAGAAGCCTTTAATTATTCAAAGTAATTAATTGCTTCTATTTTTTTTAAATTATAGGTACCTAAGCAATAATGCTCAAATTTCGTAAATTTTAAGCAATCTTTTAAATTCTAATTCATTTATACAATTAATTCTAAATTACCTAATGAATTTGTTTGTTATTCTAAATTATCTAAGTAATTAATTCGTGAAATCAAAATAATCTAATTAATTAGTTCGCAAATGTCAAATAAATAAATAATAAAACCAATTAATTCTTAAATATTAAATTTTCTAAACTAGTCAATTATTTCTCAAGTTTTAAATAATTCAACGCAATCCAATTTTTTAAATTATCTAAACAATTAATTCGCAAATTCTAAATCATCTGAACAATTTTTAATTAAATTTGAAATTACCCGAACAAATTAAAAATTAATCCGATAATTTTAAATTATCTCGACAATTAGGTAACAAAGAATGAATTGACTAATTAATTTAATTAGTTCCTTAATTCTAAACTATATCTAAACAATTAGTTACCAATGTTTTAAATTATCTAAACAATTAGTTCGCAAATTCTAAATTATCTGAACAATTTTCAATTAAATTTGAAATTACCCGAACAAATTAAAAATTAATCCGATAATTTTAAATTATCTCGACAATTAGGTAACAAAAAGAATGAATTGTCAAAATAATTTAATTAGTTCCTTAATTCTAAACTATATCTAAACAATTAGTTACCAATGTTTTAAATTATCTAAACAATTAGTTCGCAAATTCTAAATCATCTGAACAATTTTTAATTAAATTTGAAATTACCCGAACAAATTAAAAATTAATCCGATAATTTTAAATTATCTCGACAGTTAGTTAACAAAGAATGAATTGACTAAATAATTTAATTAGTTCCTTAATTCTAAACTATATCTAAACAAGTAGTTACCAATGTTTTAAATTATCTAAACAATTAGTTCGCAAATTCTAAATTATCTAAACAATTAGTTCGTAAATTCTAAAGTATCGTAACAATTAGTTTCTAATTTTTTAAACTATCTAAACAATTAATTCTTAAATTCTAAATTACGTAAACAATCATTTTGCAAATTCCAAATTACTAAACAATTACTTCGCAAATTCTAAACCATCTAAACAATTAATTCCTAAATCCTAAATTATTCCCCTACTTTAACAACAATTTCCAGATATAAAAATCCTCTCGAAATGTGACTTTAATGTCTATTTTAATTTCAAATAGAACACTCGACAGATAAAATTATCCCCGCACAAAAATACCTACAATCTCTCTTGTATCTTAATTTTCCCCGATTTAATACCCTTCCCGTGACACTTTTGAAATTGAAATCGCCAAAAGAAAGAAAGAAAAAAAAACCCCCGGCCAGAAATTATAATAATCACTTTGCAAATGAATGATCCCGTGGTTGCGCGAATCCACGCCATCAGCGAAGGTAGGGTATCTCTCGCTGGGCTAAGGTAGGAGCCAATGGCGGCCAGAATCGACCCCCACCAATCACAAGTGCTTTGGGAGGGGCCAAATTTCCTTGGCCACGCCCCCTCTGACGTCACAAGCGACGCCGCGCGACGCTCGGCACCCACACGTCCCGACGCCTCACTACACTTTGACCCGACAGCATTCGAATAGAGTTGCTAGTCTCGGCTGCCACCCGGCACAGCTCCATCCGCTCTCCCCTTCCCCCCACTATCGGCAACGGTACACGCGCGACATTTCACCCCATTCCATCCCCTCCCAGCACCCACCCGCTGCAAAAAGAACATCACTATTGCAGAGTCTAGCGAGGCGTTAACTAGTCCGGATCGCTAATCGTCAATTCCACCAACAAGACTCGATTAATTTCGCCAAAAAATTTTTGTCCCCCTCCCCCCAAATCCCCCACACGCAAATTTTGGATTTACAGTGATTTAGTGTTGTGATGTGATGATTGCCGACAGGAAACCTTGTCGATGATTTTTTTGGGAAAAGGGTTTCATAGTGTCCTGCTTTTTTAATAGGAGAGACCTTTTCATAGAAGAAGAAGATACTGATCTTTTGGGGAAGTGTCTTCGGAATTTAATTTTTGGATTCCTTAAGGAAGTTTTGGCTCTAAACAAAAAGGGAATTTTAAATTAAGACGACAACTATTGAGGAAAAGTTTCAATTGTTACGGGAAATTAAACAGGGAGGAGGAATTTTTCTAGGAAGGAAAGAAGTAGACGATCTTTCAGGTACCGAAATTTTTGAAAAGACGGCATTGGAATTTGATTACACTTTTGGAAAATTATTTGGAACTTAATTGGTAAAAAAGTGACGCTGATTGAGAGTGGATAGAACAGTTGAATGGATTTTGGAATTTTTTGTGGAATCTAAGAATGTTTTTAGAAGCGGGAAATTTGCGAAATTTGTTTATAAAGTGTTAATTGTTCGAGGTGGACATTAGTGGATACGGAAAGTGTTGCAAGAGCGAAAAACATTATTGAGGTATTTACCAAATTATATTTATACAAATTATAGGGGAAATTTGTAACTAATTAGAGGGATTTCCATATCTTCAAAACCGTTCAGTAATTCAAAAGTTTCTATATCTTTTGGAATTAATTAGGATCCAAAATCAACTTATCCTTATGACCATTTTTGAATTCTACAAAATTTCCGTATCTTTAGAGCTTTTCTTACCTTTTATCTTTCCGTTTCCGGAAACGACTCCTATATATCCTTTTTTTTAATCAATTAGGCTCGGAAACCTAATTATCCTTATAAGCATTTTGCACATGATAGGATTCAAAATTCCCTTATCTTTAAAATCATCAAATGCAGAAAGTTTTCTATTTTGAACCGTTGTATAAAAAATATCAGCATTTTTCTGAACCAATTTCCATTTCTTTATGTGCATAATTATTTTTAAAGTAGGGTCTAAAATTCCCGTATCTTTATAATTGCATCAGGTACCAAAAGTTTTTTTACCGTTTTGACCAATAGTATCTAAAAATATCGGTTTTTTTTTTGAATCTATTAGGATCCAAAATCTACTTATCCTTATAACTATTTTTGGACAAGCTAGGATCCAGAATTCCGTTATCTTTAAAATCATCTGGTACCACAATTCCGGTATCTGTAAAATCATCTGGTGCCAAAATCCCCTTATCTGTTAAATCATCTGGTACCAAAATTCCTTTATCTTTAAAATCATCTGGTACCACAATTCCCGTATCTGTAAAATCATCTTGTGCCAAAATCCCCTTATCTGTAAAATCATCTGGCATCAAAATTCCTTTATCTTTAAAATCTTCTAGTACCAAAAGTTTCCTTATCTTTTAAAATCGTAAGATCTAAAATATCCGTGCCTTTTGAACCAATTTCCATTTCCTTACCCGTGTAATTATTTTTGAATCAGGATCTGAAATTCCCGTATCCTTATAATCAACTTTATCAAAATTGTTCTTATCTTATTGAACCAAAGTATCTAAAACATCCGTATCTTTTTTAACCTAATAGGATCCAAAATCTACTTATCCTTATAACCATTTTTGGACAAGCTAGGATCCAAAATTCCGTTATCTTTAAAATCATCTGATACAAAAATTTCCTAATCTTTAAAATCATCTGGTCCCAAAATTCCCTTATCTTTAAAATCATCTGGAACCAACATTATCTAATCTTTAAAGTCATCTGGTATCATAATTCCCTTATCTTTTAGAATCGTATAGCATCTAAAATACCCGTATCTTTTTGAACCAATCTCTAGTCCCTTATAAGGACCCTGGTTCAAAAATGGTTATACACATATATCTGTTAATCATTTTTGAACCAGGATCTGAATTTCCCGTATCTTTATAATCGCATCAAGAATCACAAGTTTCCTTCTCTTTTTGAACCATATAGTACCTAGAACATTCATGTTTTTTTCAACCAATTTGAATTCAAAATTTACTTATCTCAAATTTTTGAATACGCTACAGGATCCAAAATTCCCTTATCTTTAAAATCATCTGGTACTAATAGTTTCCTTAGCCTTTTGAACCATAGGATCTAAAATATCCTTATCTTTTTGAACCAATTAGGATCCAAAATCTACTTATCCTTATAACCATTTTTGAATATACTAGAATCCAAAATTCCCTTATCTTTAAAATCATCTGCTCCTAATAGTTTCCTTAGTCTTTAGAACCACCGTATCTAAAATATCCTTATCTTTTTGAACCCATTAGGATCCAAAATCTACTTATCCTTATAACCATTTTTGAACACGCGAAGACCCAAAATTCCCTTATCTTCAAATTCATCAAGTACCAAAAGTTTCTTTCCCTTTTTGAGCCATAGTATCTAAAACATCTTTATCTTTTCGAACCAACCAAAATTCCCTTATCTTTAAAATCATCAACTACCAAAACTTCCCTTATCTTTTTAAACAGCATCTAAAATACCCTCATCCTTTTGAACCAACTTCCAAAATTCCTTACCTTCACAAACATTTTTAAACACACACCAAGTTTTCTTTTTTCTAATTTTGCCAAACTATTCAAAATCGCATCAAGCATCCAAACCCATCTTAACAATTAAAAATAAATCTTGACAAGAAGATTCAATATTTTCTCCTAGCAACAAAGAATCTGGGTTGATTTGGAAGCGGAAAATTTTGAAGTATCAAAAAACAGTGCCGAGAGTTAGAAGTGGTCACGACGCATCAAACTCAGGTTCCAAATTGTCCAGACGGCGACGGAAGTGGAGGAGAAGGTGGAAGCTGCCAAGGTGCATCTTATGCTGCTGTAGCGGATGCGGTAAAAGAGGTGGAGGTCGACGAGGTTAAGATGGAAGCAGAGGACCACCTCGCCAGAGAATACGTTCAAGAGTTCGTTCTCGACCATCTTGATCCCGCCGACGTCAAGCGAGAGGTAAATGCGTCCTCCATTTTTCATAATCGTTTCATCCCAAATTTATTTTTCGAATTTTAAACCCCACATCTGGGATGAAGGTTAAAAATCGTTCCCGAAAAAGTTATCAATGATCATAACAGAATTTAGATCACCAGAAATTGAAGACATTCCCAAAAAATTGTAGAGACTCATGAAGGAATTTTGACCCACAAAGGGCATAAGAACTTTCAAAACGGTTGTACAGGAGGTCTAAAAGAATTTGGATCCTAAAGCAACTGACAAATGTGACCCAACAAAACTGTCAAAATTCACCCAACAGAGGGAAGAATATTTTTTATTGCATCGAATAGCGAGAATTGAGTACTACAAGCTTGATAAAAAGTTCCACGGTAAAAATTGTTCTGTTCTCGTCATTTTTTTACGAAAAACGTGTACCAAAAAATTTAAAAATTACACAGCGCTAAAAAAATTTTTTTTTGTGAGACACAACGGTAGTGTATTTCTAAGATTTTTTCCGCTGAATATGAATCCAAAGCCAAAATAATCAAATTCGCTGAAATTTTTAGGATATTCTCAAAACAAGCGTTTTTTCGGGTTTTGAGCAGTTTTTTGAGATTATCTCAAAAACTTCAGACAATATGGTTATTCTGACTTGGGATTCGAATTCAGCGGAGAAAAATACGTAGAAATACACTAGCGTATTGTGCCAGACAAAAAATTTAGATAATCTAAAAAAACTGCTCAAAAACACGGAAAAAAACAAAAAAAATTTTTTTTCCGGGTCACTACACTATAGTGTTTTTCTACGTGTTTTTCTCTGCTGAATCTAAATCTAAAATCAAAACAATCAAATTAGCAAAACGTTTTTAGATAATCTCAAAAAAGCAATTTTTTCGGGTTTTGAGCAGTTTTTTGAGATTATCTCAAAAACTTCAGCCAATATGGATATTCCGACTTCGGATTCGAATTCAGCGGAGAAAAATACATAGAAATACACTAGCGTATTGTGCCAGACAAAAAAATTAGATAATCTAAAAAAACTGCTCAAAAACACGGAAAAACCAAAAAAAAATTTTTTTCCGGGACACTACACTATAGTGTTTTTTTAACGTATTTTTCTCTGCTGAATCCAAATCTAACGGCAAAATAATCAGATTAGCAACATTTTATTTAGATAATTTCAAAATTTCGATTTTTTCGGGTTTTTTTGAGCAGTTTTGTGAGATTATCTAAAAAATGGTAGACAATCTAGTTGTTTTGACTTTGGATTCGGATTCAATAAAGAAAAAAACATAGAAATATCCTGGCATATTTTCACGGACAAAAAATTAGGTAAACTCGAAAAACTTGTTCAAAAACAAGAAAATTTTTTTTTCCGGGACACTACCCTGTAGTGTTTTTTTATTTATTTTTCTCTGCTAAATACACATCCAAAGTAGAAATAATTAGATTATCTAACTTTTTTTGAAATAACCTCAAAAAAGCGAATTTTTCGGGTTTTTGAGATAAACTCAAAATCTTCAACCAATTTTGATTTTCTGACTTTGGATTCGAATTCATCGGAAAAAAATACGTAGGAATACATTAGCATTTTGTGCTAGACAAAAAAATTAGATAATCTAAAAAAAACTGCTCAAAAACACGGAAAAAAACGAAAAAAAAAGTTTTTTTTCGGGACACTACACTATAGTGTTTTTCTACTTATTTTTCTCTGATGAATTCGAATTCAATGCCAAAATAATCGGATTAGCTGAAATTTTTTAGATAATCTCAAAAAAGCGATTTTTTCGTGTTTTTGAGCAGTTTTTGAGAGTATTTCAAAAAATTTTATTTTGATTTTGGATTCGGCTTCAATTGAGAAAAAAACGTAAAAATACACTAGCATATTGTCCCGGACAAAAAATTAGGTAATCTCGAAAAACTGTTCAAAAACAAGAAAAATTCTTTTTTCCGGGACACTACCCCATAGTGTTTTTTTATTTATTTTTCTCTGCTAAATACACATCCAAAGTAGAAATAATTAGATTATCTAAATTTTTTTGAAATAATCTCAAAAAAGCGAATTTTTCGGGTTTTTGAGATAAACTCAAAATCTTCAACCAATTTTGTTTTTCTGACTTTGGATTCGAATTCATTGGAAAAAAATACGTAGGAATACATTAGCATTTTGTGCTAGACAAAAAAATTAGATAATCTAAAAAAAACTGCTCAAAAACACGGAAAAAAACGAAAAAAAAAAGTTTTTTTTCGGGACACTACACTATAGTGTTTTTCTACGTATTTTTCTCTGATGAATCCGAATTCAATGCCAAAATAATCAGATTAGCTGAAATTTTTTTAGAAATCTCAAAAAAGCAATTTTTTCGTGTTTTTAAGCAGTTTTTTGAGAGTATATCAAAAATTTTAACCAATCTGGTTATTTTCACTTTGGATTCGGATTCAATTGAGAAAAACGTAGGAATACACTAGCATATTGTCCCGGATAAAAAAAATAGATAATCTCAAAAAAGTGCTCAAAAACACGGAAAAAATTTTTTTTCCGGGACACTACACTATAGTGTTTTTCTACGTATTTTTCTCTGCTGAATCTGAATCCAAAGCCAAAACAAATCAGATTAGCAAAAAATTTTTAGATATTCTCAAAAAAGCGATTTTTTCGTGTTTTTGAGCAGTTTTTTGAGATTTTCTCAAAAATTCGGATTTGGATTCAGCAGAGAAAAATACGTTGGAATACATTAGTGTAGTGTCTCACACAAAAAAAATTTTTTTCTGGTGCTGTGTTATCAAAGTACCCAAAAAATAGTAAAAATTGTTTGATTGCCCAAAATTGTACCCACTTAGCTTTAAAAAAAAAATATTGTACCTAAAGTTGATACGAAACTCATCTTTTATAACAAAAGACGTGTCCCAAAAATAAAGTAAAAATGTATAGTGCACTGATCTAAAAGTGAAAAACTAATTTTTTGGCTACGTCTTAAATTTAAAAAGTTGGTTTCCGGATTGTATTTGGAGTTTTTTTAAAAATATTTTACGGGCTCAATGCTCACAATTTGATCTAATATTGAAAAATACTTCACTGTATTGTGTGCACTTGAAATTTTTCTTAATTTTTTGGGACTTCTTTTTCGTTGTAAATAAATGGTTCTGTTTTGATTTTTAGGATAAACTATTTTTTTTTTAATTTGACAGGTAAATACTAACCTTTTTTAGTTTAGTGTGAACCAGTTAATATAAATAATTCTTTTGATGGCCTGTACTGGTTTTATATTATATTTATATTTTTTTGTAGTAAATAATTTTTTATTATATTATTATTATATTACTCAGATGCCGTTGAAATGTTTCAGGTTCGTCTTAGTTCACCGGCAAGTATGGTGAACCCGAGCGGGCAGTTGGCGAGTCAGCCACATGGACTCGCCTTGGCTCCGCTGACGCCTCCGGCGCACGATCTCGAGCAGCCTCATCCCCTCTATGGTCAGCCTCACATCCAGGTGCAGCACGGGGTCCTCGTGAAGGCGCCCCCCGGGGCCTCCTCTCATCTGACGACACTCTCGCATCCTGGCACTCCACCGGACACTCCTCCAGTCTCGGCCTCACCACCACCTCTACAACTTCATCGAGGGGAGAGGGACCATAGGGACAGGAGTAGCATGTTGCTTCACCTCCAGCAGCCAAGCTCCTTGGCCCAAGAAGATATACCGGTTGGGTCGGGGGGCATGGGCTGGCTCACCCAATCTCTGAGACAGGAGCCCCTAGACCTGAGGCCCCACTGTCCTCAGGACCAGACTCCGGAGCCTCCCCCCGAGCACTGGGCCTCTGGACCCCCTCATCATCACTTTCAGGAATTGCAGCACATCCCTCGTCACATGAGGCATGCTGGTTAGTAGACCTAATAACTCAAATCCCAACTTTAGAAGGAAGTCACATGCGGAGGATTAGCATTCTCTTATGGGTGTGTTCTATTCCCCTAATCCTCCGCATGTGACTTCACCCATAGTTTACACCAAGCTAATGAGGTTGTTGTAGACTTCTCACATTCCTAATTGCTTAACGCGTAAATGTTGGCTCTTGACGTATTGTGCAAAAAAATCGAACCACGCTTCTTTTCCGAGAACCGAGTTCTTGTAATCCCGCATTCTTTCGACACTTATGCCTAAACAGTTCAGTACATTTTTAGTACGCATAAATTTTCCGAGTGTACATACCTCGGATTTTAATGAAACTTGGTACACTTAAGGTACCGTCCCTTGTCGGCGGAAAGCGAAAACAATGTGCGTGAGAGAGAAAGAGATATCTGATCTTCTCTTTTTATCGTGTGGTTAAGGGTGAAGTCCCATGATTCCGTTTTAACGTCCGTTTTGTAAGTAGACCATGAGTGCGAAAGGGACAACAGTATATCTGTATCTCTTTTGCACTCATGGTTTAGTTACAAAACACACGTTAAAATGCTTTTCGCCAACGCTTTTACGCCATTATGGGACGATACCTTTATGTATCAATCCAAAGAAATATGATTGACAACAAAAAACAATTAAAAGCTCAACTTAAAATTAACCAAATTGACAACTTAAAACAATTAGTAGCTCGTTTTAGGTTATAGACGCAACAGAGAATAAAAGAATGAGGTAGAAAAGCTCAAAGACCAAAAGAAATAATCCAGAAAATAAAATTTTAATTCGAAAAAATTAAAATTAAATTACCGAAATATATCAAACTTGAAAATAATTTATTTCTACTAGCTTAGCCCAGAATCTTGATAATGGAAGAGGGGGCTGATTCGGCGTTATTAGAAAAGATTAAATTTTAACCTAAATTACCAAATACGACATATTAAGCAACAATAACAATTTATTCGGATTCTAAAATTAATAAGTACGAATTTTGAGGTTAGATTTCAAGAGTTTACAAAATTAGAAATAAATTTAATTGGCGACATTATCAATGGTTAAATTTTTAGGTTAAGACAAGACATTTGAATGTAGAAACTAATAAGTTCTAATTCGTGATTTTGAATAATTTTAACAAATTAAATTAATAAAACTAAATATGTTAAATAAATCAAATAATGAAATAAGTTGATTAAATTAAATTCTATACCTGTGAAGAAGCCAAACTGATGTATTTTAATGTGACGATTCCAGAAAGTAGTTAATTAGTAATCGATTAAATTTTCTATTTGTCAAAGTACGTCTGATCTGCGAAGACAGCAAAAAAAGAATAAGATGGCGTCGTTTATTATTTTTCCACGGTTACCAACGCAACAAAAAAAAAATGAAAGTACTTCCGAAACTCATCAAAACAAAAATTCTGCGCACTTAAATAACTAAAGATTACTTAATTTGGACAAAATACAGTCGAGACTGACAATAAAATAAAATGTAATCTAAATGCTTCTTTCCCATTGGCTGACATCATAATATGCGAAATTCATATCTTCTAAACAGAAATCTTCATGAAATAAATATTGAAGTCTTCTGAATTAATTTGAAACAACAATAAATTAATTCGGTAAAAATAGAAAAATCTAAATCGATAATATAGATCCATAAATCCATGAATCGAATCAATAAATTCTAGTATTTAGGTTATAAAATTAGGCGGGAAATTCAAATTGTTCAGGAAAGTAAAATTCAAAATTAAGTCTCGACATCAAATAAATTTTTCGCAAATCCAAAATTTTCATAATATATTAAACAGATAAAATCCAAATTCAGCAGGAATCAGTAAAATGTATTCAAATAATATTAAACTGGCGGTAAATTCAAATGTTCACTGCAGCAATAATTTAAAATCTTCAGTTTTCTTTTCCAAAAATTCAAAGATTCTATCACATTTTGGCGACTCGTTGCAGGATTACATAAAATAAGGGAAATAAATACAAATAAGTCTTAAATAATAAATTATGAATTTCGAAAAAGCACAACCTTTGAGATTAGAAGAGTTAATTAGAAATTAATTAAATTAAACAGAAATTAACGGAATCTTTAAATAAGAAAATAAAGTTTGTAGTTAAAAATTAAAAATTAGTAATTGAAATTAAATAAATTAAATTGTGAGATGTAAAATTATTTAAACAAATTTTAGAGCGTCACAAACTACATATCAAATTTAAATATGACATATTAATGCTATAATTAAACTATTTTTAAAATATTTTTAAATAATAAGATTAATTTCATTTTAATACCTTCAACCATACGTTTTTTTTTTATAATAAACTATTTAAAATGATAAAAGGAATAAAAATGGTTTTATATTCATTTCAAATTAAATTACAAATTTAGTTTATAAATTCAAATCAAATACTTGAATAGATTAATAAAAATTAATCTTATATTTAAGACGAAATTAAATTCTAATTTTTAGATTTATTCAAAAATGAATGTTATAGAAATAAATTTTAAATGTTATAAATATTTGAACTATTTTTCATACTAAGTTTATTTTTGGTCAATTTAAATACCCTTCTATTAATTTATAATATAATCTAAAAATTAAAATTAATAAAATAATAATAAATAGTTTTCATTAAATTTATTTGTGTATAAAAAATAATTTGTAAATTTAAAGAAATTTCAACATCAAAAATTAAAAAAATGATTCTAATTAATCCAATCTATGTTAAGAAATTTTTTTAACATTTAAAAAAGAGCTTTTTTAAAATAAAATTTTAATGTAAATCATGTCTTCGTTGAAAATCATCGCAGAATAATTTTTAAGAAAGCATTTTAAAGGTTATGACTCAATCTTTCAATTAATTCTAGATAGGTCTCTATTTGTATTAGATTTGAATTTCCAGCAGGCAAAAAGTGCCAATATAGATTTTTACGTGTTTTTAAGGTTAGGGTCAAACCAAAAAAAGCTGACCAATCACACCGAATCAAATTTACTTGATAAAATTAATGTTTTAGAGATTTTTCCGAATTTTCAAGTTTTTTAATCAAGACCAAATTGTGTATTTTAGCACCAAAACAAATAATCCGGTGGAGAAAAATTATAAAGTAAAGTAGCTTTGTTTTTACAAAGAAACTTAAATTTTTTTTAATGTGTTAAAATTTTACTTATTCAGTCAATTTTTGTATAAATGGAATCCATAAAATATTCATTATAAACTTAAAACTTAATTATTTTAGTAGAAATATACTAAATTTTATTACTTTTTTTATACCAACTGTCTAAATGCTCAGGGTTGTGAACCAAATCACAGAGATGGGTAGTTGCACATTAGTCCGCAATTGTTCGTATTTACGTAAGATTGAAAAATTACGATAGTGTATTCTTAAAGGTCTGTTTACACCTTTTGGTAAAAAAATGTATTCTATTCTTCTTTCACATTGGAGTAAAAAAGGACAGAAACACAGTCTGTCTTCCTTACTCCAATGCAAAAAAAAATATTTTTACCGAAAGTGTAAATTTTCATTATTATTTTTTTCCACTAAATCCGAATTCGAAGTAAGAATTATTAAATTTGATAAATTTTATAAGATAATCTCAAAAATACTGCTCAAAAACATTTATAGAATACAAAAGAAAATTTTTTGTCCGGAACTAAAATTAAGGGTGGTCCTTTGATCCCCTAATCCTCCGCATGTGACTTCACAGTAAACAAAAAAATAATTGATTGTGAAATTAACATAAAACGAAATATTATAAGGGTGGAATCACATGGGTGCGTCAAACTTTGCGTCGTAATGAGAGAGAGGGAGACAAAGATATATTTACGTCTTTCTCTTTCTCATTACGACGCAACATTTGATCGTCACATATGATTTCACCCGAAGATTCAATATACGTGCGCAGTAGGTTTCTATGATTATTAGACATGCGCAGTAGTTTTCTATGACAGCTAAACAAGCGCAGTAGATTTTTATGACAGTTCCATATGCGCAAAAGTTTTCTATGACAGCTACACATGCGCAGTAGGTTTCTATGACAGTTCCACATGCGCAGTAGTCTTCTATGTCAATTAGACATGCGCAGTAGTTTTCTATGACAGGTGCACATGCGCAGTAGGTTTTTATGTCATTTTCACGTGCGCAGTAATCTTCTATGATAGCTACCCATGCGCAGTAGGTTTCTATGACAGTTCCACATGCGCAGTAGTCTTCTATGTCAATTAGACGTGCGCAGTAGCTTTCTATGAGAGCTGCACATGCGCAGTAGTTTTCTATGACAGATATACATGCGCAGTAGTTTTCTATGGCAGCTAAACATGCGCAGTAGGTTTCTATGTCATTTACACGTGCGCAGTAGTCTTCTACGATAGCTACCCATGCGCAGTAGTTTTCTATGACAGATACACATGCGCAGTAGGTTTCTATGATAATAAGACATGCGCAGTAGTTTTCTATGGCAGATACACATGCGCAGTAGTTTTCTATGGCAGATAAACATGCGCAGTAGTTTTCTATGACAGCTGCACATGCGCAATAGGTTTCTATGTCATTTACACGTGCGCAGTAGTCTTCTACGATAGCTACCCATGCGCAGTAGTTTTCTATGACAGATACACATGCGCAGTAGGTTTATATGATAATAAGACATGCGCAGTAGTTTTCTATGGCAGATACACATGCGCAGTAGTTTTCTATGGCAGATAAACATGCGCAGTAGTTTTCTATGACAGCTGCACATGCGCAATAGGTTTCTATGTCATTTACACGTGCGCAGTAGTCTTCTACGATAGCTACCCATGCGCAGTAGTTTTCTATGACAGATACACATGCGCAGTAGGTTTCTATGATAATAAGACATGCGCAGTAGTTTTCTATGACAGCTGCACATGCGCAGTAGTTTTCTATGACAGCTATACATGCGCAGTAGTGTTCTATGTCTCAGAATCATGCAAAAACTAAAATATAAGTATTTTTAAATTAGTTTCAGTGTCTTTTTTGGGTATAAAGTTCGGTGAATGATACGTAGCGTTTGATTTCGTGTTTTCAGGTGGATACATCACAATGCCTAGCCACCTGGACTACTACGGGAGTGGAGGACCAGGTCCTGGGGGCGGAATGATACCCGGCACTGGAGTCGTGATGCAGTCAATGGACGACAGTATGCAGGGTATGCCAATGCAACCGGGGCGGCCACTAAGTGTCTGCTCAGCGAGCTCTTGCAGTGCCAATGGTCAGCCTCACAGCCAGCACAAAGGACTGAGCAGCTCCTACTCCAATTGTGGCAGCAATGGGGCCTCTGTACTTATGTCTGACGAAGTCCTTATGTCGCTTTCGGTTCGCGAGCTGAATAAACGACTCCAGGGCTACCCAAGGGACGAGGTAGGGAGATTGATTTCATAAAAACAAAATCTCTTGACAATAATCACTAATTTGACATTCTTCTGTCAATCCCCTTTCTTCAGGTGGTTCGCCTCAAGCAGAAGCGGCGAACTCTAAAAAATCGGGGCTACGCACAGAATTGTCGCAGCAAGAGGCAGCAGCAACGACAAGATTTAGAGACGACAAATCAAACACTCCAGAGTCAGATACAGCGGATGAAGGTCGAATTGGATCAGATACGTCAGGAGCGCGATTTATATAAGCAGCGCTGGGAAATATTGAGGGTACGACAGAGTCACAATCATCACAATCACAATCACAGCCATCATCAGCCACCACCCCAGCCGCAATCGCAGCAACAGCATCAAGCTCAAAATCAACAGCACCATCAGCAGCATCAACCTGCGCCAGCAAGTCCCGAGGTCTATCTGTGACAAAGACAGCGTCGAGGGGGTGCTTGCTGGACTTGAAAAAAATCCTCTCGCGTTTCTGTTGGTGAGTAACAAATTCAGTTCGAGTAGAAACGCGTAGAAAAATTATTATCAAATTTTACGGACGACCTGACAAAACTTGACCTTTCTTTTTGACCAATTCTTGAATCGAGACTGAAATTTTTTAACAATAAATACCAGAAAAGTTGTTAATCTGTATTACAAATTGTTTGGAATCTTTTTATTAAAGATTTTGAAGTGATTTTTGAGGTTATTATGACCAATAGATGACTATCTGGATAGTGATTATTACCATCTGGAAAGTAATAATTACCATATGGATAGTAACAATTACCATCTGGATTGTCATTACTACCATCTGTATAGCAACAAGTACCATCTGGATAGTAATTGACCATTTTTCTATCGAAATTCGAATATTAAAAAATTCTGAGAAAACTATTTTAAAAAAATTTATTTTGCTTCAAAATTAATTAACAGATTGATGTCTCGATTCAGAAATTGATCAAAGTTTGGAAACTGGATTTTAGTTTTATAACTAAATTGAGTGCAATGAGTGCGTCCCTGGTGTGATTAAGTTTAAAAACTATAATTTATCTTTGGGTCGTCTTGATCGTGTGATCTTTGACTAACCTCTAAACAATGTAAATGGGCTATCGGAAATGATATATTCTCTCTCAAAGTCTCTAACGAATGTTTACAGTAATTATTATGTTTTATTAATTTTTTCCCCTCGTCTCTAGTATACGAGAATTGATAATTTTATTATTTGTCGATAAAACGCTGATAAAGATTTTTATTAACTTCAAACAAGTTGAAAAAATTGCACTACAATTTCCAGGCAGTTTTTAAATTGTAATTAATTTATAAACAATTTTCAGAGAATTCATTAAAAAAAAAACGTAATTTTCCATTAATACGAGTAAACATTAAGTAATGAATGGATTTTAATAACAATAGTAATAATAAACAATTTATAAGTTTTTTTTAATTTTTTACAATTTTTGTAAATATTTCTCATTCTGTAAATAAACATTTTCTAAATGGAATTCTTTTTTTTAATTTTGATAATAAAATGTGTTTTTGAATTTTAATTACAAATGTTAAAGACTTTAGTGAATTAAAAAAAATTGATAAATAAGTGTTAGTGTTTTGAAAATTATATTGTTGATGGATAAATGTTTAAAGCCAGTTTCCTGACTTGAAAATCGTCCGAAAATTCAATTCCAGCAGGTAACATTCTCGGCTCGTAAAAAATTCTTTACTTCTATTTGTAAATTGAAATGTTGTACAAACGTTACCACTTTTACGATTGAAAGGTATAAAACTCTTTTCTGGTAGGCTGTGTCTTCCCAAAAAGATAATAAATTATTTTCTGATTCGAAAATCTCTTTACCTTGAGCGAGTATTATCAAAAAATACACTTTAACCCTTTGAAACAATTTTTTTCTTAACTTTCATTTAATTCATTGATTCTTTCATTTTGTTTTAATTTTAGTATTAAATTTCATCGTTTTTATTTTAATTTCTTCCTATTATACCTTTTTCTTTTTATTGAACTAGATTAAAATTCGTTCAATTAATTTTTATTCACTTTAATTCGTTTTTAGTTGATTCAGTTCAGTTTAATTCCTTTCAATCCATTTTCAGTCTTTTAATTTGTTTTTATCGTTATAAATCGGTCTTATTGGTTTCAATCTGTTTTTATTCAATTTAGTCCAATTCTGCTCAATTTAATTTATTTTTATTGTTCTTAATATATGTTTATTTGTAAAAATTGGTTTAAAAAAATTAAAATTAAATTAAATTGTTATATTTTTATTTGGTGGAATTAATTTTAATACGTTTTAATTTATTTTAATTCTCCATTTGTCATTTTAATTTTGTTTTATTTGTTTTAATTCCAACCTAAATCGTTTAAATTCTCTGTTATTAGTTTTAATACCAATTAAGTCCTTTTAATCCATTTTCCTTCCTTTTAACTCGCTTTAATGCGTTTTAATGATTTTTAGTTTTTTACAATTTGTTTTTATTCATTTCAATCCGATTTTACTCACTTTGTGGCTTTTTCCCCATTGAATACGTTTTTTTTCTGCATTTATGTTTTACTCTTTTCAATTTCTTTTAATCCATTTTCATCCTTTTCATTCCTAAAATCGGATTTAAATATTTTTCAATCCCATTGAATTCGTACTTACTTATTTTAATCCCTTTTCATTCGCTTTAATTTTTTTATTTTTTATAATCCGTGTCAATCATCTTTATTAAAAAGATTAAATTATAGTCAATTAATTATCAATTTAAAATTAATATTTATTAAAAGCAGAGAATCTATTTGCTTCAATCTACTTTAATTCCTTTAATAATTCAGCTTTTTTCTTTCTAATTAATTTCGATTTATTTTATATCATTTTAATTTGTTTTAATTCAACTTTAATCCATTAAATTCATGGTATCTAATTTAAATGCTTTAATGTATTTCAGTACGTTTTTTATTAATTTATTCCCTTTTAATTCTCATTTTTATTTTATTAGTTCCATTCAGCTTCATTTTAATTCCTTTTAATCCTTTTTATTATCTTTAGGTTAATTTTAATTATACTTTTTATTATTTCGTTTTTTTCATTTTAATTCCGTTTAATTCGTTTCAATTCCTTGTTAGTAATTTCAATACAATTCAATTTCTTTCAATCCATTTTCCCCTTTTCTTAATTCGCTTGATTTTAGATCGCTCGAAACGTTTTTATTTATTACAATTCTGTTTTATTTTTTTCAATTCATTTTAATTCACTTTTATTCCTGAAATTGGATTTAAACATTCGTCAATCCCATTGAATTCGTACTTAGATATTTTAATCCTTTTTTATTTGCATTTTTAAATTTTTTTAATAATCCGTTATAATTGTCTTTATAAATCTCTTTTCTCTGCTTTTATTTGTTTCGGTAAATTTTAATTCCTTTAATAATTCGATTTTTTTCTTTTTAATTAAGTAAAATTAATTTTAAATCATTTTAATTAGATTTAATTATACTTTATCCATTAAATTCGTTATATTTAATTTATATGCTTTAATTTATTTCAATACGTTTTTTATTCATTTTAATACTTTCTAATTCGCATTATTTGTTTTTATTGGTTCACTTCAGTTTTATTTTAATTTCTTTCAATCCTTAATCATTCCTTTAAATGTTATTCCTTTCAATTCGTTATATTTTATCTAAATTCATTTTACCTAATATTTAACCCATTTAATTCATTTTATTCCATTTTAACACCTTTTAATTTGTTTCAATTTTTTAAAATTTTTTTTCATGCATTCCATTGGTATTTAATTTTTTGTTTGGATTCACTTAAGTTCTGTTTTATTTTATTTTTATTTTCCTTATTCATTTTAATTCGTCTCAATTTACTCAATTTTTTTTAATTCCTTATTTTGTTTCAATTTTTTCAATCTCATGACAATTTATTTTAATTTTTATTTAATTTTTTTTCTAAAATCCGTTGTGAATTTTTACAGTTAATTTTAATACTATTTTTTGTTGAATTTTTTTCAATTTAATTTGTTTGAATTCAATTAAATTCTGTTTTATTTATTCTTATTCATTTTAATTCGTCTCAATTCATTCGAATTTTTTTCAATCCCTTATTTTGCTTTAATTTTTTCAATCTCATGTCAATCCCTCTTTATTCGTTTCAATTCATTTTAATTCCGTTCAATGCATTTATATTCAGTTGAATTCCTTTTTCTCAATTCCCGTCAATTTTCCCATTTTGCATCCTCTTTTTGTCATATTTAAATTATTTTCACCTTTTAAAAGTTTCTAAGGGTTAAAAATTGTTTAAAAAAAAAAAATGATTTTCTTAATTGTAAAATTGTGTTTTTCAATTCGTATCAAATTTTTCCGTTTTTGACTTTTTAACTGATTTGTTTAAAAAAATTGTACTTTATGTCGGTTGTGACTAATATTTATAATTTATTTATAAAATATTTAATCTTCCCCAGGGACGTGGCTTGAATTCTTAAGTCCCCTGTAAGAATGTTTTCCTTGTAAAATAAATAATTACAATGATTAATATTTCTTAGTGAAGGAGAAAATACATTTATTATAAAAATTGTAATTATGATGATTATTATCATTACAAAAAAAAGGAATTTATTAAAGGGGCACTTGTGCTACGCCCCTGACTTTTTCCATTAGTTTTTAAAGAAAAAAGTTTTTTTTATTATCGTTAGGTAATTTTATAATTATAATTTAATTATATTCAGTTCATTCTGAAACTAAACTCGCTTTCAAGTTGACGGTGCTTATCGATTAAATAGTTTTCTTACAATGTATAAGAAATCATGACATAATTATACGTCGAGAAACAAGGCAATGTCAGAAATGTAATTTTAGTTGTTTAAGAGGTTTATAAAAAGATGGTAAAATATGTTCTATTTTTATGACAAAAAGATGGAAAAAATTGCCACTAACTTGACTTGTTTCTTAATAGTGAAAATAATGAAAAATGGCCTTAAAAAATGTCAATTTTTTGGATTATAAAATTTGTTTTAAATTTTTTTTTTAATTTAAATTTTATAAATTTTCTTTAAAATGTCCAAATTGCAAAAATTAATTTTTTTTTTTAATTTTGAAAATTTGAAAAGAATAAAAATTCAGTATTTTGATCCAGAAAAAAAAAATTCTGAAAAAGTGAGACGTTTTTTAAGGCCGAAAGTTTTTGCGAAAAAATGGTATCATTTGTAAATCTGCACATAAAGATGAAAATAAGGTATCATTAGGTTAAAATGTTTAAAATGAAAAATAGATGTACCCGTTTGTGTAAAAAAAAGTACGTGATAAAGAGATCGCCGATACCAAATTATCGTAGAAAGAGCTAACAAAACGTGCGAATTTTGAGTTTGTAAAAAAATCACCCCGACGGATTTTAATATTTAGAAAAATTGTTCAAAAACCTATAAACGAAAAATTTTGCGTTTTCCCTTCCTAAAAAATATTTTTAACAAGAATTTTCTGTTTTTAAATTTTTGAAAATATTTATTAAAAATTTTCAAAATAATTATCTTTTTCAAAAAATTTTCCAAACATGTAAAACTTGATTTTTATGCAGACTCGAATTTTGTGCATTTTGGCAATTCTGTACCGTACCAAAAATGTCGTAGCTCAAAGAGTTTGTCGTTAAAGATTATTTAATTTTTATTACAAAAAAATTATATTATAAAAACTGTCGTTGGTCTGCAATTCTCAATGAATTATTATCGAAACGAGAAATTAAAATGAAAATTAAAAAGTAATTTTTTTGTTGAAAATATTTTAAATACTTTTAATTTAAAAATGGTTCTACGTTGGGCGCCATTTTGTGACAAGATTCCACTTGTCTAAAAAAGTGCAATACAATTTCCAAAGAGAGACCAACGATTGTTTTATTGTCATATCAATTATTTCGTAACTTTTTATAAAATTCGACTCTCATTGTTTTGTTTATTAAAAATGTATTTTATTTCGTTGAATTTCTGAAGTAATTTACTCTGATGACAAAATTTGCGAAAAAATTTTATTTTTTAAAGTTATTCCACTTGAAATTATTTTAATACTTTTCTATCCGTTTTTGGTTGTTTCAATTTCTTTCAATTTGTTTTTATCCGTTTTAATACGTTTTTATCTTTTTCGAACTAATTTATTGAATGTAAGAAATTTAAATCCGATTCCTTTATATTTAATTCGGTTTAATTTGTTTTAATCAGTTTTAGTTCCTTTTAATTCGCTTTAATTCAATTACATTTGTACTGAACGGTTTCGATTCAATAAAGTTCATTCGAATACCTTTTCACCAGTTTTAAAATTTTGTTAATCAATTCAATCACTTCCGTTATATTTTAATCTGTTTCAATTTCTTTCAATTCGCTTCAATCAATTTCAATCTACTCTTATCGAATTGAAACTAGTTTATTCGTTTTTATTAATTTCAATCTCATCCTTGTTAATAAATTTGTCCCAAATAATTTTAATTCTTTTTAATTATTTCTAATCCAATTTTCATTTAATCTATTTGAATCTGGAAATTAGAAAAAAACTAATTAATTTTCTTGGAGTAAAACGAATTTTCTTAGATGAAAAGTTTTATTTCTCTGAATTTATTTTAATTCGTTCCCACTCTTTCCAATTCGTGTTGATTTGTATTAATCCACTTTTTCTTTTTTTTATTAATCCTAACTATTCCCTATTTATTTTAACATATTTTAATTCGTTTCTTTCTGTTTAAATCCCTTTTAATCCCTATTAATTACCAACAAATTTTTCAAAATTAAAACGAATCGCCACTAATACAAACCTTTAATTACTGCCAATTTGTTTTAAAACGTTTTAATCCAATTTATTTTATTTTAATTCTTTCTGTTCTGTTCTAGTTCATTGAATTCCATTTTATTTCTTTCAATTCCGCTTTAATAGTTTATTTCTATTCTCATCAATACCATTTAATTCATTCACTTCAATTTAAATTCTTTGTCTGTTCCAATTCTTTTAATTCCGTTAACATTCTTCCAATTTAATTTGAATCTCTTTTAATTCCGTTTAATTCACTTCAATTTTGTTTAATTCCCTACAATTCCTTTAGAATTCTTTCAATTCCATTTTAATTCTTTGATTTTTTTTCTTTTAAATCCGATTTAATATTTTCTTTGCTATTTTAATCCTTTCAATTACGTTTGAATACTTTAAATTCTAGTTTGATTTATTTAATTCCGTTAAAAATTTTTTAATTCCATTTAATCCTTTTAATTCCAAATATGTTTCTTCAATCTGTTTAATTCCCTTTAATTCCGTTGAAATTCTTTCAAATCTATTTTAATCGTTTGAATTTAATTTTTGATCTTTTAAATCCGCTTTAACCCTTTCTTTCACATATTACTCATTTTAATTCCATTTGTAATCTTTAAATGCTATTCTAACTCTGTTAATTCTGTTAAAAAGTTTTTAATTGCATTTAAATCCCTTCAATTTCGTTTAAGTCCCTTCAATTCCGTTAGGATTATTTCAATTTCAGTTTAATCCTTTTAAATCCTCTTTAATTTTTCTTCCTAAGTTTTAATAATGTTTTTAATTCCATTTAAATTCTTTAAATTTTATTCTAACTCTGTTAATTATGATAAATTTTTTTTAATTACATTTAAATCCTTTCAATTCCGTTTAAATCCATTCAATTCAGCTGAGATTCTTTCAATTTCATACAAGTTCCTTTAATACGTTTAATTCCCGTCAATTCCATTAAAATTCTTTCAATTCCATTTTAATCCTTTGAATTGTATTTCTAATCTTTTAAATCCGCTTTAATCTTTTTTTTCCCATTTTAATTCTTTTAATTCCATTTTAATTCTTTTAATTCCATTTTAATTCTTTAAATTCTATTCTAACTCTGATAATTCTGTTTAAATTTTTTGAATTCTATTTAAATCTATTTAATTCGGTTTAAATCCATTCAATTCAACAGAGATTCTTTTAATTCCATATTAAATTTTTCAATTTCATTTAAAACCCTTCAATTTCGTTTAAGTCCCTTTAATTCCCTTTAATTCCCTTTATAATTCTCTTCAATTCAGTTTAAATTCTGTCAATTCCATTTTAATCATTTGAATTGAATTTTTAATCTTTTGAATCCTCTTTAATCCTATCTTTTTCAATTTATTCCTTTCAATTCCGTAATAATTTGTTCATTTCCGCTTTAATCTTTCTCATTCCATTCGAATTCGTTTCACTTTTTAAATAATTTAATCCTTATTTATTTTTCACTTAAAGCGAATTCAGTCAGATAGAATTTAAATTCCAACAAATTGTCGTGAATTCTCAATTCTTTTTAATTCAAAATCAAAATTAATTTTTTTCCGGAAAATCTCTTTGGTGCTGAACATGATCTCAAAAAGTCACAAAAATCGCCTTAGAAGAAATTGCTACTTGAAAAGTGCAACTTTCTTTGCTCTTAAAATTAATTATTTTAATTGAAATCATTTCGAGAAAGGTAGTATATACTTCAAGTGGCATTTTTGCTGACTTGTAATTCTTTGGCACAGAGATATTTATTACAGAGTTATATTTATAGGCACAAATTGGGTAATAAGCGTTTTTTTAAGTTTGATTCTGTTTTTCATGTGGGTAGTTTATTACAATAAAAATTATTGTCGTAGTTATCGTTTTAAGATCAATTTTATTATTCTTTTTATTATCAGTAATTAACATTATAATTTTAAGTATTTTTTAAATTATTATTTTTAAAAATATCGACCAATATAATAATTATTTTATTATTAATATTATTAATATTTTATTATTATTAGTGATAATTTTTATTGAAAAAATCATTGTTCAGAAAATCGTTATTAATAGAAAAAATAACATTTTTATAATTTTTACCCTAAAATTACAATTATTCGTAATAATAGAAAAAAAAAAAAATAATAATTGTCAAGAGTCAACTTGTATTATTGTTTTAACGCTTCGGACACTTTGTGACAGTTCCGAGCGCGATGAGCAGATGTTTTAATTCTCGTTGCATTGTTTAATCTGTATATATAAAAAAAATTATTATACTTATTATTATAAATAAACGTCAATAACGACAGTTTCACATATATTGCATTTTTTCGTTCATTTTTTTCCTACCATTTGATCCTCTTCCAGAAAAAAATATTTTTTAAAAATTTATTAAAATCTAATGATATTTATTATTATTATCATATTATTATTAATTATTATTATTATCATTATTACTATAATTATTTTAGGAGAGCAACTTGTGAGGTGACAATTTTCAAGAATTAAAAATTCTGCATGAACGGATTTTTGGGCTTTCAGAAATGCAGAGTTAGTTTTTAAACATTACGTAACATTACGTTTATTACGTAGTATTACGTTCATTACGTGACATTACGTTTATTACGTAGAATTACGTTCATTACGTAACATTGCCTTCATTACGTTCATTACGTAACTTTACGTAACATTGCGTAATTAATTAATTTCGGTGAAAAAACCACTTCAGACGCCTTTTTGAAATTGAATTTTGCCAATTAGCTAGTCAAATTTAGAAAGAAGATTTTGAAACAAAAAAGCTAACATAGAAAATTTTATCAACTGTTATCTAAACTAAAAAGGAAATTTCAAACTATTATTTTTTTAAATAAAATTTCATTATATACATACTTAATTTACAAAAAAAAAGAATACACAACAATTCAAGCGACATTGTTTTAAATTTTCATTTCTTATTTTCAGCAAAAAAAAACCACTTTAGACGCCATTTGGAAATTGAATTTGTACCAATTGGCTGCTTGTCAAAATTGAAACAAAAAACACTAAATTAATATTATCAATATTCAATTACCCACAGTCGTAATTACGTTATTACATTACGTAACATTACGTTCATTACGTAACATTACGTTTATTACGTAACATTACGTTTATTACGTAACATTACGTTCATTACGTAACATTACGTTTATTACGTAACATTACGTTTAGTACGTAGCATTCCGTTCATTACGTAACATTACGTTCATTACATAACATTAATTTTTCAATTATCAATTATTTGTTTCAAATTTTATTTACTGTTTTCAATTTTTCATATTTAAATTATATTCATCATATTTCAATTTTTTTTCTCAATCTTAAATTACTTTCAGCATATTTCAATGATTTTTTTTCAATTATCAATTAATTGTATAATTTTTAATTATTTTCCTCGATTGTTAATTATTATTCTCATTTTCTAAAATTATTTCCTAAGATTTTAAAATATTTTTCTAAAATTTGAATTATTTTCTTCAAAAAAATTTTATTAATTATCGTAAATTTCAATTATTTTTAGCTTTCTTCAATTTATAATTCTCATTTTTTTCAATTAAACTTTTTAGATTTTCAAGTATTTTTCTCAAATTTCAATTATTATTTTTGTTGAATTCTGCAATTTTTTCAATTATTTATTTCAAATTTAAGTTATTTTTTCAACTTATTATTGCTTTTATCATATTTCAATTATTTTCTTCAAAATTAAATTTTATAGTAATTTTTTAATTATGTTTCCCAATTCTTAATTATTCTTATATTCTTTAAATTATTTTCTAAGATTAATATTTTGCTCAAATTTCCCAATAATTTCTCCAATTTTAAATAATTTTTTCCATTATTTCAAAATTTGTTATCTGTTTATCTGATATTTTAATTATTGAATTCAATTTAAAATTATTTATATTATTATTGTTATTATTTTTTCTTAATTACTTACGTTCTTTTTCATAATTTCCAGAATAGTTTTAATAAATTATCTGAAATTTCTATTATTTTATTCAATTTTCAATTATACCTATTATTTTCTTGTATTTTATGTATAATGTATATTCTGTATTTTTTGCAATTATTTCTCTTAAATTAAAAATTCGTCTCTTTAATTTTTAATTATGTTTATCTTTTTTCATTTATTTTCACTAATTTTTAATTAATTTTCTTTATTTCAACTAATTTCTTAGATTTTCAAAAAATCTTTTTCTCAAATTTCAATAATCTTTCATTATTTAAAAAAGTTCTGGAATTTTTTTAATTATTTATTTTAAATTTCCTTTTTCTTTCATCTTATCATTGTTTTTATCTTATTTTAATTATTTTCTTCAAGTTTTAAATTTTAAAATCATGTTTAAATTATTTTCCCCAATTTTTAATTATCCTTATTTTATAAAATTATTTTCTAAGATTTTTAAATATTTTTCTCAAATTTCTCATTATTATCTTCAATTTTTAAAAATATTAATTATTTCTGAATTTATATCCTGAACTTTCAAATAGATATAAATTATCTCAAAATTTAGATTATTGTCATCAATTTTTCATGTTTTAATCGTTTTTTTCAATTACTTTCATTATTTTGGCATAATTTTCAAAATTTTCTAATATTTCTCTAAAATATCAATTATTTTCAACAATTTTCAATTGTTTCTGCGATTTTTTAATTATTCTCTTTAATTAAAAGTTTGTAAGTAATTTTGTAATTAGTTTCTTTTTTCAAACATATATTCTAAGATTTTTACAATATTATTTCTCTTAAATTTTATGTACTTTTTTTAATTTTTTACATTTAAATTATTTTTATCATATTTCAATTTCTTTGTCAATCTCCAACTACTTTTAGCATATTTCAATTATATATTTCAATTTTAAATTAATTTTATCATTTTTTAATTATTTTCCTCGATTGTTAATTATTCTCATTTTCTAAAATTATTTTCCAAGATTTTAAAATATTTTTCTAAAATTTGAATTGCTTTATTCAATTTTTAATTATTTTCAATTGTTTTAATAATTTAAAAAAAAATGTATTAATTATCGTAAATTTCAATTATTTTTAGCTTTCTTCAATTCTTTTTTCCAATTTTTAGTTATTCTCGTTTTTTTAATTATGTTACTCAACTGTCATTTATTTTTTACAACTTACCATGGTTTGTTTTATATTACAATTATTTTCATCAAATTTCAAATTTTAAAATGATTTTTCAATTGTTCTCCAAAATTTATTTCCTTCAATTTTCAATTTTTTTTTCATTTGTTTTATAATTTTCAAATTTTTAAGCTAATTTATCTGCCATTTCAATTATTTTATTCAATTTTCAATTATTTACATTATTTTTTTAAATTTTCAATTACTTCCATTCTTTCTCATAATTTCCAAAAAGTTTTCAATTATTTCTCTTTAATTAAAAATTATTCTCTTGAATTTCGAATCATGTTTATCTATTTTCATTTATTTTCCCTAAATTTTTAATTATTTTCTTTGTTTTTTTTTTGGTGAACTTCTAGCACCTATTTCGCTGCAATTTTCTTTAACCTTTATTTAAAGTATATTCTGTAATTTTTTCCACCATTTTCTCAAATTTTAATTATCTGTTTCAATTTTAAATTATTTGTGCCATCGCGCGTTATTTAATTTAATCAAACTTTAAATCACTACAATTAGAACCGGTTTTCAAATTTAAAAAAAATGTCTATTAGGGTTAATCAAGGGCCCCGGGGCACTGCCCCCCTTTGCCCCTTAACAGTTACGCCTCTGGTAGTTTGCCCTCAGTTAAATACAAAAAACATAATTTTTATCAGTCTTTTAACATGAAATTCAAATTTGCGGATATTTTCACTATTATTTTCGTAATCAGCGCATCAAAATACGTAAGTATACGTAGTTTGAAAAAAATCGGAGGTAACCCCCTTTTCGTCAGAAATATAAAAAAAAAAAATACTTCTTGGGAACGAATTAAAAAAAAAGTGGAAAAAAATTAATTTCCCACACAATGGCGGGGCGCTGTTATTAATTAAAACAGTCGTGGGCTAGAGTTGGGTTGATGAGGTAGTGGAGCATCGGGGGGCGGAGGAGGGGGAGGACCAGAAAGTTCCGGTTAGCAGCGATTCGCATTTCGCTTGATTCTAGGTGCAATGTGCAAGCTCAGCATTTCATTTGAGAGGCAGGCACAGCTAACGGAACGGCGTGGGGGTTGGGTGGTTGATCGAGGGGGGGGGGCGAGGAGGGGGAAAGGTGGGGCCAGGGGAGGGACAGGTGGGGTGTAGAGAGGGACGGGTGGGGTACAGAGAGTCACAGGTGGGGCTTGGGGAGGGGAAGGAGCGATGCAGAGAAGGTAAGATAGGTCGAGAGGAGAAAAGGGGTAGGGGAGGGGAGAGTGTGAGGTGGGCGGGGAGGGAAGGGGAGGGGGTGACCCGTGTGGAAAGGGTAGTTCCGCTTTCTGCGCCAACCAATTCTCCCCCTCGCTGCTCGGCTCTTCTTTGGCGATTCCCCTCCCCGAGCCTCACGCCCCTCGCTTCACCGGTGCAACTAGACCTTTAGCGCCCTGCTCCCCCCTCCCCTCCCCGCACCAAGGTGAGTGAAGCGTTCAACACTACTCCCCTGCAAAAGTGTAGGAACGGTCGAATATCCGAGAAAATGTGAACACGTTTATATATATATCGAAGGTTGATCGCGGCCTAACACATTCTGCCGTTGTTCTCTTTATTTGCAGTGGTCTTTTTTTTTTTTTTTTTGCTGACTTGGCCGATCTCGACCGCGAACTCATTCACACGGAAGGTTCGTAAACAAAGCGTTCACCTCTTGGAAATGTCGATTACACGAGAGCAGGCGCTTGGGAAAATTTTTTTTTTTTTTTTTTTTTGTAAATGGGATATAGGGAGAAAAAAATTTTGAGAAAAATTGTGTGGGGGATTTTTAATGGAGGGGGTAATTAAATGTTGAGGGAACATTGCAATGGGAGGTTTGGAGAAATATTGTGGTAATATTAGGGGGTAATATTTTAGGAAGATTGTAGGAAGAAAGGATTTCCGATATCATGTTCGATGTAAAATTCTAATATCAATTCTGATCAATTTATCTAAAAGAAGAAACATTCGGGTCGTCAATTTGGTAAATGCAATAATTATTGGCAATAAATAATAAATAAATAAAAATGATATTTGAAATGATATCATTTCTAGTCCCAAAATCAGAAGTCATTTTTGATATTCGATTTTTCAACAGAGGTTGCATTTTTCACCAGGGCCGAATTGTAAAATAAAAGCGACCCGGGAAAAATATTCAAAGCGACCCTTTCTATATAATTGAAATTTTTTATTAACATTTAAAAATAAAATATAACAATATTAAATTATAAAACTATTTTATTTAAACAAATATAATAAAAAAATATTGAGAGAATTCCCTGGCTTTAAAAATTGCTCTGAATTTATTCCTATCTACCTTATAAAATACAATAATAAATATAAGAAATCGGTGAATACTATTTATCTAATAAGAAGAAATAAATATTTTAAATATGGTATTTAAAAATCAATTGATATAAATAAAATAAATATTTATTTAGGACAAAATTTACAAAATTTTAGAATTACAAAAAATTGCAAATAATAATTGAAATTAAACAAAATAATTGCAAATTTTGCAAATTAATTGAACAAAAAATGAAATCAATTAAAAATTGGGGATAGTAATTTAAACAATCATAAAAATGTTTAAAACATAAAGAAAATAATTAAAAAAACAATTTACGACCAATTCGCGGACGAAAAAATTAGAAAACTGGAAAGAGAGATAAAAATAATTAAAATTTGAGAAAAATACTTAAGAATCTTAAAAGTAAATTAAAACAAAATTAAATAATGAAAAATTAGAGAAAATAATTGAAAATTGAAAAAACATGGTTAAAAATTGAGATAAATAAATTAAAATTTGAGAAAATAATTAAACAAATTACATAAAATATTTTAAATACAGGAAAGTTAAACAAAATTTGAGAAAAATACTTAAAACTTTCAGAAGTTCATTGAAATAAACGAAAAATAATGAAAAATTAGAGAAAATAAATGAAAAAAGATAAAACTAATTTAAAATTGAACAGAACAAGTTTTAATTAAAGAGAAATAAGTAAAAACTTTTTGGCAATTATGGAAAAGAACGAGAAAAAGAACGAAAGTAATTGAAAATTGAAGAAAATAATATAAAAAATAATGTAAATAATAAAATCATTGAAAAATCAGATAAATAGTTAACAATTTTTGAAATTATGAAACAAATGTAAAGAATTGCAAATTGAAGGAAATAAATTTTGGAAAATAATTGAAAAATGTTTTTTAATTTTAAAATTTGACGAAAATAATTAAAATATGATACAAACAATGATAAGTTGTAAAAAATAAATGACATTTAATTGTGATAATTGAAAAAACTACAGAATTTTTTTTAAATAAAGAAAAAATAATTGAAATTGGAAAAAATACATGAAGATCATGTATCATGTATCATCATCATCATCATCAAATACATGAAAGTAATTAAAAAAAAGAAAATAACTAAAAATTGGAGAAAGGAATTGAAATTTACGATAATTAATAAACAAATTTTGAAATTATGAAAACAAATAAAAATAATTAAAAATTGAAGAAAACAATTTAAATTTTCGAAAAATTCTTAAAAATCTTAGAAAATAATTTTAGAAAATGAGAATAACTAAAAATTTGAGAAAAGACTGGAAGAATGCTAAAAATAATTGAAATTTACGATAATTAATAAAAAAAAATTTGAAATTCTGATAACAAATGAAAATAATTAGAAATGGAAGAAAATATTTGAATTTTCAGAAAAATACATAAAAATCTTAGAAAATTAGAATAATAATTAACAATCGAGAAAAATAATTGAAAAATGATAAAATCAATTCAAAATTAAAAAAAAAAAATTGAAATATGCTGAAAATAAATCTAAAAAAATAATAAATCTAATTCTGAACTAGTTAAAAATTACTAATTTAAAAGCAAAAAATCAGCCACACTAATTTAAATAGTTATTTTACTATTAATCATTTAGTACCTTCCATTATCAACAATTCTAAAAAATTTTAATTTAGTATTTAAAAATAAAATTATATTTAAATAAATAAAATGAACTATTTATTTAGGATAAAATTTATATAATTTTAGAATTAAAAAAAATTGCAAAAATAATTGAAAATAAACAAAATAATTGCAAATTTTCAAATTAATTGGAAAAAAATGAAATCAATTAAAAATTGGAGAAAATAATTTAAAAAATCATAGATATGTTTTAAAAATAAAGAAAATAATTTAAATTTAAAAAAATACTTGAAAATCTTCAAAGTAAACTGAAAAAATTAAATAATTAAAAATTTGAAAAATAAATGATTCAAACTTGAGATAAATCATTTAAAAATGAAAAAAGAATTTAAATTTGAGAAATTAATTGAAAAAATTACATAATATATTTTAAATAAAGGAAAATTAAAGAAAATTTCAGAAAAATTATAAAACAAACCAAGAAAATTGAAAATTGAAGGAAATAAATTTTGGAAAATAATTGAAAAATGTTTTTTAATTTTAAAATTTGACGAAAATAATTAAAATATGATACAAACAATTGAAATTTTAGAAAAATTCTTAAAAATCTAAGAAAACAATTTTAGAAATTAATTTTATAAAATGAGAAAAACTAAAAATTGGAGAAAAGTTTGAAAGAAAGCTAAAAATAATTAAAATTTACGATAATTAATAAACAAATTTTGAAATTATGAAAAAAAATGAAAATAATTAAAAATTGAAGAAAGTATTTGAATTTTCAGAAAAAAACTTAAAAATCTTAAAAAATAATTTTAGAAAATGAGAATAATAATTAACAATCGAGAAAAATAATTGAAATATGCTGAAAATAATTTAAGATTGAAAAAGAAAATTAAATTATGATGAAAATAATTTAAATATGAAAAATTGAAAACATTCAATAAAATTTGAGAGAAATAATTGAAAAAAGCATAGAATATTTGTTTAAAAAAAAAATAATTACAAAATTACTTAAAAAATTTTAATTAAAGAGAATAATTAAAAAATTCGCCGAAATAACGAAAATTTATGAAAATAATTGCAATATCGGACAAATAATTGAAATTTTAAAAAGTAATGACAAAATAATAAATATAATTATAAATTGATGAAAATCAAGAAAAATTGCAGAATTTATGTTTAATCAAAAGAAAATAATTAAAAAATCGTTATATAATGGAAAATTGATGACAATCTAAATTTGAGATAATTTCAGTTTTCAACTATTTTCTTCAATTTTCAAATATTCTCGGTTTTTTTCAATTATTTTTTTCAGTTTTCAAATATTCTCCTTTTTTAAATTATTTTTTCAGTTTTCAATTATTTTCTTTAATTTTCAAATATTCTTAATTTTTTAAATTTTTTTTTTTCAGTTTTCAATTATTTTTTCAATTTTCAAATATTCTCGTTTTTCCATTATTTTTCAGTTTTCAATTATTTGCTTGAATTTTCAATTATTTCGGTCAATATTCAATAATTCTTTATCTTTTTCAATTCTTTTTTCAATTTTCACTTGTTTTCTTCAATAGGCAAATATTTTCAAAAATTTTCAATCCAGTTCAATTTTTTATAATCCAATTAAATTTACAATTATTTTCTACAATTACTACAATAATTTTCTTTTAATTTTTAATCTTAGTTATTTCTGTTCTCGCAATCTTAAATTTACATTCTTAACTTTTAAGATAGTTCTGTTGAAATGTAAATTTTTTAATGTTGCAATTTTTCGAATTTTTTGCAATTGTCCTTTATTTTTGTCTTTTTTTAAAATTATTTTCTTTCATATTCGATAATTCACGACTGTATTTAATTATTTTTTTCAATTATTAATCATTTTCTTGAAATTTCAATTCAGTTCTTCAATTCTTCAATTATTTGTATCCAATCACAATTTTTTTCTTCTATTGATACTTATTTTTTTTATTTTCAATTATTCTTTCAATTTGCAAGTGTTTTCATCGAATTCTAATACAGTTTAATTTTTAAAAAACCAATTAAACTTTCAATTGTTTCTAGAATTATTCCTATCATTTTCTTTCTTTTTTAGTTTTTTTTTTTATTTCATGTTTATCTTTTTCTGTTTAGAATTATTTCTATCAATTGTCAATTTAATAATCTTGCCATGTTTAGAATTTTTTCCAACTTGCAATTACTTTCTTTAATATTCAATAAATCTCGGCTTTTTTCGATGATTTTTCCAATTAACAATATTTTTCTTAAACTTTCAATTCAATTTTTCAACTATTCTCTTTAATTCACAATTATTTTCTTTAATTTTGAATTTTTTCTTCAATTTTTAACTATTTCTTCTAATTTTTAATTATTTGTCATAATTATTCCTACAGTTTTCTTCAGTTTATAATTGTCAATTATTTTCTTAAATATTCACCAATCCTGGGCTTTTTCCCTTTTTTTCTACTATTTATTTATTTATTAATATAGTAATTTATAAATTATTAATTATGAATAATTTTTTTGAAATCTCAATTTAATTCCTTAATTCTTCAATTTCTCTGTCCAATTCACAATTATTTTTTTCATTTTTCAATTATTTTGGCAATTTTTAATATTATTTTCTTCTTATTAATTTGCGATTATTTCTTCAAATTTCAATCCAGGTTAATTTTTTAAAATCAAAATTGTTTTCAATTATTTTCTACAATTATTCCTGTAATTTTGTTCCTTTTTTAATTTCCAATTGTTTTTTTGAAATTTTATGTTTGCTCTTTAATTTTTTAAACTAATTTTGTCAATTGTCGATTTATTAATCCTGCCATTATTCCAATTGTGTTTCATTTGTCAATTATTTTCGTAATTCTTTAGTTGTTTTAGACCAAGAGAACAAAATAATTTTAAAAGTTAAAGATTAGTTATAACATTTTATGAGAATCATTGAAAATTGAAGAATGTAATGGAAATTTAAAAAATATAATTGAAAATTGAAGAATCGGATTGAAAATTGAAGAATTGAATTGAAAGTTGATGATAATAATAATTTAAGAATTGTAGAAAATAGTTGTAGAATTAAACAATTTTATTGAAATTCTACAATTTCTGTAATTGAAATTGTACTAAATGTTTGTCTACTTGATTATATGTTAATCAAAGTTTCAAGATACAGCATATCAATAACCCGCAAGTGACGAGTGAAAGGGGAGAGAGACCTAATGAGAATTTAAGCGACACGTTTTTGAGGGGACTTCCAACAATGGACTTGACTTTCGAACCCTCCACGACCCTTCGAACGTCCTTTCAGTACATTGACTGACGGAACTCTCTACCAACAGGTTTCACTGACTTCTGACAGACTCAAGAGCCCCATAATTTGCTACTGTCAAGTCTTCTTCAAACAGTAACTCGCAGCCAAAAAAGAGATTATTCAAAGACAGATAGCGACATTGTTAAAAAAAAAAATTTATTTAGATAAAAATTTTGGAAATTAGATGCAATGTATTTTTCAATGTAAAATTGAGTCAAAATTGCAGTAACATTGCAGATAAATATTGCAGAAACATTAAACTGCAATATTAACAATATTACACTGCAATATTAACATTACACTGCAATATGAACAACATTTCCCAAACATCACCTAATATTGTGTCAACATTGCACAGAATGTTGACAATAATTCATTGTAATGTTGCTGCAATGTTGCATTTGTCCATATTGAAGTAACATTGACATTAAAATTTTTTTTGAAAAATATTCCTTGGTAATATTTCTGCAATATTAACGCAACATTGCCTTAACATTGCAGTGCAGTATTGCAGGTACATTACAATGTAAAGTAGCAGTAACATTCCAGTGCAAAAATTGCAGCAATATTACATTGCAATACTTGCAACATTGAAGAAAATAGACATTCTAAAATTGTTCCTAAATAAATAAATTTTGTCGCAACATTACATGATACGTTGCAGAAATATTGCAGAAACATTGCGGGAACATTGCAGAAGCATTGCAGCAACATTTTTGATCTCAATATTTATCCAATCTGAGACAACATTGCAATAACATTACACTGCAATATTGCCAACATTACATTGCAATATTGCCAACATTACACTGCAATATTGCCAACATTTTCACGCAATGTTGCTGCAATATTGATTTGAAATTACGTATTATTTTTTTTTTCTAAAAAAAAAAAAATAATATATTGACAAGCTCTTGGTCGAGAATTGAAAAAGGCGAGTGCATGCAGGGAAATATGCAGGAGTGGACCGCTGAGGGGATGCAGGAAGTAGAAATAAGCCGGAGGTGAGACGAGTTTTATTGTCAAGTCACGCCGCTGCCGTGGCCTATCTTCATCTTGTCCAGCCACCCTTTTTCACCAGCACCACAATCTCTACGTTTTCTATGACGTAACCTCCATACCAGACCCTCTCACGTGCCTTACTCGAATATGCGCTTAAAATGTACGTTATCCGCTCTGCAAACACATTTTTTATATTCTCCACATTAGTTAAAATCCTTGAGGCAAATTTTCAAATACTCACTGTAAAATAATATTTTCTAATTATTATCATTGTCTTCACAAAAAAAAAACGTGATTTAAAAAAAAAAATTAATTTAATATTATTTTTCCTCGTAAAATTGTCAAGACTAGAGTTTGAAATCAGAAATTAACTATTTTAACGAAAAAATATTGTTTTAGAAAAAGTTATGCAAAAAAAAAATTTAATTTTAAAAAATTTAATTTGGAGATAATTTAAAATATTAATTAGAAAAATAAAGATATATTTTAAATGCAGCTTTGAGAATTTAATAGAAAAGAAACCTGAATGTAATAACTAAAGTAACTAGAAAAAAGTAACTAAAAGAAACGAAAAAAGTATCCAAGAAAGTAAATAAAAGTAACTAGAATAAAGTAACTAAAAAGAAACTAGTATGCAACTAGAAAGAGTACATAAAGTAACTAGAAAAAGTAACATGAAAGTAAGTAGAATAAAATAACTAAAAAACAACTAGAATGTAACTCGTAACAGTAAATAAAGTGACTAGGAGAAGTAACTAGAAAAGTAATTAGAAAAATTAAATAAAAATAAACAGCACAGAAAGCAGGCACAATGCGCCTACAATCGAGGGTTTCGTGGCTTTCTCTTAATCTCTTTTTCTCTCTTATACACTCCCAGAAAAACTTTTTTATCGATAGTCGATAATCTCTGTCTCTGTTTTTCCCTATTTCCCTCTCTCTCTCACTCACACACAACCGTAAATTGTCAGCTATTGGCTATGAACGACGAAAGAACAGACGGACGGACGATAAAAGTTTCAATATACGGTAAGTTACGTAACTCACGGACCTACGTAACTCGCAGTAACCTACATAACTCACAATAACTTTTACGGTAACTTACGTAACTCACGGTAATTCTTACGGTAACTTATGTAACTCGCGACAATTCTTACGGTAACTTACGTAACACGCGGTAATTCTTACGGTAACTTACGTAACTCACGGTAACTTTTACGGTAAGCTACGTAACTCTCGGTAACTTACGTATCTCTGTCTCTGTCTCTCACTATCTCCCTCTTCCTCGCTCACAACCTAAAATTGATAGCTATTGGCTGTGAACGACGGACGGACGGACGGACGACAAAGTCTCACTATAAGTAAAAAACAAAAAAAAGTTACTAGCAAATAGTTTAAAATAACCAGACAAGGAATAAAGTAGCTAGAGAAAAAGTTAGAAAAAAATTTGAATGTTTCAAGTTACTAGAAATGAAATAGTCACTAGAAAAAAGAAAAACTTACCTAGAAATAGAAAAAAGTAACTAAAAAGGGGATAAATAACTAGAAAATTAAAAAATTAACTAGATATTTGACTGCAGTATTTAGAAAGACAAAAATTTATTTAGAGATAAAGATAGAAAACTTAAATTAAAGAAAATGTATTGAAAATAAACTAATTAATAAAATTGTTTCTAAAATAGAGAAAAGTAATAAAAACTGGAGAAAAATAACTAGAAAATGATTTTATGTAACTGTGTACTGTTTAGAAAATAACCAGCAGTTGGAAAAGAAGTATTGAATTCTGAAAACGGAAAATCTTAAGGTTATTTTTCTTGAATGGTAAAAATTACTAGAAAATAAGGGAATTAACTAGAAACAGAAAAAAAATCACTAGAAAGTTGTTGACAGTTTTTGCTGATCAAATAAAACTTAAAAATTGAATAAAGTAACTAGGAAATGGAAGAAAGTAACTAGAAGTGGCTAAAGTTACTAGAAATAGAATAGTCACTAGAAAATTAAAGAAATCGCCTAGAAATGAAAATCAGTAATTAAAAATGGTATAAGTAACTAGAAAACGCAAAAAGATAAAAAACTTGAATTAAAGAAAGTGTATTGAAAATAAACTAATTAGTAAACATTTTTTTAAAATGGAAAAAAAGTAATAAAAACTGGAGAAAAATAAATAGAAAATGGTTTTCTGTAACTATACTTTATAAAAAGTAACCGCATTTGGAAAAAAACTAGAGAAAAAAAACTAGAAAAATAAAAAATGAAAAAAAAACCTGTTAAAAATAAGTATTTACTTTTAGGTTGCGAAGAGTAAAATAAAAAAAATATCGAACTAGATGTGAAAAGATCTTCTAGAAACTAAAAAAAAAATAAAATTAAAAAAATATTTATAAATTTCTTTTTCTTTTGTATAAAATTGAATTGACAATGGAAAGTGAGAATAGTGTATTTTTAAAAAATTAAAATACAATTTTTAGTTTGATTAGAATATCAGCTGAAGTGATAAATCAGCGACACAACAATGTATATCATATCCAAAGCGCCATTTAATTTGATATCCTGCTTTTACCGTGTTCATTGTTATTTACTCTCATTAATCTCCCGAGTTCTCATAATATAAAAACTGCGATATTCCTTCGCTTCGTGAATGAACATACAATGTTACACAAGATATCAATTACAAAGTCAAGATTGATAAACATGTATGATTTTTCATGTCTACGCGTGGATATTTGCATTCCTACCAAAGATAAAGTGCAATTAAACACTTTTTTCTCGCATTCTATTTTTTAAAATAATCTTAAATGAATCACTTGAAAAGTACATTTTTTACAAATTTCCGTATAATATTAGAAAATTTGTATTTTAATTTTAAAAAACGATTTACTCGAATCAAGCGTTATTTTAAATTATTAGTAGGAGAAGAATATGTTAAAATTGCAGAAATAATGGAAATTTTTGTTTTTTAAACTTGACCGCCATTTTGAATTTATAAAAATTTTAAATTTATAATCAGCAAGTCCAAAAACATTTTAATATCTTGAATTAATTTTGTTTAACATTTTTTTATTTCCGTCTGCCACATTAGATCCAACATTTTGTATCTTGAATCATTAAGACGTTTGTTGACAGGGTTCCTAAAAAAACGGCAAATATAGGGTTCTAAGACGCGGTTGCTAAGCAACGGTTACTAAGCAACGGTTACTAAGAAACGGTTACTAAGCAACGGTTACTAAGTTACGGTTACTAAGCAACGGTTGCTACAAAATGGTTTCTAAGTAACGGTTACTAAACAATGATTGCCAGGGAACGGTTGCTAAGTAACGGTTTCTAAGACACGGTTACTAAGCAACGGTTACTAAGCAACGGTTGCTACAAAATGGTTGCTAAGTAACGGTTACTAAGTAACGGTTGCTAAGTAACGGTTGCTAAGACGCGGTTACTAAGCAACAGTTACCACGAAACAATTGTAAAAGTAACAGTTGCTAAGTAACGGTTTTTCGTAGCCTTTGACTCATAACCGTTGCTAAGCAACAACGGATATCTTGTTACAAGACATAAAAATTTTTTTTTTTTAAATTTGAATAAGACTCTGTATGCGGAAGTGACCAAAATGAATTGGCACAATTCATTTCGTCTGGCAGCTTTAAGCTGGTGACGTCACGTTTACTCTCGCCGCGTGCACAAGGCAGAGAAAGGGAAGATTCGGCGACGCCAGCATCTTTCACTTTTGATGACGGCGTAGGTTCGCGGTGGTTGATGACGCGGCACGTGGGTTATACCCGTACTAACACACACACATGCAAACGTCACATTCAGTGAACGAACGAAACGTAGTCGAGGGGTTGGAAGACAGGCCACCCTGACCTGGTCACGCTGGTTCATCAATGAGCACGATTTTCTTGTCAATCCTCATGAAACTTGTCTACGTTTCCATTCGTTCATCTCACTCTCACACACCTCGAACAAAATCTCATCGAATACATACTCAAAGAATTTACATTATGTAACCGATCACTTAACCTGAAATCAATAAACAGAATCATCTAGTGGACAATATTTTATTTTAAGACTTTGAACGTTTATGAAAACATAACCTAAATTCCGAATTCTATTGAATAATTTATTTGTACTTGCAAACGCTTACATCCGTTATTGTGCATCAAACATTTATAATTACGCCAAAAAAAAATTTGTTTTACATTGGAGTAAAAGGGACAGATACACAATCCGTCTTTCTTACTCTAATGTCATTTTCCGAAATTCGACAACTTTTACCGAAGGTGTCAATGTTTCATAATTCATAACTAATTTCACGTAGGACTTGTGAAGATCTAGATGCGAAACTTAAAATAAGAGGAAGTTAGAAAGAGAGACAGATCTAAAGTAGACAAATTTTATTTTCCGTCTCTCTTACTTCAATGATAACTTTAGCAAATTTTCCTGAAGTCGAAAGTATGAGAGTCCCTGAAGTCCGACATTTTGTTATATGATTTACGTAGTGACAGTAAATTTACACAATTTACCAAATGTCTGAGTAATTTTACCAACATTACCAAGCTTAGAAATAAATTTACCAAAATTACGGGTAATTTGATTAATTCTATCAAATTTAAAACATTTTTACTTTAATGATAACTTTAGCAAATTTTTCTGGAGTCTACGAAGTGTAAAAAAGCTTTAAACCCAACATTTCAATGTGCACTTTATATACTGAGCGTAAATTTACCATCTTCACCAAATTTACAATTAATGATCCATTTACACCTTCGGTAAATTTTTTTTTTTGCATTGGAGTAAAAAGGACAGATACACAGACTGTCCTTTTTACTCTAATGGCCTATTTACACCTTCGAAAACAATTTTTTTTTGCATGAGAGTAAAGAGGACAGATACACAGTCTGTCCTCTTCCCTCCAATGCGAAAAATTTTTAAGAAAATAAGAAACGAAAAACAGTGTATTACGATATTTTACAGTCCTTTAAAAAAATAACGTATGTTACGTAAATAACCAAAAATAATGCGTCACTTCCCATCCCTGATCGCAAGTAATCTTACATTTTGTCAACCCGTGGTCATTCCAGTGTCAAAGTTTAATTGTAATAATTTGTAAAAATCTTGTATTAAAATTTAATACTAAAAAGTCTATCATCACAATTCAATCAGTTTTGAACGTTTCCCAGATATCGTACGAATTAAAAGAAGAAAAAAGTATTTGATCCAGGCGGAATTGTTGACCTGGAAGAATCTAATCGTATAGTGGGTTGTCGACACGGAATGTCGGGACCCTGAAGAAGGCCACCCTGACCCAGTCAGTCAGTGAGTCCGCTCGTCAACGGAGATCAATACTCGCTAATCAGATGAAAGCAGCCAGCTCAATTCTTACTTGTCCAACGTATAGACAATATATATAGATGTTCGATTCTTAAAAAAATTCTAATAGAAATCGGTCACAAGAGAATTGATTATATGAATCGATTTTAAATATCGATTTTTCAAAGAATCGAATTAGAGTCGAATCATTCCTAAATAGAATAATAATGTCCTAACGCACATTGAATCGTAATCGCTAATCCTTAATCGTAAGAATGAGTGGAAGCAGGACAGAGATATATGTCTGTCCTACTTTCTCTCATTCTTACGATTAAGGATTAGCGATTACGATTCATTGTGCGTTAGGCTTATAATAATAATAATAATATATTCATAGATAATGATGAAGAGAGAAAGGAATAAGAATCGTTTGTCTAAAAAATCGATTTTTAAATCAAAAGAATCAATTTTTTATAGAACCGAACTGGAATCAAACATCCCTAAAGATATGTTTCCACGTTCGGTAAGAATGTTTTCAAAACAGGAAAATCTACATTGGAGTAAGAGAGACAGACTGTCCATCTCTCTTACTCCAATTGCATTTTTCCAAAGGGTTTTTCCAAGAGGAAAATCTGCATTCGGGTGAGAGAGACAGACTGTGTATCGGTCTCGCTTACTCCACTGGCATTTTTCCAAACAAGTTTTTTCAAAGGTTTTTTCAACAAGAAAATTTGCATAGGAGTAAGAGAGACAGACTGTAATCTAATTGCATTTTTCCAATTTGGACAATTTTTGTTCAAAGATTTTTTCCAATAGAAAAATTACAGAGGTGTAAGAGAGACAAACTGTGTATCTGTCTCTCTTTCTTCAATGTCAGTTTTCCGAACTGGACAAGTTTCTCAAAATGTGTGAGTTTAGCCTAATAGGTAATTCCACCGACTATTGACACGTGTGTTTGAATTTGTTTTTCAAGGTTATGTCGTTTTTTTGATACCTTTATGACCGGTACGACTACTTTACGGCTTTATCCGACAATTTTCAACGGTAATCGGAGAAATAAAAGCGAGTGTATCTGATCGAAGATCTCGCTCAATTGTCCACTGCTGCTCAAGATTCCGCGCTGATTGGGAGGAAATGGCATTTGATACGCAAGACGTAACATCTCCTCGCTTGGGGATGAAACTGGCTTTGAGGGGAACCGCATCGATTTCCGGTAATCACGTGATACGATTGCACCGCTCGTGAGGTGACTTCGTATCAAGGGTGGTCAGTGAAGAAAACAGTCTGAAAAGCCGATTGGTCCGATTTGTGGAAACATTGATATCAACATTTCGAGACAATTAAGCCCTAAGCATAATTTTTAAGTCGCTAATCGCAAAATTGTTCATTCTTAAGATTGAGAGAGAGAAAGACAGAAGATGTTTCTGTCCTTGTCTCATTTTTAAGAACTGCGTCAAACGTTGAGTCGTAATGAGAGAGAAGGAGACAAAGATATATTTGCGTCTTTCTCTTTCTCATTACTACGCAACGTTTGACCATGTGATTTGATCCTAACAATTTCGCGACTAGCGATGACATAAAACCTTAAAAGTTCATTGTGCTTACGGCTTTATTATAGTGTTTATTCAGACAAATATTCAGAAATAGTTTTATCTCGTGTATTTTAATTTAAAAAACTATCTAAGTTTTATAAAGCGTTTTGGTGAAAAGGTTAAGAATTTTGTTTTTAATATTTTAATCAGTTCAAAGTTGATAAAAATCACGATATTTTGTTTACTGGAAATGATTTAGATCTAACCTTAAATTTGAGAATCATTTCTAAAAAAAGCTGTCTTTATATGCAAACCTGGAAAAATTGTTGCAAAGTGATCTAATCACAAAAAATCAGAATACTAAAACCGAAATCAGTGAAGTTAGTATTAAAAGTTTTTCGACATTGAAAAATAATAATAATGAAAAAAAATAAATGCATGATTACGATAACTGTAGAAATATAACATAAATCTGCTGATATATTTTGTCCCACGAGAGAAAGGGAGAATCTCGAAAGAGAATAGGGATTTCAGAAATCCTCCGAATTGAAAGGGAACTTGAACAAGAAAAAAGAGAGAAGCGAATTAGACGGGGGAGTGTAACTTGAAGACGAATGCGTATAGAGCCTCCGAGGCTCACTCCCGGGTCAGGGGTTACATCGACCGAAAAAAAACACCTGATATTTATGGTCCGGTTGATCTGAATCTCGATTCTTCCTCTCCCAAAGATCGGATCTCACTAAATCACCAATGACTGGGAAATACGCCTAGGAAGTAAGTAACCCCCACCCTTCACTACTTTAACGCTCATAAAAAACAAAAACGACCATATTTTTCCTTTATTTCCAGTAAGAAGAAAGGTTTCTACCCTAAAAAAGTGTCATAAATTCTCTGCATATAAATTTGGTAAAAATAATTAATTTGAAAGCAAACTGTTAGGTAAATTTATTTTTAGGTTATGTCAAAATAAATAATTGGTAAAATCCTGTTTATTAACAGGTATAATTTTTTTTTTGTATAAAATTCAAATAAAAATTATAATCAGTTTTTGACAATTCATTCAATAAATATAAATAGATTGTTTGAATAAGTAAAAAATAAATAAGAAAGTGCAAGTAATTATATTATTGAGTTTATTGAGATTTTAAGTTTAGATCAGAATTTTATAATTTAAAAGTAAATTTTATATGAATAAAATGTAGTTTATTAATTAAAATAACTTTTGAGAATGAATATCAAATAACTTTATAAAATACAAACATTAAATATTTTTTTTTTAGACCGGGAATCTCTTCATGGATCTAAAAGTTCTGAAAAATTTTAACGAAAATCAATTTTTTTTAATATGACAAATCTATAATAATAATAATAATAATCAGCAAATTATTTCATTTCTTCATTTATTTTTTGTCTGGTCACAACTAAAGTTTGGCACATAGATATTTTTTGTTTTAAAGCAATTGTTAATTATTTTCGTCATTTTGTAATATTTTTTTTGAATTATCAATTATTTTTTCAAATTTCCATCTTTAATTTACAATTTATTTCTTCACTTTATAATTATTTAATTACTTTCCTCATTTCTTAAATGTTTTCTTTAGTTTTCAATTATTTTTATCGATTTTCAATTAATTCCTCAATATTAAATAATTTTCGGATTTTTTCAATAATTTTTTTCACTCATAAAAATTGTATTAAAATTTCAATTCAATTATTTAATTCTAGAAATATTCTCTTCAATTGTCAGTTATATTATTCATATTTAAATTCCACTTTTCAATTTTCAATTATTATCGGCTTTTTCCAATTACTTTTTTTCAATTTCTAAGAATTCTTAAATATTCTCAATATTCTTTAAATTCCAATTCCATTTTTCTATTTTTGCTTTGTTGAATATTTAATTATTTTTTTTAATTTTAATTTTTTTTTCTATTTTCAATCCAGTTGTTAAATGTGCAATTGGTCCTATAATTTTCTTAATTTTTTAATTTACAATTACTTTTTTTTTATTTAAAACATCTTGTTTAATTTTTCCAATTATTTTTTTCAATTGTCTATTAAACAAATCATTTTTCGAATTTTGTTTTCAATTGTCAATTATTTTCGTCATTTTGTAATTTTTTTTTTTAGTTATCAATTATTTATTCAAATTTCTATTTAAACCTTAAATTTCCAATTTCAATTATTTTTTTTAGTTGTCTATCTAACTCTGATTAAACACAAAATTTTTCAAAATTATTTATTTCTCTTTTATTATTGTTAGTTTTTTCATATTTATGGAATTTTATTAAATAGGTTTATGCCAAATGAAGCAGAAAAAATTGAGTAGGTTCGAATACAGTAGGGTCAGGAGAATGCTATTAACTGATTGCCCATAATTTTCGTTACGGTTTGTTTTCATGGACGTGTCCTCTCAACTGGAAATAATTTCTGGAATTTTTACAATACAAAATTCTTGTCGTGACATGTTAATTGTAATTATTAATTATGATATTCTTCATCATAATTAATAATTTTCTTAAATTATTAAAATTATGATATTATTACAATAATCCTCAAGATTCAATAATCCATTTATTTATTTTGTCTACATCTAAAGCTTGACAATTAATGCTTTTTCTTTTAAATTTTAGATTATTTTTCATCTAATTAATATTTTGTTAAATTTAAAATTTATATGAATTTTCATTTCTTTAAACTTGAATTAATTTGAACTTGCATTGATTAAAAATTCAATTAAACCACGTTTCAATTATGCACAATTATTGCAATTATTTTCAGCAATTTATTTTTATTTTAACTACTTTTCAACTATTTTTTTCAATTTTTAATATTTTAAAATTTTGTTTCTAAATCATAAATTTACTACACGACAAATTTCAATTATTTTTTCAACTATAAATTAAATTCATTATTTATTAATTATTGTATTTATTTTTAATTTCTTCCACCATTTTTCAATTACAAATTTGGCAATTTATAGTGATTTTCTTCAAATTACAATTAATTTCTTCAGTATCGAATTACAAATTCAAATTTAATTATCCTCTTCAATATTTTCAATAATTCTCTTCTATATGTATAATTATTTTTCAAATATTCTTCAATATTAAAAAAAATTGTTTAATTGCTTCAAATTATTATTAAATTTTTTATACTTTCTTGAAAAGTTAATTGTATTTTTCAATTATTTGAATGATTTTCCACCTTTTTTAATTATTTTACACAATTTTTTATAACTTTAAATATTTTTCAATTAATTTCCTAAATTGTCAATTATTTTTTCGCAAATTAAAAGTAGTTTTTTTTTTAATTTACCATTATTTCTATTATTTTAAAATTATTTTCTTTAACGTTGAATCATTTTCATTATTTCTAGATTAATTTCTTCCATTTTCAATTAATTATGTCAATTTACAATTATTTTTTAAAATTTGTATTTATTTTTCTCATTATGTTGTTATTTTCTCTACCTTTAAATTACTTTATTTATTTTTCAATTAATTGCCTAAATTTTCAGTCATTATCTCAAATTTAGATTATTGTCTTAAATTTTCAACTTTATAAATAATTTTTCAATTAATTTCATTTATTTTATTTTCTAATTCTTTCAATTATTTTCTCCAATTTCTAATTTATTAAATTCTTTTTCATAATTTTTAAAATTTTCAAAATTTTTTTTGAAATTTGAATTATTGTCTACAATTTTTAATGATTTTTAGGATTTTTAAATTATTCTATTCCATTTTCCATTACAAATTTTTAAAATAATTTTTCATTTACTTTCTTTTATTTAACGTATATTAACATATATATGTATGTCATTTTTTAAAATTATTTATTTATTCAAATTATTTCTCAAATTTAATTTAATATTTTCAATTTATCATTGTTTTTATCATATTTCAATTATTTTCTAAGACTTTTAAGTATTTTCTTCAAGTTTCAATTAGTTTCTTTAATTTGAAATTATTTTTAAATTATTTGGTTAAATTAAAAATTTTTAAAATAATTTTTTTAATTATTTTCTTTTACTTAAAATATAATTATTCATTCTTTTACAAATTTCAATTTCTTTTTTCAATTTACCATTTTTTATGTCATATTTAAATTATTTTCTTTATTTTTCAATTATTATTCATTCTTTTTCATAATTTCTAAAAGTTTTTATTAATTATCTGAATTCCAATTATTTTTATCTTTTTCCAATTATTTTCTTCATTTTTTAATTATTCTATTTTTTCTAATTAAATTTCTATTTTGCCTATTATTTAACTCAAATTTTAATTATTTTCTCTAATTTAGTTTTTATCATTTTGCAACTATATCTCTTAAATTTTCTTCATTTTTTTCAAACTTATCGTTCTTTTTATCATATTTCAATTATTTTTTCAATTTTAAATTATTTTTATAATTATTCAATTATTTCCCTAAGTTTTTAATTATTATTCTCAATTTATAAAGTTATTTTTTAAGATTTTTATATAATTTTTCTCAAATTTCAATTGTTATCTTCAATTTTTAATTATTTTTAATTATTTTCATCATTTCAAACATTTTTTGATTAATTATCTTAAATTTCAATTATTTTTATTTTTCGTCAATTCTTTTCTTCAATCTTTAATTATTCTCATTTTTTTCAATTATTATAATAATTATTATTATATATATGTAAATATATGTATATATGTAAATAAAATAAAAATAAAATTATTATTATGATTTATTTGAAATTTCATTATTTTTTTCATTTTATTATTGTTTTTATCATATTTCAATTTTAAATTATTTTCATCATGTTTCAATAATATCCCTTAGTTTTGAATTGTAATATTCTTATTTTGTAAAATTATTTTTTAAGATTTTTAAGCATTTTTCTCAAAATTTAATTTATTTTCTTTAATTTTAAAACATTTCTATGATTCTTTAAATAACTTTCCTCCATTTTTTAGTTATTTTCACTATTTTAAATGTATTTCTACGATTTTTAAGTACTATTCTCAAATTCCAAATAATTTTTGTTTAATTTTCAATTATTATTATTTTTTTTTTATAATTTTCAAAATTACCATTTTTTGTATCTGATACTTAATTATCTTCATTCTTTTTCATAAATTTTAAACGAATTTTAATTACTTATTTGAAATTTAAAATTATTTTCATAAATTTTCAATTACTTTTATCATTTTTCAATTACTTTCTCAAATTTCCAATTAATGTCAAGTGTTTAAATTAATTTATAAGATTTTCAAGTATCTATTTCTCTTTAATTTCAAATTATTTTATTTTTAATTTTTTTTCTTCAATTTTTAGACATCTTCATTATTTTCGAATTAATTTCCTAAATTTTCCATTATTTATCTCAAATTTCAATTATTTTTTTGAATTTTAATAATTTTCTCCAATTTTGCATTCTTCCTTCTTTTTCGATTAATTTCCAATATTTTCAAGTATTTTTCTTAAATTTAAATTATTTTCTCCAATTTTAAAACATTAATTTCTATTAATTTTCCTCAATTTTTAATTTCTTTCATTATTAATATTTGAAAAATAATTTACAAATTTTGCAATTACTTGTTTACATTTAAATTATGTAAATTTTTTTTTTATTTTCAAAATTTTATTAATTTTGTCAAACTTGTTTTTATTTATTTGTAAATATTATATTTAAATTTTATTATTCACCTTTTTACATTGTTTCTTTTATCTTTGTATATCGTTTTCTCGTAAATGAAACATTTCTGAAAATGTTGCATAAAGAAAGCATAAAGAAAAAAGCAACTAAAAAGGAATAAAGTGTGAAGTATAATTAAATAAAGAGATAGGAGTTGGTAGATGTATCAATTACCGTTATTAAGCGAAAAATCTTAAGCTCCCTGATGCTGAAGGGTGTCTGGAAATTTAAAGAGATCATTTATATGAAAGTTAATCCTCAGTGGATTCTCAGATTTCCGCGTGTCTCGTGTCCTTTTCTAGTGAAAGAGCTCACCTTCTTGCACCCTAAATTCTCATAAAATTAAGTCAAACGTTTCTGGGGTGACACCACTCGTTTTTTCCGGGTTAAAGGGAAAAATGTTAGAGGGATTAAAATCTCTACTAAAAATTTGTAAGAACAGAAGATTACAGTGAAGAAGTCATTTTATTTAAATAACATAACAAATATTAAATATATTTTAATATTTACATGCTTTTAACTTAAAAACCAAAAAATTATAACCTAAAAAATAGCTCTCCTACACAAACAATACAACAGTATTCCCGTTTCTCTAAACGTAAAACTTAGTTTCCGTTTTCAATAAACTTTCAATTTTCTTTATAACATTAATCATTTTTGTTTCTTTTGGTGCATAGTTGTCGTGCAGTTTGATTACTAGAACATCTTTATCATTAATTTTTTTAACCCTAACCTCATCCACTACAAATTCCATATCCTCAGGAATAACATGTAGGTCATTCCGACCTTTAGTAACACGAGTCACGTCTGCTACTCCGAATTGATTACTTAACCTTATTTCAAACAAAATTGGTTTCTTATTAGCATCACTCATTTTCATTAAAGAATGTACTACCACTTGACGTTTTCCAGAAACCAGCCTCTGAAACTCTATGGTGATAATTTGTTTCTCTCTGAATGACAAGTGTCTCAGAAATTCGTCCTCTCCAACTAATTCCTCACAATAAACCAAAATTGATTTTCTCGCCCATTCCTGTTCGGACTGTCTCAACGCCAATCTGGAATATGCCATTCTTCTTCTTTTCATAGCATTTCTTATATTCCGATGTTTAAAATTATGACGAATCGCATAGTAATCCTCAAATCTCAATGTCTCTCGACCTAAAGGTAGGTTCGTATACTCACGAAATGCTGTCGGTACATTAACAATTTCCTTACTGCCATAAATCTTCCCAATTCTTCTTTCCGCCTCGGTCAAATCACCTATCGTGTCCAGCTTCACTTCAAACAAAATATCATCAATGTACTTTGTATTTTTGAATTTCCATCTATCATAATCCGTTAGACCCTTCTTAACATTCCAAATATCTCGCACCATGCTCTCATAAGTCGGAACATAACTCTGACTTGGTTCCAATTTTAACACAAACTGTTGCAAATTCTCCGTAATTTTTTTTATACTCAACCCAGGCATTCTCAAAGCTATCAATTCCGCAGCTTTCTCGATACTGTTTAGTCTGGGTGTTTTAACAACATTCGAATTAAGCGAAATAAGTTTCCTACCCACATGTCGTACCCACCCTCTTGCTTCTATCGGTTCACTTACCAACTCCACACAAAGACTACTCTCTATCTTTCCCGGTTCGCAAAATCCAACTTTCTTCCCCCTAAACTCAACATCCTCGGAGATGAGAAAGTAACCTCTCTTGTCCGGATAATCTCGACCCAGGTCCACGATTCCATACTTAGACTCCATCTTCAAACTGTAAACGATCCTTCTTCCTTGAGTTACTAATCGGTCCGAAATGCCCATATGAGAACTAGACGCTTGCACCAGGGTGATATCCGGAAAAAAGAATTTTTTACCTTGCAATGTCATCAGATCCCTAATCTTATTCAAATCCCTAGTAACTTCTGTAAACACCAACTGTTTTGGATTTTCAACACTATCAACCTGGTCAAAAGCCAACTCGTAGAATCTTTTTCTCAACCGGTTCATCGCATCTCTGTCCGTTTTTAAAATAGACCACGTGTTCGGTTCTACTACCCGCAGAACATCTTCGGGAATACGCCTCAAGAGATCATTATCGTCCAATTTCCATTTAGTCAGTGATAACTTTCCATTTACGATGCTAACTTTTCTGTATATTATAGAACCTCCTTCAATTCCTGATGGTACGACAGGAATTCTGCCTATATTCCTAGAATTGGTCCTTAACTCTACATGCATGCCGAACAATTGCAGACACTCGGGTCCGAATAGATTAGACCCACCGGGATACATATACCTGAGGACTTGATGTCCCCGAAACTTTCCGACAACTTCGGGAATCATTCCGGCAAAATTATCCAACATTCGACCATTTCGATTCATTAGCGGAAGTGTCGCCTTCAATTGGGCAACAAGATTTTGAGATACCCCAAAACGTCTGCTGTTCGACAATATGTGCTGGAACAGCCTCCTGTAAAAACCCAATCCAAAACCGCTGATTCTGTAGAAAAACTCAAATCCGGGATCGAGAGTTCGAATCGAAGCGATGGACAAATCAAAGACTGCCTGTCTTGTTAGAAGCTGGGTAGTGACTGCTCTGGCTCCTGCTTGGAATATTTCCGAAAGTCCGATTCGGAGAGATACTTGTTCTGCGCCTGATCTTGTAATCGCATTTATCGACGCGACACCTCCCTCTAAAGCGAAACATCTGCTAATTACAGTTGAATATTTTGCGACTAATCCTACAAACGGAAGAAGAATAAGAAAGTCCAGGGAACATCTGAAAGAAGCTCCTACTGGGTTATTTTCTTTTATATAACCCACACAACTGTGAAATGGAATGAGAGAGAAAAGGATATCCTTCAATTTTTCTCGAAAGGTTTCATTTCGGTACAAATCTTGAAAATATGCTAGAACAATGCTTGTTTTCTCGAGTGACAATTTTTTGATAAAGGCAGTTGAATTTTGTTCTTCGGTTTTATATGTGTTACGTTTGTCAAATACTATTGGATTTTGAGGTTTTAGATTGGTTGCATTTCCTACAATTTTATCAAAATCATCTGAATTATCCTCTCTTGTAATGATGGTCAGCAGGCCATTGCTCATCTGTCTTAGAGCATAAAACTCTGTTTTTTCGTCTTGCTTGACTGAGAACAGAAAATAAATATCGTTGTTCATTTTTCGGGATTTTGGTGAACATAGTTGGCATCTCTGAGGATAAGTGGGAAGGAATACTTTCTGTGCGATAGAGTTTGGTGAATTTAGTTTCTGCAGTAACTCACTATTCTCAAGGGCTGTTTGGATTAGGAATATTTGAAGATCATTGAATCTATCCCAAACTTGAATAAATTGTTTGTTGTATTCTGTGTTTATGTCGGGTAATTCGGAACCGTTGCACACAAGCGAACCTGATGACAGATAATCCGTGACTGTACTTTCTAGATCTGTGTATTCAAATTTTCGGCAATTATTTTTTATTATGTTTTTGGCCATGTCGGCTCGATAGATGAGTTTGGAAATCTCGTACTCAAGTTTGTAATGAGGACTGTCCTTGACAGCTTCTTGTATTATATTCTTTTTACTGTCATCTAAGTATGAAAAAAAAGTTTTATACACATCATCCCAAAATGATGTCAAAGAAATATCATCTTGGTTATTCAAATTTGAAGTCACTTTCTGTTCTGTGAAATTGTTCTTAGCCCTGTGAGCGTAAAAGAATAGAGCTGGAATTGAAAATAATTCTACAAATAACGAAGAGTTATTATTATTATTATTTTCAAGAATCTCTGATTCGGTACTACTTGAAAGATGTATGTAGTCTTGAAAAGTGAGATTTGATAAGTTTGTTGATTTAGCGATTTTTAAGCCAACCATCGCGTATAAATAATTAATGTCCATTATATCCATATCTTCATCGGGTTCGGGAAAAATCGACCAGATGTAGTCTTGAAAGATTTTTTTAATTGACCACGAAGTAAGAGTCCAATTTCCCTTCGCCTTGGTGCAAGGATCGGAAAGCAGGAATCTATTAGAAAAGTCAAGGTACACTTGCTGTTTAAGAACTGACAATGTCAAATTTTCGGATGTACTTATTATTTTTGCTAAATATACGGGAATTCCTCCATAAGCGGAAAATAGTGTAGTACTGATAATATATTCGTAAGTTCGATTAACGTAATTTTCGTCAAGAGGACGTTCTTTTCTACCTTTGTAAAGATCTGTTCTTTTTAGGATTATATGTAAACAAATTCTTCTTAAGTCATTTTCATCATTAGAGTTAATTAGGTATTTAAAGAAGAGATTCAAAACAGGAATAGTCTGATTTTGTTTTTCGAGTGGAATTAAATTCTTATCGGAAAGAATTAGACTGATTCCATTAATGTAGTGACAGGCAGTTAGAAACTGAAATGGTTTCAAAGAGTGAATTAAGAGAGTCGTGTTGTTCATTATGAATATGAATTCATCCGGAATTGACTGAACAACAATGATGAACTCTACAGATGTAATTTGAAATTATGTCGATAGTCGTCTATTTTTTATCCAATTTTGTAAGTATCGGTTCTGCTACACCTGTAATTCAAATGAATATAGTTTCTTTACAATTATTATTTGCATCAGCCAAAAAAAGAAGGAATATAATTAGGATTAAATATAGAGACTTAGCATGTGAAATATTGTTGAGTTTTTTAAACCACATTAGGTAAGGATTTCAGAGTTCCTAATTCCCTCGAATTCATTTTCTGTTAATCCGAAACAGGATTATTATATACATTCGGGAATCCTAAATCCCCTCATTTTCTATTTCCCTATTCCGAGTTTTGCAATTGTTTTCGCTGTTCCACAACATCATTCCCTCAAATAAATATTCTGAAAATCCGGATTAAATAATTGTTTATTCCGCGATTCTAAATTCCTCCATTTTCTAATTCGGCAATTCCATATTCCGTCAAAACAAAATGCAACTTTTCATAATCCGATATTAAAAATCCCAATATCCTTCAATTCGGAATACGGAATTTTTAGGCTATCACATCCCGCATTATACCACAAATTAAGATTCTACAAATCCAGCTTACATGATTTTACATTAGAAAATTCTAAATTTCACCATTTCCCATATTCATATTCCGTCATTCCAAAAAGCATCTTGTCATATTATGACATTCGAAGTTCCAACATCTCTCAATCCAAAATTCCGAACTTAAAAATTCAATACACCGATTCCCTCAAATTAAAATTACTTAATTCCAGATTGCATAATTTTACATAAAGAAATTATAAAATCTACCATTTTCCAAATTCATATTCCGTCATTCCAAATTGCGTCTTGTCATATTATGACATTCGAAGTTCCAACATCTCTCAATCCAAAATTCCGAACTTAAAAATTCAATACACCGATTCCCTCAAATTAAAATTACTTAATTCCAGATTGCATAATTTTACATAAAGAAATTATAAAATCTACCATTTTCCAAATTCATATTCCGTCATTCCAAATTGCGTCTTGTCATATGATTTTCTAAAACCTAACATCCCTTAATTTAAAATTCCAAACTTCAAAATTCCGCACACCGATTCCTTCAAACTAAAATTCCTTAAATTCAGGTTGCATAATTTTACATTACGAAATTTTAAATTTCAACATTTCCCAATTCAACATTGCGTCATTCCAAATTGTATCTTATTATATTATGACCTTCTAAATTCTTAAATCGCTTAATTTAAAATTCCGAACTTAACAATTGAATACGCCGATTCCCTTAAATTAAGATTTCTTATATTCAGATTGCCCAATTTCACGTTACAAAATTAAAAATTTTTAAATTTTCTAATTCAATATTGCATCATTCCAAATGGCATCTTGTCATTTTATAGCATTTTAATTTCTTAAATCTCTCAATTCAGAATTTCGAACTTAACAATTGCAGACCCCGATTCCCTTTAATAATATTCCTTAAATTTAAATTGCATAATTTTACATTACGAAATTTTAAATTTCAACATTTCCCAATTTAAAATTGCGTCATTCCAAATGGCATCTTGTCATATTATGACATTTTAAGTTCTTAAATCTCTCAATTCAGAATTCCGAACTTAACAATTGCATAATTTTACATTACGGAATTCTAAATTCTACCGTTTTCGAAATTCATATTCCGTCATTCCAAATTTCATCTTGTCATATTATGACATTCTAAATTCTTAAATCCCTCAATACAAAATTCCGAACTTAACAATTCCATACACCGATTCCCTCTAATTAGGATTCCTTAAATCAAGGTTGCATAATTTTACATTACGGAATTCTAAATTCTACCGTTTTCCAAATTTCATCTAGTCATATTATGACATTCTAAATTCTGAAATCCCTCAATTCAAAATTCCGAACTTAAAAAATTTCATACACCGATTCCCTCAAATTAAGATTCCCTAAATTCAGATTGCATAATTTTACATTATGAAAATTAAAATTTCAACATTTCCCAATTTGAAATTGGGTCATTCCAAATGGCATCTTGTCATATTATGACATTTTAAATTCTTAAATCTCTCAATTCAGAATTCCGAACTTAACAATTGCATACCCTGATTCCCTCAAATTAGAATTCCTTAAATGAAGGTTGCATAATTTTACATTACCGAATTATAAATTCTACCGTTTTCCAAATTCATATTCCGTCATTCCAAATTTCATCTTGTCATATTATGACATTCTAAATTCTTAAATCCCTCAATTCAAAATTCCGAACATAACAATTCCATACACCGATTCCCTCAAATTAGGATTCCTTAAATCAAGGTTGCCTAATTTTACATCACGGAATTTTAAATTCTACCGTTTTCCAAATTTCATCTTGTCATATTATGACATTCTAAATTCTTAAATCCCTCAATTCAAAATTCCGAACTGAACAAAAGCATACCCCGATTCCCTCAAATTAGGATTCCTTAAATGAAGGTTGCATAATTTTACAATACCGAATTCTAAATTCTACCGTTTTCCAAATTCATATTCCGTCATTCCAAATTTCATCTTGTCATATTATGACATTCTAAATTCTTAAATCCCTCAATTCAAAATTCCGAACTTAACAATTCCATACACCGATTCCCTCAAATTAAGATTCCCTAAATTCAGATTGCAAAATTTCACATTACGAAATTTTAAATTTCAACATTTCCCAATTCAACATTGCGTCATTCCAAATGGTATCTTGTTATATTATGACATTCTAAATTCTTAAATCGCTTAATTTAAAATTCCGAACTTAACAATTGAATACGCCGATTCCCTTAAATTAAGATTTCTTACATTCAGATTGCCCAATTTCACGTTACAAAATTTAAAATTTTAACATTTTCCAATTCAATATTGCGTCATTCAAAATGGAATCTTGTCATTTTATAGCATTTTAATTTCTTAAATCTCCCAATTCAGAATTTCGAACTTAACAATTGCATACACCGATTACCTCAAATTAAGATTACTTAAATTTAAATTGCATAATTTTACATTACGAAATTTTAAATTCCAACATTTCCCAATTTAAAATTGGGTCATTCCAAATGGCATCTTGTCATATTATGACATTTTAAATTCTTAAATCTCTCAATCCAGAATTCCGAACTTAAGAATTGCATTCCCCGATTCCCTCAAATTAGGATTCCTTAAATGAAGGTTGCATAATTTTACATTACGGAATTCCAAATTCTACCGTTTTCCAAATTTCATCTTGTCATATTATGACATTCTAAATTCTTAAATCCCTTAATTCAAAATTCTGAACTTAACAATTCCATACACCGATTCCCTCAAATTAAGATTCCCTAAATTCAGATGGCATAATTTTACATTACGGAAATTAAAATTTCAACATTTCCCAATTTAAAATTGCGTCATTCCAAATGGCATCTTGTCATATTATGATATTCTAAATTCATAAATCTCTTAATTCAAAATTTCGATCTTAACAATTGCATAGCCCGATTCTCTCAAATTAAGATTGCTTAAATCCAGATTGCATAATTTTACATTACGGAGTTCTAAATTCTTCCATTTTCCAAATTCATATTCCGTGACTCCAAATAGAATTTCGTCATTATATATCATTCTAAATTGAAACATCCCTTAATTCGGAATTTTAAATGTTAAAGATGCACACCCGATTAAGATTAATCAAATTAAGATTCCTTAAATTCAGATTGCATAATTTTACATAACGAAACTTTAAATTTCAACATTACCCAATTCCAAATTGTGTTATTCCAAATGGCATTTTGTCACATTATGACATTCTAGACTCTTAAATCCCTCAATTAAAAATTTTGATCTATACAATTCCATACACCGATTCCCTCAAATTAAGATTCCTTAAATTCAGGTTTGCACAATTTTACATTGCAAAATTTAAAATTTTAACATTTCCAATTCAATATTGTGTCATTTCAAATGACATCTTGTCATTTTATGACATTTTAAATTCTTAAACCTCTCAATTTAAAATTCCGAACTTAACAATTGCATACCCCTATTCCCGCGAATTAACATTTCTTAAATTTAGATTGCATAATTTTACAATACGGAATCCTAAATTCTACCATTTCCCAATTCCATATTCCATCATTCCAAATAGCATCTTGTCATATTATGTCATTCTAAATTGAAAAATCGCTTAATACGGAATTTTGAATTTTAAATATGCACACCCGGATTCCTGCAAATTAGGATTCCTTAAATCCAGATTGCATAATTTTACATTACGGAATTTTAAATTTCACCCTTTCCCTTTCCCAATTTCATATTCCGTTATTCCAAACAACATCTTGTTATATTATGTAATTCTAAATTGCAACATCCCTCAATTCGGAATACCGAATTTTGAAGTTCCACACTCCGATTCCCTCAAATTAATATTCTGTAAATCCTGATTGCAGACATTTACATTCCGAAATTCTAAATCTCACAATTTCCTAATTGGGCATTTCGGTTTTAAGTTTTAATTCCCACAAGTCTATATTCTGGTAATGCGAATTCCTTCATTTAGTATCCCGAAATTTTAAATTTCTTTATATCATAGTTTGGATTTAATTAATTATCTAAAGTACCAGATTAGGACAGTTTTCTAACCTTTGTTTATCCTCTATGAAAATCCAAAGTTTCGGAATAAAACATGATGAATTGTAACATTTATCTGGTAACCAGTTAAACAATTCTGAATATTTTTTTATATTAGTAAAATTCTCTAATTGTAAATAAGCGAATTCTAACCTGATTTTGTCCTTGTGCTTATTTTCCAATTTTGTAAACTCAAAAACAATTTGGAGAAAAAAATTGTCAGAACCTCATTTTTTTGACCTTAGCTCCTCACTTGACGTTCCTTAACGGAAAAAGTATTTGACTTACCTAAAAGAATAAAATATTTTCAACAATTGAAATTCAGTCACGTTCATTAATATCTTTAAGTTCTTATTGAGCCATGAGTAATAATTTTTTTTTTAACAATTATGATTAATTTATTTATTCGAATTATTATTATTTATTCGAAGATATGCACAAAAAATATATAAACGTAATTAATAATGACAAATTGGGGGAAAATAATTGAAAAATTATTAAAAAATTGGTATTAAAGTGAAATGTGGATTGACTAAAATTTAAGTGAATTAAACTCTAAATAACAATTAAATTACTTTTGGAACAAAGTTTATGCTAAATAATTTATAATTATTGAAAACTGGTTAAATTAAAAATTAAATAAATATAGTTGATTCAGTTAAAGTTTTGATTGTTTTTATGATATTTTTGATCGAGGATTCAATTTTGATATTAATTGAAACATTAAAAATTAAAACTTTTATTGATTTTTTAATTACGGTTAAATAAAATTTACATTTTGATTAATTATAGTTCAAAATTTTGACGAATGTAAGTTTGGTTATTTTAAAGTTCGGGCAAATCGAAATTCAGGGATTTAGAAGTTCTTACAGTTCTAAATGTGAGTAGTTCAATATTCTGCTAAATACGAGTTCGGTAATTTTAAAGATTGGAAAAAATGCAAACTTAGTGTTCGGACGAATGCTATTTCTAGTAATTAAATGTTTTGAAAAATGCAATTTCAGTTATGTCAAGTTGAAAATGTTAAGAAATGCAAATCGCAAATCCGAGTTTAGTAATTTTTAAATTATAACAAATACAAATTCGGAAAGTTAAAAGTTAGAACAAATGCAAGTTCTGATAATTACAAATTCTGACAAATGCAAATTAAGAGAATTACGAATTTGGATAATTAAATTTCGGGAAATTTTATACGAAATATCCATCTTGGGTCACTGTTCATCTTGGGGCCCTCTCATTTACATTTACAAAATAAACAACCTACAAGGTTATGTTTGACATGTAAACAAACCTACTTTATTTTATAAGATTAACACTTACCTTATAATTTTACTCCAAAATAAACTTCGGACATGACGATCACTTATGCATATGTGCATATATGTATATGCGTTGGTCTATTCTGCTCGAAACTCGTAAGCCCCTGAACTTACGCCTTTGAACGTCTACAAAAATGTATAGTCTCTCTCTCAATCTTTAACCTACCTAATGCATTTGTCTCTCTCGCCTGCACAGTGTCTACAGAAAACAGCTATGTACTTTCTTATATAGGATTATAAACAATAAATTTTTAAGAAGTAATATTTCTTTGCTTAAAGTATTATTTAGAATTGTACATATATTTTTAACCTTAACTTATATAAATGTCTGCTAGATTAATTTAAAAGTCATCGACTTTCTATAACAATTTACCAAAATTATCAAATAACTTTTATTTTTAATTAACAAACACTGTTTGATATACGGTACGAGAAATTTAAACAGGTTATTAGTAAATCTAAAATGATAAGTTTTTGAAACTGAAAAACATTCTCAATAATAATTTGCTTTTCATAATTTTAAATTATGTACTAAAATATTGACTTAATTAGTTTAATCTGGATTCAAATAATTACTTTAATTTTAACATAATAAATATAGTACACTAAAAAAATTTTGGTGCAGCATCTGTACTTTAAAGTACAGTATCCGTCCCAAATGAAAAATTACGTTATTCAGTTAACTTCACTACGTTGAAAATCAATGCAAAATATTTAATCTGAAATTAACAGAATAATGAAATATTTCCATGGGACGGATACTGTACCAACATTTTTTCAGTGTAGGTTTCAGTTGTCATGAGAATAGCCTGCTGACGATTAGCCAATTGTTTGATATGTCAAACAGATGCACGTCTTTTAAAATGAATTTTTTTATTTACACACATGGTATGTAGGTTATTATTTACATTTTCTGAAAAATAATATATAATCGAATTTATAATAATCTATGGCGCATGTAAAATATATTGAGAAATCGTCAACAGGCCAATAGTACGATAGAAATTAATTATTAATTAAATCCCGATCTGTTCAAAATTTATCCGAATTCATAATCAGAGGCAAGGTTATGTAGTAAATTTTTTTTTAGAATCTGCGAAACAAGTATTTAATTTAAAATAATACACAGTTGTAACAATTTTGTGTTAAGTTACCGTACCATGACGGCGTAAAAGCGTTGGCGAAAAAATATAAATTAAACGAAAAAGTCAGTAAAGAGATTCCGAAATGCTCTCAATTTTACGAATAACATTCATCATCTTTGTCTCTTTTGGTTCAGGGAAATCATGAACTTTGATTACCAAAACATTCTGATTATTAATTCTTTCCCAACTAACCTTATCTACTACAAATTGCATATTTTCTGGAATAATATGTAGGGCTTTTCTCGTATTAATAACACGATTCACATCTGCCACTCCGAATTGATTACTTAATGTTATTTCGAAGAATAATCTAGACTTGTATAAATCCTCTACCTGGGTTAAAGAATCAATTACTAACTGGCGTCTTTCGAAAGTTTGCGTTAAAAATTTCATGTTGATGACCTGCTTAATTTTGTACACTTGGTGTTTTGAAACGTCTATAAATCCCATCAATGCCTCACCATAAAGTGTAATTGATTCTTTGGCCCATTTTTGATCACACTGTCTAAGAGCCAATCTGTACATTGCCAATTGTTTTCGCTCGATTCCATCCAAATCATACGTAATCGAATGTTTCACATCTGACCGAATTACGTAGTAATCCTCAAAATTTAAAATCTCCCGAATTGAGGGTACCTTACGATAAGCCTCAAAAGCTTCTTCTATCTTGCCAAAATCTCGTACGTTGTACAGATCTACAATTCTTTCCTTTGCTTGAAAGAACTCAGTGATTGTGTCCAGCTGCACCTCGTACAGAACGTCATCAATGTGTCTTGAATGTTGAATCCTCCAATTTTCGTAAACCAATGGTCTGGCGAGGTCACGAGAATAAAATTGAGCCACTTTGTCATAAGTGGGAACATGACTCCCGCTAGGCTCTAATTTTACAACATACTCTTTCAGAATTTTAATTATCTCTTCCTTTCGGCATCCGGGAATATTCCCGGCTATTCTTTCCGCAGCTTCTTCCACACAGTTTAGCCTAGGCTTCTTTAAAATACTCAAATAGGCTGAACTTCTCAAATCCAGGCGACTTTTCCACATACTTTTCCTATATGGATATCTTTTCAATTCGACGATTAAAATATTCTTTTTAACGCCATCAAAATATACGTTGTTTACATTGAACGGAACATCATTAGAAATTAGGAAGCGATTTTTAAATTCGGGTATAACACGATCCAAACTCACGATTCCATATTGGGACGGTAGTTTCAAATGGTAGACAATTTTCGTGTCTAGGGAGATCGGGTTTAAATTTTTCACATCGAGTGCATCTGAACTGTACTTTGTCAATGGAGTCACGTCGGTGAAAAAAAAATTTTTACCCTTCAATCCACGTAGGTAATTGATCAGGTTCACCCTATTGGTAATTTCCGAATAAAACAGCTCTATGGGATTTTGTAACCAAGGTTCATCAATTTGCATTAACGCTGTATCGTAAAACTTTAATCTCAGCTGCCTCATCATTGCTTTGTCGTTCTTGACAACAGACCACGTATTTTGTTCAAGTGAGTGTAAAATATTAGATTTAGGAATGTTGACAAATTCGTTTGGAATTAAAAAATCATTGTTGTCTAACCTGTATTCACTGACCGACAACTGCCCATTTTCGATACTGACTTTTTTGTAAACCATAGTGTTGTCCACAACTCTAGATGGCACCACTGGTATTTTCTCTAAACCTCCAGCAGTGGTTCTCAATTCCGCACGTATTCCGAATAATTGCAAACATTGTGGGCCAAACAAGTTAGAGCCAAGGGGATATCTGTATCTTATGACTTGATGTTCCTTCAACATACCTACAACTTCCGGTACCATTCCTTCCAAATTCGACAAACGACTACTTTGTTTAATTAGCGGAAGTGCGGTTTTCAATTGGGTTAACAAATTTGAAGATATTCTGAAATTTTCCTGATTTAACAAAATGTGCTCAAACAACCTTATGTGAAAGTTTACTCCAAATCTGCCTACTCTATAGAATAACTCGAAACCAGGATCTAGGGTCCGAATAGATGCGATCGACAAGTCCCTTAGTGCCTCTCTTGTTAGGACCCGAGTTGTAATTGTTCTGCTCGCTGCTTCAACTATTTCCGAAATTCCAGTTCGGAGAACTGCTTGACTAGTACCCGCTCTTGTAATAGTATTTATTGCCATGGTACCTCCTTCTAAAACAAAACTTCTGCCTATTATGGAGGCATATTTTGCGGCAAATCCAACTATCGGAACTAGAAATATGACAGAAAGAGTACAACTGACATAAGCGTCTCCTGTATGTCCTTTTTTTATGTCTCCCACGCAGGAATAGAATGGCACTAAAGAAAGAAGGAAACTCTTCACTTTCTCTTGCCTAGTTACATTCCTGTATTCCTCCTTCAATTGACCAACAAACGTTTTCGTCCTGTCATGTGCTAAATATTCTATAAAAACCGAAGCATTTTGATTCTTATCCTTTAGTAACATAATTTTTGCAACTACCGGCACAGCGTTGTTTACATTGCCCACTTCTAGGTCGAAATTAGTCTTATTTTCATTCCTGATTAGTAAAATCAACGCATTCCCGGTCTGCTTTAAAGCGTAAAAATCCTCTTGATCATTCTGCACTATTGCAAAAAGTAAATAGATGTTTGGGTTGGTTTCTAGTCGGCAAAATATAGAACACCACCGCTTCGCAAGACGAGCGGTGTATACGTAAGTATTAGGTGAGTTCATTTTATTCAGTAAATCCGCATTCTTTAGAGCTTGTCGAACAACTCCCTTTTCGATCTTGTAGTACGTATGGTTAATTTCGTTAAACTGCTTCTCATACTCTTTGTTCAAGTCGGGTACTTCATAATCAAAACACAAGCTCCTCCCTGATAGAAATTCTCGAATTATAAAATCCTTTAAAGGCAATTCCTGTAAATTTTTGCAATGTTGTTTCATTAACTGTTCAGCCATTTGTGCCCGATTGATGATCTTCTTAAAGTCATTCTCAAGTTTGACGTAAGGATTCTCCTTGATGAATTCCTGCAGGACATTACGTTTCGTTTGATTTAAATAGGAAAAAAATATCCTGTATGCCTCATCCCAAAACGTACTGTTCAGAGAAGTTATATCCTGTTCGAAAAATTTGGTCCCTGTTTGGTTTGCGTAATAAAATAAAGCCGGAGTTGAAAATAGTTCTACAGACAAGGAGGTGGTTTCATTACTCAAAATCAGCGATTCTGAACTAGTCGCGAGTTGTATGTAGTCATCAAAACTGAGATTTGATAGATGAACAGTTCTAGCGATTTTTAAACCAACCATTGCGTATATATAATCAACATCCAGTATGTTCATGTCATCTTCTGGTTGGGGAAATACTGACCAAAGATAGTCTTCAAAGATTTTTTTAATCGACCAATCAGACAGCTTCCAATTTCCGTTTCCTTTTGAACAAGGATCCAAAATCACGTAACTGTTAGAAAAATCAAAGTACACTTGTTTTTTGAAATTTGAAAGTGTCAAATTTCTGTTCATAACTATTCTGCCCGCTAAATATCCGGGAATGCCTCCATAGTGGGAAAATAAAGAGTTAGTGATAAAGTATTCATAGGTCTGATTTACGTAATTATCATCAAGAGTTTCGTTATCCTCACCTCCGTAATGATTAGTTCCATGTAGTATTTCTCGCAGGAAATTTTTTTTTATATTCAGTTCATTGTTGTTCGTTTCAAAGGATTTAAAGAAAGCATTTAGCACAGGAATCAAATGATTTTGTTCTTCGTATGAGATTAAATTTTGTACGAAAAGCAGCAAACTGAGACTGTTAACATAGTGACAGACAGTTAGAAATTGAAACGATTGCCAGGATTGAAGTAAGAAAGTTGTGTTGTTCATTATGAATGAATGCTAAAGAGCATGAATGGAAGAAGAAATTTTCTGTAGTCGAAAAAGTTTGCAATAATGCCGGCAGTATTGGAGTCTTCTTTCAATTTCGTATTTTATAATTCTCCAATGCCTGGAATCATCAATATATTTCTTTTATTAAGATAACCATTATTTTACTTTTGAAACTATTTTTAGTACTCTCTTGAATATGAATTTGTTAGAAGTAACTAATTTGTCTGTAAAAAGTCAGCCAAAATTGTGGGACCACTTTCAAAAATGGGATTAAAAATATGATTGTCTTAAAATGGCGATAACTCTTTCACATATCAGCGAATTAAAACTTGTCATAGATCATTGGAAAGCTTATAAAATTTGCTATAAAATGGTCCTATTTAAAAGATTTTTTAAATAACACAAACGGAGATTTAACATGATAAATAGTGGATATTTCTTTTTTTTTGTGGATTTTAATTGTTCAAGGTTGATAAGCTGCATTTTCTAGAAAAGTAATTGGAAAACTTTGAAATTAAGCTAAAGTAAACCATAAACTATTAGCTTTAAAATAAGCCGAAGAAAATTAAAATATATATTATGGTTCAAAAGTTATATGTAAATGTGTACAAAGAACAAAACGCAACAAGTGGAGCGAAATCTAGAATCGTTGGGTTTTTTCATATCAGTTTAATGGGCTGCAATTTCTAGAAAAGTAATTAAAAAACTTTGAAATTAAGCTAAAGTAAACCTTAAACTATTAGCTTTAAAATAAGCCAAAGAAAATTAAAATATCTTGACTGCACTGTTAAAAAAAAAAAAAAAAACGCACTTTACACCAAAAAGTGCGAAGAAAATGCAATGCATCCTTAAAAGTATTGATTTTTTGTAAGTTACACTTTTAAATTGCAACGCCAGTGTTACGGTGCGAAGTTGTTATGACACATGAGACATCAACACTGATTAGTGCGAGTGCCACTCGCGATTACACATAACCTACAATCACATCCATAAAAACACAAATTCTAAACTATCAATACACATTTTTACTCAAAAGTCATACACTCAAGTTAATATTTAAAATTGTCAAGAGCACTAATGATATTACACACAGCTAAACAACAAAGCCACAAACGTTTTAATGGTTATGCTCAACAGAATTGACAACGCAAACATAACATATGACAATATGACATACGAATTTTTTGTAAAAGAGAATATATTTTTCAAATTCTATTCTATGTGGCACTTAAAGATCCTAAGTATTTTTTAAATTCTTGAACATATGTTCAAATAAAAACAAAATTTAAGAAGAAATTAACAAAAATATATTCATAATTTATGGAAACAAAAACGGTTTTAAGGCTAGAGGCAACATATCAATTTTTGTAAAGCACAAAATTTACTTGAAATTCTATTCAACATGGCACATAAAATTGCTAAATATTTTTTAAATATTCTTTAAGATATTCTAATTTCCTAATTTCAAAACTCTATTTAATGATATTATAATTAATTATGGAAACAAAATCAGGTTTTAGAATAAAGACAAAATATAAATTTTTGTAAAACCGAATACTCTTTCCGAATTCTATTCTATGTGGCAAATAAATTTCTGAAATATTGTTTTAAATTCTTTAAGATATTTGTATTCGAACCTGCATTTAAAAAAAATAAGAAGATATTTTTATCATTTATGGGAACACAATCAGGTTTTAGAATACAGACCAAATAAAAATTTTTGTAGAATTGAATATTTTTTTAACATTCTATGGCAAATAAATTTTCCAAATATTATTTTAGAATATTTACGGAAATCCAAATTCAGAACAATATTTAAAAAAAATAGCTGATATTTTTACTATTTATGAGAAGAAAATCAGTTTTTAGACCAGAGACCAAATAAAAATTTTTGTAGAATTGAATATTTTTTACACCTTCGATGGCAAAAAAATTTCCCAAATATTATTTTATAATCTTAAAGAAAATCCAAATTCAGAATTAAATTTAAAAAAAAATAGCTGATATTTTTATAATTTATGAGAACGAAATCAGGTTTTAGACCTGAGACCAAATATCAATTTTTGTTGAATCGAATATTTTTTACACATTCTATGGCAAATAAATTTCCCAAATATAATTTTAGAATCTTTAAGAAAATCCAAATTCAGAATTGAATTTAAAAAAAAATAGCTCATATTTTTATTATTTATGAGAAGAAAATCAGGTTTTAGACCTAAGACCAAATATCAATTTTTGTAGAATCAAATAGTTTTTACACATTCTATGGAAATAGAATTTCCTAAATAGTATTTTATAATCTTCAAGAAAATCCAAATTCAGAACAATATTTAAAAAAAATTGCTAAAATTTTTATTATTTATGAGAAGAAAATCAGGTTTTAGACCAGAGAGCAAATGTCAATTTTTGTAGAATCGAATATTTTGTACACATTCTATGGCAAATAAATTTCCCAAATATTATTTTAGAATCTTTAAGAAAATCCAAATTCAGAATTGAATTTAAAAAAAAGCTGATATTTTTGTTATTTATGAGAAGAAAATCAGGTTTTAGACCAGAGACGAAATGTCAATTTTATAGAATCGAATATTTTGTACACATTCTATGGCAAATATATTTCCCAAATATTATTTTATAATCTTTAAGAAAATCCAAATTCAGAATTGAATTTAAAAAAAAAAGCTGATATTTTTGTTATTTATGAGAAGAAAATCAGGTTTTAGACCAGAGACGAAATGTCAATTTTGTAGAATCGAATATTTTGTACACATTCGATGGAAAATAAATTTCCCAAATATTATTTTGTAATCTTTAAGAAAATCCAAATTCAGAATTGAATTTAAAAAAAAAATAGCTGATATTTTTATAATTTTTGAGAACGAAATCAGGTTTTAGACCTGAGACAGAATATCAATTTTTGTAGAATCGAATATTTTTTTCACATACGATGGCAAATAAATTTCCCAAATATTATTTTAGAATCTTTAAGAAAATCCAAATTCAGAATTGAATTTACAAAAAAAAGCTGATATTTTTGTTATTTATGAGAAGAAAAGCAGGTTTTAGACCAGAGACGAAATGTCAATTTTGTAGAATCGAATATTTTGTACACATTCTATGGCAAATAAATTTCCCAAATATAATTTTAGAATCTTTAAGAAAATCCCAATTCAGAATTGAATTTAAAAAAAAGATAGCTCATATTTTTATTATTTATGAGAAGAAAATCAGGTTTTAGACCTAAGACCAAATATCAATTTTTGTAGAATCAAATATTTTTTACACATTCTATGGAAATGGAATTTCCTAAATAGTATTTTATAATCTTCAAGAAAATCCAAATTCAGAACAATATTTAAAAAAAATTGCTGGAATTTTTATTATTTATGAGAAGAAAATCAGGTTTTAGACCAGAGAGCAAATGTCAATTTTTGTAGAATCGAATATTTTGTACACATTCTATGGCAAATAAATTTCCCAAATATTATTTTAGAATCTTTAAGAAAATCCAAATTCAGAATTAAATTGAAAAAAAATAGCTGATATTTTTATTATTTACGAGAAGAAAATCTGGTTTTAGACCAGAGAGCAAATGTGAATTTTTGTAGAATCGAATATTTTGTACACATTCTATGGCAAATAAATTTCCCAAATATAATTTTAGAATCTTTAAGAAAATCCAAATTCAGAACAATATTTAAAAAAAATAGCTGATATTTTTACTATTTATGAGAAGAAAATCAGTTCTTAGACCAGAGAGCAAATGTCAATTTTTGTAGAATCGAATATTTTTTACACATTCGATGGCAAATAAATTTCCCAAATATTATTTTAGAATCTTTAAGAAAATCTAAATTCAGAATTGAATTTAAAAAAAAAGCTGATATTTTTATTATTTATGAGAAGAAAATCAGGTTTTAGACCTAAGACCAAATATCAATTTTTGTAGAATAAAATATTTTTACACATTCTATGGCAAATAAATTTCCCAAATATTATTTTATAATCTTTAAGAAAATCCAAATTCAGAATTGAATTTAAAAAAAAAATTGCTAATATTTTTATAATTTATGAGAAGAAAATCAGGTTTTAGACCAGAGAGCAAATGTCAATTTTTGTAGAATCGAATATTTTTTTCACATTCGATGGAAAATAAATTTCCCAAATATTATTTTGTAATCTTTAAGAAAATCCAAATTCAGAATTGAATTTAAAAAAAAAATAGCTGATATTTTTATAATTTTTGAGAACGAAATCAGGTTTTAGACCTGAGACAGAATATCAATTTTTGTAGAATCGAATATTTTTTTCACATTCGATGGCAAATAAATTTCCCAAATATTATTTTAGAATCTTTAAGAAAATCCAAATTCAGAATCGAATTTAAAAAAAATAGCTGATATTTTTATTATTTATGAGAAGAAAATCAGGTTTTAGACCAGAGACGAAATGTCAATTTTGTAGAATCGAATATTTTGTACACATTCTATGGCAAATAAATTTCCCAAATATAATTTTAGAATCTTTAAGAAAATCCCAATTCAGAATTGAATTTAAAAAAAAGATAGCTCATATTTTTATTATTTATGAGAAGAAAATCAGGTTTTAGACCTAAGACCAAATATCAATTTTTGTAGAATCAAATATTTTTTACACATTCTATGGAAATGGAATTTCCTAAATAGTATTTTATAATCTTCAAGAAAATCCAAATTCAGAACAATATTTAAAAAAAATTGCTGGAATTTTTATTATTTATGAGAAGAAAATCAGGTTTTAGACCAGAGAGCAAATGTCAATTTTTGTAGAATCGAATATTTTGTACACATTCTATGGCAAATAAATTTCCCAAATATTATTTTAGAATCTTTAAGAAAATCCAAATTCAGAATTAAATTGAAAAAAAATAGCTGATATTTTTATTATTTACGAGAAGAAAATCTGGTTTTAGACCAGAGAGCAAATGTGAATTTTTGTAGAATCGAATATTTTGTACACATTCTATGGCAAATAAATTTCCCAAATATAATTTTAGAATCTTTAAGAAAATCCAAATTCAGAACAATATTTAAAAAAAATAGCTGATATTTTTACTATTTATGAGAAGAAAATCAGTTCTTAGACCAGAGAGCAAATGTCAATTTTTGTAGAATCGAATATTTTTTACACATTCGATGGCAAATAAATTTCCCAAATATTATTTTAGAATCTTTAAGAAAATCTAAATTCAGAATTGAATTTAAAAAAAAAGCTGATATTTTTATTATTTATGAGAAGAAAATCAGGTTTTAGACCTAAGACCAAATATCAATTTTTGTAGAATAAAATATTTTTACACATTCTATGGCAAATAAATTTCCCAAATATTATTTTATAATCTTTAAGAAAATCCAAATTCAGAATTGAATTTAAAAAAAAAATTGCTAATATTTTTATAATTTATGAGAAGAAAATCAGGTTTTAGACCAGAGAGCAAATGTCAATTTTTGTAGAATCGAATATTTTTTTCACATTCGATGGAAAATAAATTTCCCAAATATTATTTTGTAATCTTTAAGAAAATCCAAATTCAGAATTGAATTTAAAAAAAAAATAGCTGATATTTTTATAATTTTTGAGAACGAAATCAGGTTTTAGACCTGAGACAGAATATCAATTTTTGTAGAATCGAATATTTTTTTCACATTCGATGGCAAATAAATTTCCCAAATATTATTTTAGAATCTTTAAGAAAATCCAAATTCAGAATCGAATTTAAAAAAAATAGCTGATATTTTTATTATTTATGAGAAGAAAATCAGGTTTTAGACCAGAGAAGAAATGTCAATTTTGTAGAATCGAATATTTTGTACACATTCTATGGCAAATAAATTTCCCAAATATTATTTTAGAATCTTTAAGAAAATCCAAATTCAGAATTAAATTAAAAAAAAATAGCTGATATTTTTATAATTTATGAGAACGAAAACAGGTTTTAGACCTGAGACCAAATATCAATTTTTGTAGAATCAAATATTTTTTACACTTTCTATGGAAATGAAATTTCCTAAATATTATTTTATAATCTTTAAGAAAATCTAAATTCAGAATTGAATTTAAAAAAAATAGATGACATTTTTATAATTTATGAGTACGAAATCAGGTTTTAGACCTGAGACCAAATATCAATTTTTGTAGAATCGAAAATTTTGTACACATTCTATGGCAAATAAATTTCCCAAATATTGTTTTAGAATCTTTAAGAAATTCCTAAATTCAGAATTAAATTTAAAAAAAATAGCTGATATTTTTATTATTTATGAGAAGAAAATCAGGTTTTAGACCAGAGAGCAAATGTCAATTTTTGTAGAATCGAATATTTTTTTCACATTCGATGGCAAATAAATTTACCAAATATTATTTTAGAATCTTTAAGGAAATCCAAATTTAGAATTGTATTTAAAAAAAATATATATGATATTTTTATAATTTATGGGAACAAAATCATGTTGTATACTAGAGGCCATATATCAATTTTTGTATGACTGAATATCTTTTCTAATTTCTATTCTATGTGTCATATAAATTTCCCAAATTTTAATTGTTATTTTTTAAGATATTTAATTTTTAATACTGTATTTAAAAAAATTTAATGATATTTCTATTATTTTATGGAATCAAAAACAGGTTTTAGAATAGAGACAAAATATTTATTTTGGTCAAACCGAATATTTTTTTCGAATTCTATTCTATGTAGCACATAAATTTCCTAAATATTATTTTAGATTCTTTAAGATATTTTAAATTCAGAAATGTATTATATAAATTATAAAAATATCATTTAATTTTTTTAAATACAATTTTAAATTTAAAATATCTTTAAGAATCTAAAAAAATAATTGGGAAATTTATGACACATAGATTAAAATTTGGAAAAAATTTTCTGTTTTACAAAAATTGATATTTTGTCTCTATTCTAAAACCTGTTTTTGTTTTAATAAATTATAGAAATATTATCCAATTTTTTTAAATACAGTTTTGAGTTTGGAATATCTTAAAAAAACTAAAACAATATTTTGGATATTTATTTGCCACATAGAATACATTTTGTAAAAAACATTCGATTCTACAACAATTGATATTTTTCTCTATTATAAAACCTGTTCCTGTTTTTCTAAATTATAAGAATAAATTCCAATTGTTTTTAAATACAATTCTGAATTTAAAATATCTCAAAGAAGCTGAAATAATATTCGGGAAATTTATATGCCACATAGAATAGACTAGAGAATTGAATAAATTGATATGACATTATTTTCAATACTTTGTTTAGGTTATGTCGTCGAGTAATCTTTTTTTGTTTTCATTTATTTCTGTGTTTTATTGTTTTTCACTTTATATATTAAGTTACATTAGGTATATTATGCTTTTGATAAACTGGATTTATCATATTTAAATATTTAGTAATCATTTAGTTTACTAATAATGGGCTGTTTCAATTTTGAACGTGGGAAAAACATGTCGCGCGTTCGCGCATTGGAAACTTCTAGTCATGTCATATATATAGTTGTCTGCTAGTGGATTTAATGAAAACGAAAATTAGAAGAAAACGTAAAAATGGCTATTCTCAGATGTTGACAAAGGGGGCGAAGAGAGGGACAGTTAGACAAAGAAACTGACAATCGCACTTTTTGGTGCGATTTGATAGTCCGTTTACACCGCTTGGTTGTAAATGCCAATTTGTTTTAAGTTTACACTCGGCCGGTGTAGTGCACGGCCAAAATCGCACCGATTTCTTAACACCGGTGTAAAGTTGTAAGCGCATATACCATTTTTTTAACAGTGTGGTTCAAAAGTTATATGGAAATGGCTACAAAGAACAAAACGCAACAAGTGAAGCGAGCACTATAGAATCGAAGCGTTTTGTTCTTTATACACATTTACTTGTAACTTTTAAATCAGTCAAGATTTTTTAATTTTCTTCGGCTTATTTTAAAGGTAATAGTTCAAGGTTTAAATTAGCATAGTTTCAAAATTTTCTAACTACTTTTCTAGAAAATGTAGCCCACCAAACTTGAACAATGAAAATTCACAAAAAGCGCAAAGTTTACCTGTTTTCAAAACAATGAATCTCTATTTCTATTAATCAAAAAAAAAAATCTTAAAAATAGTTCTTTTTGCGGCAAATTTCATAAGCTTTCCAATGGCCTACAAAAGTTTTTATTTTGATAATATTTGACAAAGTTATCAACATTTTAAGAATGTCATGTTTTTAATCCCTTTTTTGAAAGTGGTCCCACAATTTTGGCCGGTAGTTTTATTTAATTTGTCATATTTCTACTAATTTTGTATAAAATACCTGATTATTGTACAAATTCGTTTTTAAGTTATTTTTAAAATAAGTTACAGTTTAGTAAACCGAGGAATCGGTTATAAGAAAAAATAGACAAGGCATACTAGAGAAAAAAAATATATATTCTATATACTGACATTTAAATACTTAGAAACGTAAACCAAATAAGAATTTAGTCATCTGTTTTCTTTTATTTTCTGATTTCTCAATTTGAGTTCTATTTTAAAATCTTAAGGTGTTAGAAAAGAGAAAAACAGATATCACGTTCTCTGTCACTCAAATAATTTAATTTAAATTTGAATCCCAGATCTGACTTTATTAATAATTTTTTATCTCAGGCTTCATCATTGATTTCTCAAACCATCTGAACAAAAAAAAAAACATTTAAAGATTAAACAAATAAATTAATAATTTTGTACTCATTTTCTAGAGTTTAAATTAAAAGTTTTTTAAAATAAATTTACCAACAAAATCAAGAAATCAGAATTTTTTCTTATTAACAATTTTTCAAAATAAAAAGAATTCTTTTCAACAAAACAAACAAATATTTATTTTATTTATTCAAAACTTACTTCTCAAGAATTTGTCAATAACAAATTTTAGCTAGCTAAATCAATCTAAATCAATTTACAATTTCCAATATCTCTAGACATTATTCGTACGAAGAACACCTCTCTTAAGAGATCTGCTGTTTATAAAGTTTTGGCCCCTGAAATGCAGAATGTCAAATTATCATATTCTTAACAAAATTCTTATTATTTATATTTAATTTTTTTTTAATATAAATTGTTTATTTATTTTATTTAAATTCTAAATTAATCACTAAACAAAAAAAAAATTATTTTTTATCCAGAAATTAGTTATTTTTAACATATTTAGATTTAGGGTGAAGTCATGTGCGGCGGATGAGGGGATCAGGGGAATAGAATAGGTCCCTAATCCCTTAATCCTTCGCATGTGACTTCACTCTTAAAAAGTAAAATAATTGGTTATTATATCCAGATAAACGTCATTCCTGAATTTTTTAGATCTTTTATTTAAATAAGAATATAATATTTCAAAATTGAATCAATTTGTTGAAAAATGTCAAAAATAGTTGAAAATCGAAGAAGGAAAGTGAAATTTGAAGAAATTCGTTAGAAAATGACAAAAATAAAAAATATGCGCATCTTTTTTCTAAACCAAAAATCTATAATTAGTGACGTGTAACTCGAGATTTTTCACAGTAATAAAACATATTTCCTTATCACTTTAGTATGCGAGTGCATTTATACTTATATTATGAACAATAAATTTTAAAAAAGTGATATTTCTTTGCCTTAAGTACAAAATAAAATTAATATATTAATTAAAAAATTAATATAAAATGTAATGATATATCAAATACCTTTTGTCGAGACGTTGACAGCAATTGCTCAAATTCTGGAACCAATTGTCGTGTTCGCTTTAAACAGATTATAACAACCAATATAAAGTATTAAAAATCACACTTGTATAAAAATGTACAAAATTAAAATTAACTAACAACTATTAAGGTTGCTTTCATTTTAACGTAAACAGAAAAACAAGGAATATATAACGTACAGAAACAATTGAAAAAGCATGCGTAACTTTGAAATTTCAATCTTTAAATAACAATACCTGACAATTGGTGCCGACTCGGTAATTCAAAATTATCAAATAACGTTTATTGCTGACAATAATTAACCAATTGTTTGATATGTCAAACAGACGTACGTCTTTTAGAATAAACGTTTTTATTTACACACATGATATGTAGATTATTATTTGCATTTTTTGAAAATTAATATATAATCGAATTTATAATAGTCGACGGCGCACGTGAAATACATTGAGAAATTGTTAAAAGGCTAATATGCGATAAAAATTAACCCTGCTAAAAAAATCGGAAAATAAACAGATAAAATCCGGATAGAAATCAGATAAAAGACACTGTGCAGGCGAGAGAGACAAATGCATTAGTTGAGTTAAAGATTGAGAGAGACACTAGACATTTCTGTAGACGCTCAAAGGCGTAAGTTCAGGGGCTTACAAGATTTGAGCAGAATAGACCAATTCGATAATTGCTTATATCTAACTTTTAACTTCCCGAATTTGTATTTGTCATAATTAAAAGATTACTAAACTCGCATTTGCGATTTGCATTTCGTAAAATTTTCAACTTGACATAACTGAAATTGCATTTTTCAAAACATTCAATTACTAGAAATTGCATTTGTCCGAACACTAAATTTGCATTTTTTCCAATCTTTAAAATCATCGAAATCATATTTAGCAAAATATTAAACTACCCACATTTAGAACTCTAAGAATTTCTAAATCCCTGAATTTCGATTTGTCCGAACTTTGAAATAACCAAACTTACATTCGTCAAAATTTTGAAACACCCGAATTTGCATTTGTCCGAACTTTGAAATCACTGAACTCACGTTTGGTTGAATTTTAAAATCTCCGAATTTGCATTTGACTGAACTTTATAGTGACCAAACTTGCATTTATTCGAACTTTCAAATTACCAAATTACCTATTGGTTGTTAATCAGAATACGTTTTATAATACACGTTTACGGAAAAATAAAAAAAAACACGATAAAGTTGTTAGATCACGAAATAAAGATAAATTTTAAAGCCTTTACACATTTTTCTTTTTAGTATAATATATTTTTCTTTTTCTTTTTTTAATAAAAAATTGTAAAAATAAAATTTTTAATTTATTTGTATATAATAAATAAAAATTTATTATAATTTAATTACATTTCTTTCAATTAATTTTCCAATTTAATTTCATGATTGTAAGGAAAATTTGTTTTTTTAAGCAAAAGTTTTTAAACAATAAACAAATTGAAAATAAATAATAAAATCTAAAGTTTTCTGAAATTTATTTTAGAAAATAAAAATTGAAATATTTCTTTAAAAATAAAAAATAGCCTTTATAATATTTCCAGAAAAATATATATTATACTGTATATATAGACAAATAAGTACGTTTTTTAATCTAGAATATTTTATCAACAGGACAAATTATTATAAAATAACAATTGGAGAAGTTATAAAATTAAAAAAAATGATTGAAATTGAGATAAAAAATTAAAAATTTAGGAAATTAATAAAAAAATAATGAAAATTATTGAAAAATTGCAGAAAATAATAAAAAAATAATTTAAAAAATTATATATTATATTTTAAATAAAAAAAGATAAAAAAAAATTCTGAAAAATACTTGAAATTTTTAGAAGTTCATTGAAAAAAGCAAAAGAAAATAATTAAGAAATTGTTTAAAAAATTAAAAATTGAAGACAAAAATCTGAATTTGAGATAAGAATTGAAAATATTGGGAATTAATTTAAAAATAATTAAAATAATTAAAACACAGAAAAAATAATTGCAAAATGATAAAAAGAAGTGAATATTGAACAAAATAATTGTATAATTGAACGAACTTACCTTGTGAAGTTCAATTGAAATTGTATAAGCGCCTCCTCCGAATAGATCAACTCGTAGTCCCCCTACTCCATGTCAATGTTGCCACAATTTTAAAGAATAAAAATGAAAAATTGCGCAAACACCGTGCGCACACGTCTCACCCTCCTGTGTATCTTCATTATTTAAAGCGTATCGTAATTATTATAATAGGGAATTATCTAAATTATTAGATAATGGGCTAGTGTTACACCACTGAGGGTGGGTTTGATCTATTCGGAGGAGGCGCTTATACAATTTCAATTGACCTTCACAAGGTAAGTTCGTTCAATTATACAATTGTATTTCGCGCCTCCTCCTCTAGATCAACTCGTAGATGTTGAAAGCTATAATTACGGTTATAGTAAATGGGAAAATTTTAAAAGAGCATTTATTACAGAATAAACAGAATTTTGTTTTATTTAGTATTAAATAACTAGAATTCAAAACTTCTAACACAAAACTTCCAATTTAAAACACTTCTAGTTTTAAATAAAATACAATTTTATGATTTAACAGCTTAGAATTACGTTTGCAAATTGTTGATTGTTAGCAACAACTTTTCTATCATAAAATTTCGCAAAAGTTTTGGAACTTTGTGTCCAACCTGCCGTTTTTCGAATAATGTCGACATCGACTCCCAATCTCTTGGCCGCTGAAGTGGACGCATGACGTGTACTATGAGAAGAAAAAACTTCAGTGTCTATTCCACAATCAGATAACACTTGTTTCACCCAACGACTTAATGTTTGTGAGGTGATTTGTCTGTACGGTTTTTGATATGAGATAAAGAGATTCTTTTCTGAGTTACGCAACTCTTTTGTTTTTTGTAAATAACAATTTAAGGCAGACGCTACACAAATCTTTTTTTCCGAAAAATAGGGTAAAATTAACAAAGGTTGAGACTTATTTCTATGAGACGTTTTTATGCGTTCAGGAACTCTAATTTCGATTGAAGATTCGGTAAATTTGATATTATCAATTTTGATTAAGGAAAAGGTCTGCATTCTGTGTCCTGTGACCAAGGCAAGCAGTGTTATAAATTTTTTGGACAAATTCTCTAAGCTCAAGGATTCATTTAAACTATTAGATCTGTAGTAATCAAGAACTTGTTTAGGGTCCCATGTTGATTCGTATCGAGGTTTTGATGGTCTTAAACTTGACACACCTTTAAAAAAACGTTTAATAACGACGTTATTTGCGATATCTGAATCTACAATCATAGAGATAGCGGAACGTGTACAATTTATAGAACTATGGGAAAGGCCCTTATTAAATTCGCTTGTTAGAAAGGACATTAGTTCTGAGACCGAGGGATCGAATATTCTAACAGATTTTAAATTGCAATATGTCCACCACTTTTTAATGGCTGTATCATAACTTTTAAGCGTAGAGGATGATAAGGATCCAATCATAATTTGCATTGATTCCTCTGGTGTTCCACGTCTGGACATCGCTTCCCCGATAACTTTCCGGATACCAGGGTAAGACTCTTCCAGAGGGGATGACAGCTCCTGTCAGATGAAATTAAGAGATTTTTATTAGGATTAAAAATTATAGGTTCATCAATTATCAAAGATTGAAACAGAGGGTACCAGGGCTGTGATGGCCAGTTCGGAACTATAACAATACCCTCTGCTTTATCCATTTTAATTTTACGTAAAGTTTTCAAAATTATACTGAAAGGAGGAAATGCGTAAAAATAAAACTGGCTCCAGTCTAAAGTAAAGGCGTCCACTGCCTCGGACCCAGGATCTTTGAACCATGAAACATATCGATTACACTTCGCATTTATGCGGCTAGCGAATAAGTCGATTTCCGGTTCACCAAACATTCTAACTATTAGAGAGAAGGATGATTTGCATAATTCAAATTCCGTTTCCGGTTCTAACTTCCTGGATTCAGCATCCGCTTCAAAATTGTCTTTTGAGCTAATGTAAGAGGCGAATATCCAGATATTGCGCTCTTCACACCATCGCCAAATTTCTCTGGTAATTTCATTTAAGTTTTTGAATTGTATGCCTCCCATTCTGTTAATATAAGATATAGCTGTCGTGTTGTCAATTCTAAGGAGTATGCTGCAATCACGACATTCTCTAGCCAAACATTTAAGTCCAAAAAAAGCTGCTTTAAGTTCTAAAAAATTAATGGAATTTTTTCGTTCCTCAGCTGACCAGAACCCATTCGCCTTTTCGTTGTTGCGTATGGCTCCCCAACCAGACAACGAAGCGTCGGAAAAAATTTCGAAGTCAAAATTTTGTTCTTTAATAGAATTAAACCCTGATCTGATGTGTGATTTCCACCACTGTACATCAGTCTCGTTAGGATGGAATGACATGAATGCATCATAATTGCCATCGTTCTTTTCCAAGGCCAGGAATTTTTGTCTCTCAAAGTCTTTCGTATAAACCCAACTATATTTAATTGCAGGACATGAGGCTACGATTGAACCTATGAATTTAGCGAAATCTCTGATTTTGCATCTCACATCCTTACTATATAAGTTTATGAGTTTTTCGATGCTAGAACGTTTTTTCTCTGGAAGCTCAATTGTCAAGTAACGAGAGTCGAAAATGAACCCTAAAAATAAACAAACTTGACTAGGCTGAATTTTACTCTTTTTTTTGATTTATTATAAACCCCAGATTTTCTAACTGTAATAAAGTTATTTTAACATTTTGAAAACAGAGCTGATAAGTTTTCCCAAAGAGAAGAAAATCGTCGAGATAATTGACAGAAGAAAAACCTCGTTTTCTTAAAGATGACACTACTACCTTCAAAATCTTAGTAAACACTAGGGGTGCCGTGCACAAACCAAAAGGTAAACAAGTAAATTCATAAAGGTGGCCATTGAATTCAAACCTTAAAAATTTTCTGTCAGACTTGTCAACAGGAACCAGATGAAATGCGTCCTGTAAATCTATTGTTGACATATAACAGTCGCTATCAATGAGGTTAATGGCAGTCCTATAATCTTCAAGTTTGAAATGTTGTGTTAAAACGAATTTATTTAATTCTTTAAGATTCAAAATAAATCTAAAGGATCCATCAGATTTAGGAACAAGAAAAATATTCGATAAGAATTGGTTCTCTAAAGGAGTACATTTCTCTACAATTCCTTTACCTTCGAGTGTACGAATTTGTTTAGAAATTTCATTAAATTCAGATACTGACCAGTTAGGTTTACTGATAGACTTAGTTTGCAAAGGTGATTTTGAAAAAGGAATTTTATATCCTTGAATATAAGAAAGGACTACTGGGTCCGAGGTTAGAGCCACCCAGTTTTTGTAAAATAATTTTAATCTACCTGAGATTTTACTTACAGAAGTTGTCAATTCTTCTTGGGATAATCCTTCCGGTAATGTTCCCTGTTCCACGTCGCTTGCTGTCGGTATGGTTTTCGTTGTCCAGCATAGGTTTTCTTCTGCCCGCCCTGCTTTGCTGGGTAATTCCTCTGTCGAAGAGGAGCAGACGGACCCTTCAAGTTTTTTAAAGTTCCTGGTCGTTGAACTTTTGTTGGTCTTAATGCTTTTGTCGACGATTCCATTAATTTAGCAGATTTTAAGGTTTCTACAATATCTTTTCCGAATAAAAATTCGTCTACAGGCGCTGCTTTTAATGGTTCCTTCAGGTTTTCGTCGATATTGGAGAGAATAAGACTTTTTCGAACGAGAGACTCATTATGTTGCAAGTCTGCAAGTAAACGACTAACATCGCTCAATGTTTCAATAAGAGGAAGCTCCTCTATATTCTCTTTATTTAAAACCATCGACATCGACTTAGCTAGGGCCGAAATGCAAGCTGTTATTTTTTCCTGCTTAACAACGATCCGGTTATCTCGACGCAGACATGCTTCTTTATCTTTAAATGCAAGTTTCACTTCTTCATTAAGTTTTGGTGGGTCGATACTGGTACAGTTACCAGGAGGTGGATATTTTGCAACAAGTTCCCCTAACTCTTTAGTAGGTAGACCTAACTTTATTATTTCCGACCAGCGTTCAACAAAATCTTTGTGAAGATCAGGTGCTAAAACTCTTCCTGTCTGTCGTTTGCCTATAACACCGATAACCTCTTCTGAAAGAGTGATTGTCTTAGGATCTTCCTTTTTTGCAGAATCAGACACTTTTTCTACAGGAACTTGGAGATGGACATTATTTGTCCCAACGGGAGCTGTGGATTCTATTTTGTTCACTTCAGTGCTTTTCTCTTGAATGTTTTGTCCGGCAAAACTTTGAGAAGGCGATCTTTGACTTCTATCTTCTTCAGAACTATACTCCTCGTAAGAACTGACTAATTCGGAACGCACACGTTTCCTTTTGGAAGATCTAGAACCGACATCTGTAGAAAAAGGAAAGAAAAATGTTTTGATTTGGTATTCGACCTAATATAAATAAATTTATATTTTCTTTTTTGAATATTTAAATTTTTAGGTTATTTACTAATATTGCAGGAAGACAAAATGAACATTTATTAGTATTATAGCACAAATTAGAGTCTTTTAAATCAATGGGTTAGAGCCCAAGGATCCAATATTTAAAGATAACAAAGTTATTAATTTCAGTGTCCCTCAATTCGCGGTTAAAACCTAATAAATTGGGATTTCTGTATATTTTTAGCACATCTTACAGGTTAGAGCCTGTCAGATCCGTGGGTTAGAGCCCTTGAATCCGATAATTGTAAAAATTTTTAAAAAATTAGTTTTAATAACACTGTTATACAGGTTAGAGCCTGTCATATTTTGAGGTTAGAACCGTAGTGTTTATAATAAAAACAGCATATATGCTTGTTTTCTAAAGGTCAGCGCCAATATTTTAATTATTATTTTTTAATATTAAAAAAGAGTTATCGGATTTCATTCGGTTAAAACCCAAGCACTGAATTAATCCTTCCTGATCTCGACCTTTGAAAAATCTGTGAACAAACCAAAATGGCGAGAATTTTACCTATTGGCGTGCTTGAATCCCGTGACGCCGACGATGATAAAGATGAGTCTGAAGAACCCGTGTCTGACGATGAACTGCGGCGTTTTCTTCGACGATGCTTCTTTTTCTTTTCATATTTTTCGAGTCTTTTAAGACTTTTAAGGATTTTTCGAGAAAAAAATCACTACTTTTTCCCATTTTACGATGTGGCTTCTTTGACACAAAGAAAGAGAATGAAGATACACAGGAGGGTGAGACGTGTGCGCACGGTGTTTGCGCAATTTTTCATTTTTATTCTTTAAAATTGTGGCAACATTGACATGGAGTAGGGGGACTACGAGTTGATCTAGAGGAGGAGGCGCGAAATACAATTGAAAATCAAGAGATATATTTGAAACTTTAGGATATTAAATCAGGAATAATGGAAATCATTAAAAATTAAGATAATAATTGCAAAATGAAAATAATAACAGTTAATTAAAAAATTTAATTTGTGATAAATAATAATATACAATTTAGCAATAAATAATGAAATTGTTTTATTATCGAAGAAAAGATAATTAAAATTGAAATAGTGGTTGAAAAAATTGAAGACAGTAATTAAAATTTGCGGAAGGTAGAATTAAGACTTAGAGAAAAAAGTAAAAAATAATTAAAATAATTAGAAATTGGAGAAAATCATTCAAATTTTAGAAAAATATTTAAAAATCTTAGATATTATTTAAGATTGAGAAAAAAATTTGAAATAAGATGAAAATAATTTAAATATGAAAAATTGAAAACAGTCAATAAATTTTGAAAGAAATAATTACAAAAATCTTAGAATATATGTTTAGGAAAAAAATAATTCCAAAATTATTAAAAAAATTGTAATTAAAGAGATAATAACTGGGCAGGATATTAATTCAGAAATAATTAAAATTATTAAAAATTAAAGATAATAATGGGAAAATTGAAAAAGAGATTTAAAAATCTTAAAAAATATGTTTAAAAATGAAGAATAAATAAAAAATTTTGAAACTAATTGAAATATGATAAAAAGAATGATAAGTTGAAAATCTCAATTTTCAATTAAATTGTTCAAATTTTATCTCTTTTTATTATTTTTCTTCAAGTAATTTTCTAAATTTTAAGTTATTATCTCAAATTTTGGTTATTGTCTTCTATCTTCAACTTTTTAAACGATTTTTTAATTACTTTCATTACTTGACATAATTTTCAAAAATTACGATTATTTATCTGAAATGTCAATTATTTTTACCTATTTTTGATTGTTTCTACGATTTTCTAATTATTCTCTTTAATTAAAAGTTTTTAAGTAATTTTGTACTTCTTTTTTTTAAACATATATTCTATAATTTTTTCAATTATTTCTTTCAAATTTTACTGACTATTTTCAATTTGTCATATTTAAATTATTTTCATCATATTTCAAATTTTTTTTTCAATCTTAAATTATTTTCAGGATATTTTAATTTCCTCAAATTTCAATTATCTTTTATATTTAAGAAAAGTTCTGGAATTTTTTCAATTCTTTATTTCGAATTTCTTTTTTCTCAATTTATCATTCTTTTTATTATATTTCAATTATTTTCTTCCAGTTTTAAATTTTAAAATCATTTTTCAATTATCTTCCCCAATTCTTAACTATTTTTATATTTTATTCATACTGTTAATTGTACATTTTTTGAAAGAATAATAAATATTTATAGGTTAGGATTATTGACAGGTCAGCTTTTTGACTGTGTAAAAATGTTAATTGCAGGATTTTTTTTAAGTTGTTCTTTTTTATTTTCTTCATCTATCTGTACTTAAAATTGAATGTCATCAGATAGGGTATCGGAATTTAGCCATTCCTAATATGGAAGAAAATTAAACAAAGGTAACTCGTTTATTGAAACATGTGCACAAAACATACATTTTAACAAACTTATTTGTATAAATTAGACTTACAAATTTCAGTAGTCAAAAAGTAGAAGAAAATATAATAAATTACTTTTATATCTTTTTTATATACATCTCTTAATATATTTTATATATTTTCTAATATTTGGCTCAAGGGCGCCTTGTGAGTATAGGTTTCTTAATTAAACTTAGACTACTTAATTAAATGTAGTTAAAATAACCTAACGAAATTCTAATAATTATCATTAATACAATAATAATAATAATAATAATAATAATAATAATATAATTTGCTATTTTTTACAAACGCAGTCAACTCAACTAATGAGAAACATTCGCAAAATAATTTTCAAATTTTAAAACATCTCGAAAAAATTGTACAATTATTTATGTTTAAAGTGTTAAAACTAAACGAAGAACTGGGTTTTGGATTTCGAAATTCTCTCAATTTTACGAATTACACTCATCATCTTTGTCTCTTTTGGCTCAGGGAAGTCATGTACTTTAATTACTAAAAAATACTGTTCTTTAATTTTTTTCCATTTAACGTCATCTACTACAAATTGCATATCTTCTGGAATAATATGCAAAGCTCTCCTCGTATTAATAATACGATTCACATCTGCAACACCGAACTGATTACTCAATGTTATTTCGAAGAATACTCTACTTTTGTATAAATTCTTTGGATCACTAACATACTCTAACTGGCGTCTTTCGAAAGTCTATTGATAATCGAAAAAAATAACCCAAAAATGAGAATTTACAAATATTAATGAAAATAATTAAAAATTAAAGAAAATCAATTAAAATTGTAGAAATATAATATAATTAAAAAATATTTCAAAATGATGAAAATAATTAAGAATTGAAAAAAAATCGCAAACTGACAAGAATAATTGACAAGAGACAAAAATAACAACAACAAAAATTAAAAAATTATTTTAAAATTTACCACTCGATATCTCTGTGGTAAATGGTAACGTCCATTACCGAATATCACAGAATTGCCTGACCGGTTAGGTCAGGTAAGATGCCCTCTTCCGAACACCAAGGAAATATTTGGTCCACTTGACCAAGTGTTTGAGTGGCATCTAAGATGGGGTTTCTGACATCTCATTCGAGCGCCTCCCCAGGTGGCGGATAGGGGAAATCCTCCCAGATATGGGTGGAACCGGGCAATTCAAATACCCGGGGCGGACCAACGTCAGATAGGGGTGGGCACCCGATATAATTGTCGACTTTGTGTTGGGCTAACCACTCACACAGAGTTTTTTGCGGTTACGACCACAGTAACGCGCAGCGCCACCCACAATGGGTCTCTCTCGGATGGAGACCAGGGTTCAGTTGGGAGTGGCAACAGGATAGAACCCAGGCAACGACCAGGCTTCGACCAGGGACAAACTCGTACACGTTTAAAATGGACGGACCAACTTCGAAGGGACATCTTAGACTGTTGGCGACAGAGCTCTCCGGACCGAAGAGGTTACATGTTGAGGCTTCATGAGCGATGGAGCAATATGCATCCCCAATACGCACAAATGAAACCTCAGTACTTACGAGATCAGGTATCCTTTTTGCGAAGGAAAGGCCATGAAGTTCTTCAAGAAGAACCCTCTGAGAACATACCATCAGTTCTCACAACAACACCTTTGCAGACAGTTGAGTATGTAAACATAAGAGCAAGGGAAACCAAAATCCATCTTAAGGTTTCCATTAAAATGGACAAAATGGCTGAATCGAATAGAGAAATTTCATTACTTCCAGAGGATGTAGATCTCTGGACATTGAACTGTGCAGTCTATGAAAAAGCAGTTTCCTTGGTTCGTGACAGTAACAGAAAATCTGTTTCAGAACGCGTTGCCAAGACCTGTAAAAGAATTAGGCAGGTTCAGTTCAAAATTGGGGTGGCTAGACGGAATGCTTCTCACCTTCAGAGTGTAATTGCTTATCTGGAGACGAATCGGAGATTTACACCTAGAGTGTTAGAAATATCCCGATCTCTGAAAAGATTGCATCATACTTTGAATAAATCTAAGCTGCAGACCATCAAGCAGCATTGGACTGAGAAGATACGTTCTCTTGTAGTCATAAGAGAACGTTTAGAACGTCGGGTTAAGTGGATAAAACAAAATAATGTTTTCGAAACTAATCCTTCCCGCCTATTCGGTATAACATCGCCGGTCGTTGACAGACCATCATGTCGCGAAGAGATCGAAAACTTCTGGAAAAACATCTATGAAACCTCATATTCGTTGAATGAAGAAGACGCTTCTTTGCCTCTTTTCCGTAGCTTTTGTCTTAGACAAGGGCTTGACCATCATGCGGAGGAATGCCCATCAATTACTAAGGAGGAAGTGAGAAATGTAATTGCTAAAACTAAAAACTTTTCAGCGCCTGGGCCGGATAAAATTAACAACATGTGGTGGAAGAAGTTTACTTCAACACACCAACACCTGGCCCTCATATTCTCAACTTTTCTCAACGGAGAACATCCCGTACCACAGTGGTTGGTGGATGGACGTACGGTACTATTGCCAAAATGTGAAGATTTGACTTGTCCAAAGAATTACAGACCAATAGCTTGTCTTAACACCTGCTACAAGCTATTTACTGGTATCCTTAAGGAAAGAATTTTGTCATCTATTCAACCAGTATGGAGTACAATAGGCGAACAACGAGGATGCAAGAGAGGTCTGGCAGGTTGTAGGGAGAACCTACTGATTGATAGGTGTGTCACCCAAGACTCGATATTTTATCGACGAAACTTGTCCATGGCTTGGATTGACTACCGTAAGGCGTTTGATTCCACCAGTCATGAGCTTATTATTAAGCTTCTTGAATGTCTTGCGGTACATCCAGACATAGTGAGATGCTTGAGAGAGCTTATGCTTTTATGGAGAACAAGGTTTGTATTGACATCAAACAAGCAACAGGTGATGACTGACGTCATCATCTACAAAAGAGGAGTTTTCCAAGGCGACTCTCTTAGTCCTCTATTGTTTTGTATCTCCCTCTTGCCTCTGTCTGTTGTGCTTCGTGAAAAACACTCTGGATACTTGTGTGGCAAACCAAGACATAGAGTTCACAAGATTAACCACCTGTTTTACATGGACGATCTTAAGCTCTATGGCTCCAGTAAGGAAGCATTAAAAATTCTAGTGTTTGCAGTGGCCAAGTATTCCAGTGCAATTGGAATGAGCTTTGGACTTGATAAATGTGCTGTTGTCCATATGAATAGAGGAAGACTAGAAACATCTGAAACATCAGGCGATTTAGACGATCTTCAGCTTATTGGTGGCAACACCATTCATCATCTTGGTGAAGGAGAAACTTACGCATATCTTGGAATTCCACAATCGGAAACTCAAGATGTGCGTGGGCTTAAAGATCAACTCCAAATTAAATATCGAGGTCTTCTCAGAAAAATTTGGTCATCCGAATTATCAGGGAAGAATAAGATACAGGCCACAAATGTATTAGCCATTCCTTTAATACTCTATACATTTGGGGCTGTTAAATGGAATGTGGATGAGCTGAAGATACTGGATAGACAAACGCGCAAGATGATGACAGTACATCGATGCCATCATCTAAGGTCTTCCGTAACTCGAATATACTTTCCGCGAGATCAGGGAGGAAGAGGGTTACTAAGTTTATAGTGTCTTCATCGCCGTATTGTACTGGCTGCGGCATGCTCAGTGATGAATAGTACGGATCCTTTAATGCAATTTGTCCATCATCATGAAGTTGCAAATAATGGGGCATTTTTATATCAAGCGGCAAATAGAGCGGCAAAGTAACTTAATCTTCGATTTGATACAAATAATACCGAACATGGAATAGCGTCATTACCACCTTTGATGCTCAAAAAACATGTAAAGAATGCAGAATATGTACTTCTTTTAGAAAAACATGTTAGTAAGCCTGTTCACGGACAATTTTATAATATCGTCAGAGAAATGGGATTGTCTGTAGGTTTGTCTTTTGCATTCCTTAAATCGGCTGGATTAAAATCGGAGACAGAGGGATTTTTGTTCGCTTGTCAGGATGGAGTGATTAATACTTTGGTGTATCGCAGCCGTGTGATGCATATACCTGTTGACGATTCCAACTGTCGTGCATGCAAACAATACCTGGAGACACTTAGTCATATATTAAGTGCCTGTCCGATTTATGCATGTAACAGATATATAGAAAGACACAATGCTGCACTGAAGGTTTTGTATTACCACCTTCGTCACCAGTACGGTATAGATAAGGAGCCCATTCTGCCGTATGCCCAAAGGGATCAAGAATCCGTTGTAGAAAATGACCAGTGCAAGATCTACTGGAATTTTTCTTTCCCCACCACTCATCATATCAGTGCCACCAAGCCTGATATGGTCCTCCAAGATCACAAAAGTTAGATCATTTATGTAGTTGAGTTTTCGGCTCCTGCCGAGAGAAACATCATTAAAAAGGAGGATGAGAAACGGATCAAATATCAAGAGCTCTTATTCGAATTGAGTAAAATGTATCCAGGATATAGAGTCCATTTGATTGTTTTAATTCTCGGCTGCTTAGGAGGGATGAAGGCTTCATTTGTGAGCCAACTGAAGAAGATCCCAACCTGCGAACGTCAAGCCAATTTGTTAGCAGGTAGAATGCAAAAAGCAGTTCTTTTGAATTCTCTTTTTGTGGTCCGACAGCACTGTTCCTTGTAAAAAAAACATCTTTAAAGGTAGCTCTAAAAAAGCATCCAACAATTTCATGTCGGCCGCATAAGAATATCGGCGGCAATGGACATAAAGACCCAAAGAACAGAATGCTGAAACTGTACAGAGTAAAAAAAAGAAACTTTTGCTTACCTTCCAGGACGGAAGGAGCAAAAGTTGATAAGAGTATGTAAAGCAAGAATTGGGAGAGGTTGTTTTAGTGCGGTATTGCCACAGGATGTGGTCGAGTCCCACACGAACAAGTGCGTAAATGCATTTTTTTCCTCTCCTAAACTTGTTTTGTAAAAAAAAAAAAAAAAAAAAAAGAAAAAAAATTTATATATATAATTTGCTATTTTTTACAAACGCAGTCAACTCAACTAATGAGAAACATTCGCAAAATAATTTTCAAATTTTAAAACATCTCGAAAAAATTGTACAATTATTTATGTTTAAAGTGTTAAAACTAAACGAAGAACTGGGTTTTGGATTTCGAAATTCTCTCAATTTTACGAATTACATTCATCATCTTTGTCTCTTTTGGCTCAGGGAAGTCATGTACTTTAATTACTAAAAAATACTGTTCTTTAATTTTTTTCCATTTAACGTCATCTACTACAAATTGCATATCTTCTGGAATAATATGCAAAGCTCTCCTCGTATTAATAATACGATTCACATCTGCAACACCGAACTGATTACTCAATGTTATTTCGAAGAATACTCTACTTTTGTATAAATTCTTTGGATCACTAACATACTCTAACTGGCGTCTTTCGAAAGTCTATTGATAATCGAAAAAAATAACCCAAAAATGAGAATTTACAAATATTAATGAAAATAATTAAAAATTAAAGAAAATCAATTAAAATTGTAGAAATATAATATAATTAAAAAATATTTCAAAATGATGAAAATAATTAAGAATTGAAAAAAAATCGCAAACTGACAAGAATAATTGACAAGAGACAAAAATAACAACAACAAAAATTAAAAAATTATTTAAAAATTTTAAGAGAATAAATCAAAATTGAAAAAATTGTAGAAAATAATTGAAAGAAACAATTGAAAAATAACGAGAACAATTGTAAAATGGAAAAAAATATCTGAAAAATGTTGAAAATAATTGACAATTATTTTTTAAATTGAAGACAAAAAGAATGAATTAAATTTTGAAAAGTAAAAAAATAATGTATGAAATAGAAGAACGATGTTAAAATGAGAATATTTAGTTCAAGATTATAGTTACATAATATACAATAAAAATCAAAGTTTTCAAACATGTATAAGATTGAGAAATTTAAAAAATATAAATAAAAGCAGGGAATAAATGTTTTCAAAAATTTGTAGTTATAAGATAAAAACTAAACAATTTAAAAGAAGGAAAAACGATTTTAAGGAATAGAAAAATGATGGAAGAAAATATCTGAAAAATGTCGAAAATAATTGACAATTGAAAACAAAATTCTAAAAATGGCTAGAATAATAAACAATTTAAAAAATTAAACAATAAACATTAAATTTAAACTAAGTAATTGAAAAATTAAGAAAATTTGAGGAATTATTGTAAATTGAACAATTGAATTGAGAAAGGAAAAAAATTGAAATTGATAAAAATAATTAATAATTGAAGAATGTAAGAAAAAAAATTTTAAAAATATAATAAAAAAAGTTTAAAAACTAATTTAAAAAAGAACATAATTATTAAATACAGAAAAAAATAATTGAAAACTGATAGAGCGTACGAAAAACAAAATTATTCTTTAATTTTTTTAATTATTTTGTTCTGTTGACGATTATTATTCAATTGCAATTGATAATTTATTATAATCCCTTAATTTTATAGTTATTCTTAAATCTTTAAAATTATTTCTTTCTGATGTCCATTAATCTCGCCATTTATCGAATTTTTTATTAATTGGCAACTATTTTCGTCATTTTGTAATTTTTCCTACAATTATCAATTATTATCATACAGCTTCAATTTAATTATTTAATTTTTAATTTATTTCTACAATTTTAATTATTTTTCTCAGTTTTTAATTATTTCCTTTTTTTTAATTATTGATTATTTGTTTTTACCCAACAATTTTTTTCACTCATAAAAATGGTTTTAAAATTTCAATTTCATTCTTTAACTCTTCAACTATTTTCTTCAATTCTCAATTACTACCTTTAAATTTCCATTCTATTTTTTAATTTTTATTTATTAATAAATTTATTTACTATTTAATTAAATTTTTCATATTTTGCCTCGCCAGAAAATTTTGGCCAAATAAAATAAAAAAATTTTTTATACAAATATGAAATATTTTTCAAATTTCTAGATCTAATTTTAAATTTTTTCATCTATTAACAAACAAAATTAAACAAAAATTGAGCTACTGCGCGTCTGGTTCAACTTGTCAAAAAAGCAGATTTTAAGCAATTTATGCCTCGCCAGAAATTTTTGGCAAAATACATTAAAACATTTTCTAGACAAATATAAATTTTTTTTCAAATTTCTAGATCTAATTTCAAACTTTTTCTTTTATTAAAAAACAAAATTGAACACAAAATGAGCTATTGCGCGTCAGGTTGAACTTGTCAAAAAAGCGGATTTTAATCAATTTATGCTTCGCCAGAAATTTTTGTCAAAATACACTAAAAAATTTTTCAGACAAATATCAATTTTTTTCAAATTTCTAGATCTAATTTCAAACTTTTTCTTTTATTAAAAAACAAAATTGAACACAAAATGAGCTATTGCGCGTCAGGTTGAACTTGTCAAAAAAGTAAATTTCAATCAATTTTTGCCTCGCCAGAAATTTTAGACTAAATATACTACATAATTTTGCAGACAAATATCAATTTTTTTCAAACTTTTTCATCTATTAACGAACAAAATTAAACAAAAATTGAGCTACTGCGCGTCAGGTTCAACTTGTCAAAAAAGCAGATTTGAGCAGTAGCTCAATTTTTGTTCAACTTTGTTCGTTATTAGATGAAAAAGGTTGAAATTAGATCCAGAAATTTGAAAAATAATTGATCTTTTCTTAAACAAAAAGTCTTAAAAATTTTATAGTGTATTTAGCTAAAAATTTCTTCTGAGGCAAATATTGATTGAAATCTACTTTTTTGACAAGTTGAACCTGACACTCAGTAGCTCAATTTTTGTTCAACTTTGTTCGATAATAGATGAAAAGGTTTGAAATTAGATCTAGAAATTTGAAAAATAATTGATATTGTAATTGATATAATTTGTAAAAATTTTGTAGTGTACTTAGCCACAAATTTCTGGCGAGGCAAAAATTGATTGAAATTTACTTTTTTGACAAGTTGAACCTGACGCGCAGTAGCTCAATCTTTGTTCAATTTTGTTATCTTTAAGGATAATATTTGGACAAAATTGTGAAGAAAAGTACCTGTATGTAAAATAAACGGACAAAATTATTATTTCATAGTTTGTTTTACCATTTTAGATCTTTTTTAGAATTTTTATGATTAAATTGGTACTGTCCTTTATAATTTTATCCGAATATTATCATTATGGTTGATTTTCAGTGGATGATAATTTTTGTTATTTATTTACAAAACTAGGGTGTATATTTCTGAGTATGTTTCACTATTTTAGATCGTGATTAGAATTTTTTTTGTGCAAAATTAGTACTTTCCTTCATAATTTTATTGAAATATTATCCTTTAGGGTTGAAGGGATTCGATATATACGACGAAAATATTTTAATTTGAATTTTAAATAATATGACAAATCTCTTCATTGCCTGGGCGCCAAGAAGTGTTAAGGGCGTGGGGACTGACGAGGGGAGGGAGTAATTTCCCATTTAATAAAATTTCTTCCGCACCCATCGTCCTCACAATCGTTTCCCGGCATTCAAAATATTCAAATGAATTCGAAATCGTCACAACTTTGTGTGTCGCCGGCAACACGAAGATTTTTATTTTATTTTAATTGTTTATTTTTTTTTGTGTTGGTTTTTTACTAGTTTACTTGTGCATTTTTATTAATTATTTATTTTTAATATTTCGAAGTGTGGCGATTTTAATTGACGATTTTGGAATAAAAGAGGACGATGGGGGTGGATTTCAATACCTGGAAAGCAAGGTTTCATTAAGGAGGATAAACCTCAATCAAGAGCCAAATGAATAAAGTGGTCCATAACAAAGGAAGGAAAAAAGTGCTCATTAAAACAAATAATCTTTCGTTGGTCACCACGCTGCCGAATAATCGCCCCAGTCTTAAAAGAAAACGAGAAAATTGATGCCGGAACGATAAGTTTTTATATTTGTTTAATTGTCCTTTTTATTTTGTATTATTGTTTTGTCTCAGAATTCTGTGCAAATTTTGTATTAAATTTTATATGTAAAATTATTAATAATCGCTGTATGGAATATTTATGTGTGTGTCGGGTTATTTTATCTTAATTTTAGTTATTGACGTCGAATTTTTATTTGTTAATTTTAATTTTTGACTAAATATAATTTTATATAATTGACGATAGATTCCGACTTTTATTTTATTTCATGACATCAGCGTATTCTAGACATATATTTATTATATTTCATAACTTTATTTATAATCTTTTTATAATTTTATATTTAAATTTAAATGTGCGATTTTAAAGATAGTCATAATAGCTTTTAATCGTTACAGGGTAGTTTTCAGGGGTTGATAATTCTTGTTATTAATTTAAATAATTAAATTGTATTTTTTTGATTATGTTTAACCATTTTAGATCTTCATTAGAATTTTTTGTACAAATTGATTGTTGTGCCTCTGTCTGCTACCACCTGTCGTACATTGTAATTGTCAAGTAGTATTTTTGTAATCTTATAATACCTCAATTTTATTTTTTGTATAATTAAAGTTTTAATTTTTTAATTGTTAATTTTGTGATAGATAAATATTTTAATTTGATTTTTATTTGAATTTAATTAATTTATTTTTAAATTTAATTTTATTAATTGTAACATTTCGTTCTTAAGAAATAAAATTATTATGCTTTTAATAATGATAAGAATTAATTAATCAATTATTTTTATTTAGACTTTTGATTTTTGCACTTATATATTTTTAAAATCAACAAGAGTGACTTGATTTTTAATAATATATCATTATTATATTATATTATCAATTGAAAATTGTAGAAAATTAAAGAAAAATTGCAGGGAAAAAACCAAAATTGTAGAAATCAACTGAAAATTTTAGAAATGTATTTAAATTTCAAGAAAATAATTTATAATTGAAAAGAGGCGAGAATTATTAATGTTGAATAAAATAATTGAAAATTGAAGAAAATAATTGAGAATTAACGAAAATAATTAAAAATAAAAAAAATAAATTGAACATTAAAGAATTTGTTTTTATTATTAAGAAAATAGGTAATTGATAATTGAAAGAAAGATTACAAAATGACGAAAATAAATAAAATGGTTAAGTATTAAAGAAAATAATTGATAATATTAAAAATAACTCTAAAACTGACGAGAATAATTGACAACAGAACTAAATTATTAAAAAAAATTAAAGAATAATTACAAAATTTAAGGAGAATAATTGTAATTAGAAGAACGTTGACAATTTTAAAAAGAATTATAGATTTATTATTAATAAAATTAATATATCATTTCAACTGATATTTTTAAATTAAAATTTTAATAAATGTAAATAAATTTTTTTATCAAGTATTACTTTCAGCATATATTCTTCGTACGCACTAAAATGGACACTAAAAAAAATTTTTAGTCATATCAACAAAAATTAGGTAAAACCAACCAAATTTTTGTTGCTATGACTAAAAATTTGGTTTAGAATCTTTAAGAAAATCAAAATTCAGAATTAAATTAAAAAAAAAATAGCTGATATTTTTATTATTTATGAGAAGAAAATCAGGTTTTAGACCAGAGAGCAAATGTCAATTTTTGTAGAATCGAATATTTTTTACACATTCGATGGCAAATAAATTTCCCAAATATTATTTTATAATCTTTAAGAAAATCCAAATTCAGAATTGAATTTAAAAAAAAAATAGCTAATATTTTTATAATTTATGAGAACGAAATCAGGTTTTAGACCTGAGACCAAATATCAATTTTTGTTGAATCGAATATTTTTTTCACATTCGATGGCAAATAAATGTCCCAAATATTCTTTTAGAATCTTTAAGAAAATCCAAAGTCAGAATTAAATTTAAAATAAATAGCTGATATTCTTATTATTTATAAGAAGAAAATCAGGTTTTAGACCAGAGAGCAAATGTCAATTTTTGTAGAATCGAATATTTTTTTCACATTCGATGGCAAATAAATTTACCAAATATAATTTTAGAATCTTGAAGAAAATTCAAATTCAGAATTAAATTAAAAAAAAATAGCTGATATTTTTATAATTTATGAGAACGAAAACAGGTTTTAGACCTCAGACCAAATATCAATTTTTGTAGAATCAAATATTTTTTACACATTCTATGGAAATGAAATTTCCTAAATATTATTTTATAATCTTTAAGAAAATCTAAATTTAGAATCGAATTTAAAAAAAATAGCTGATATTTTTATTATTTATGAGAAGAAAATCAGGATTTAGACCAGAGAAGAAATGTCAATTTTGTAGAATCGAATATTTTGTACACATTCTATGGCAAATAAATTTCCCAAATATTCTTTTAGAATCTTTAAGAAAATCCAAATTCAGAATTGAATTTAAAAAAAAAGCTGATATTTTTATTATTATTTATGAGAACGAAATCGGGTTTTAGACCTGAGAGCAAATGTCAATTTTTGTAGAATCGAATATTTTTTACACATTCTATGGCTAATAAATTTACCAAATATTATTTTAGAATCTTTAAGGAAATCCAAATTTAGAATTGTATTTAAAAAAAATATATATGATATTTTATAATTTATGGGAACAAAATCATGTTGTATACTAGAGGCCAAATATCAATTTTTGTATGACTGAATATCTTTTCTAATTTCTATTCTATGTGTCATATAAATTTCCCAAATTTTAATTGTTATTTTTTAAGATATTTAATTTTTAATACTGTATTTAAAAAAAATTTAATGATATTTCTATTATTTTATGGAATCAAAAACAGGTTTTAGAATAGAGACAAAATATTAATTTTGGTCAAACCGAATATTTTTTTCGAATTCTATTCTATGTAGCACATAAATTTCCTAAATATTATTTTAGATTCTTTTAGATATTTTAAATTCAGAAATGTATTATATAAATTATAAAAATATCATTTAATTTTTTTAAATACAATTTTAAATTTAAAATATCTTTAAGAATCTAAAAAAATAATTGGGAAATTTATGACACATAGATTAAAATTTGGAAAAAATTTTCTGTTTTACAAAAAGTGATATTTTGTCTCTATTCTAAAACCTGTTTTTGTTTTAATAAATTATAGAAATATTATCCAATTTGTTTTAAATACAGTTTTGAGTTTGGAATGTCTTAAAAAAACTAAAACAATATTTTGGATATTTATTTGCCACATAGAATACATTTTGTAAAAAACATTCGATTCTACAACAATTGATATTTTTCTCTATTATAAAACCTGTTCCTGTTTTTCTAAATTATAAAAATAAATTCCAATTGTTTTTAAATACAATTCTGAATTTAAAATATCTCAAAGAAGCTGAAATAATATTCGGGAAATTTATATGCCACATAGAATAGACTAGAGAATTGAATAAATTGATATGACATTATTTTCAATACTTTGTTTAGGTTATGTCGTCGAGTAAACTTTTTTTTGTTTTTATTTATTTCTGTGTTTTATTGTTTTTCACTTTATATATTAAGTTACATTAGGTATATTATGCTTTTGATAAACTGGATTTATCATATTTAAATATTTAGTAATCATTTAGTTTACTAATAATGGGCTGTTTCAATTTTGAACGTGGGAAAAACATGTCGCGCGTTCGCGCATCGGAAACTTCTAGTCATGTCATATATATAGTTGTCTGCTAGTGGATTTAATGAAAACGAAAATTAGAAGAAAACGTAAAAATGGCTATTCTCAGATGTTGACAAAGGGGACGAAGAGAGGGACAGTTAGACAAAGAAACTGACAATCGCACTTTTTGGTGCGATTTGATAGTCCGTTTACACCGCTTGGTTGTAAATGCCAATTTGTTTTAAGTTTACACTCGGCCGGTGTAGTGCACGGCCAAAATCGCACCGATTTCTTAACACCGGTGTAAAGTTGTAAGCGCATATACCATTTTTTTAACAGTGATGGTTCAAAAGTTATATGTAAATGGGTACAAAGAACAAAACGCAACAAGTGGTGTGAGCATTTGAATCGTTGCGTTTTTTCGTATCAGTTTCGTGGGCTGTATTTTCTAGAAAAGTAACTGAAAATTTTTAAAAATAAGCTAAAGTAAACCTCGAACAATTAGCTTTAAAATAAGCCAAAGAAAACTAAAATATTTATAGTGGTTCAAAAGTTATATGGAAATGGGTACAAAGAACAAAACGCAACAAGTGAAGCGAGCAATAGAATCGAAGCGTTTTGTTCTTTATACACATTTACTTGTAACTTTTAAATCAGTCAAGATTTTTTAATTTTCTTCGGCTTATTTTAAAGGTAATAGTTCAAGGTTTAAATTAGCATAGTTTCAAAATTTTCTAACTACTTTTCTAGAAAATGTAGCCCACCAAACTTGAACAATGAAAATTCACAAAAAGCGCAAAGTTTACCTGTTTTCAAAACAATGAATCTCTATTTCTATTTATCAAAAAAAAAAATCTTAAAAATAGTTCCTTTTGCGGCAAATTTCATAAGCTTTCCAATGGCCTACAAAAGTTTTTATTTTGATAATATTTGACAAAGTTATCAACATTTTAAGAATGTCATGTTTTTAATCCCTTTTTTGAAAGTGGTCTCACAATTTTGGCCGGTAGTTTTATTTAATTTGTCATATTTCTACTAATTTTGTATAAAATAACTGATTATTGTACAAATTCGTTTTTAAGTTATTTTTAAAATAAGTTACAGTTTAGTAAACCGAGGAATCGGTTATAAGAAAAAATAGACAAGGCATACTAGAGAAAAAAAATATATATTCTATATACTGACATTTAAATACTTAGAAACGTAAACCAAATAAGAATTTAGTCATCTGTTTTCTTTTATTTTCTGATTTCTCAATTTGAGTTCTATTTTAAAATCTTAAGGTGTTAGAAAAGAGAAAAACAGATATCACGTTCTCTGTCACTCAAATAATTTAATTTAAATTTGAATCCCAGATCTGACTTTATTAATAATTTGTTATCTCAGGCTTCATCATTGATTTCTCAAACCATCTGAACAAAAAAAAAAACATTTAAAGATTAAACAAATAAATTAATAATTTTGTACTCATTTTCTAGAATTTAAATTAAAAGTTTTTTAAAATAAATTTACCAACAAAATCAAGAAATCAGAATTTTTTCTTATTAACAATTTTTCAAAATAAAAAGAATTCTTTTCAACAAAACAAACAAATATTTATTTTATTTATTCAAAACTTACTTCTCAAGAATTTGTCAATAACAAATTTTAGCTAGCTAAATCAATCTAAATCAATTTACAATTTCCAATATCTCTAGACATTATTCGTACGAAGAACACCTCTCTTAAGAGATCTGCTGTTTATAAAGTTTTGGCCCCTGAAATGCAGAATGTCAAATTATCATATTCTTAACAAAATTCTTATTATTTATATTTAATTTTTTTTTAATATAAATTGTTTATTTATTTTATTTAAATTCTAAATTAATCACTAAACAAAAAAAAAAAATTATTTTTTATCCAGAAATTAGTTATTTTTAAACATATTTAGATTTAGGGTGAAGTCATGTGCGGCGGATGAGGGGATCAGGGGAATAGAATAGGTCCCTAATCCCTTAATCCTTCGCATGTGACTTCACTCTTAAAAAGTAAAATAATTGGTCATTATATCCAGATAAACGTCATTCCTGAATTTTTTAGATCTTTTATTTAAATAAGAATATAATATTTCAAAATTGAATCAATTTGTTGAAAAATGTCAAAAATAGTTGAAAATCGAAGAAGGAAAGTGAAATTTGAAGAAATTCGTTAGAAAATGACAAAAATAAAAAATATGCGCATCTTTTTTCTAAACCAAAAATCTATAATTAGTGACGTGTAACTCGAGATTTTTTACAGTAATAAAACATATTTCCTTATCACTTTAGTATGGGAGTGCATTTATACTTATATTATGAACAATAAATTTTAAAAAAGTGATATTTCTTTGCCTTAAGTACAAAATAAAATTAATATATTAATTAAAAAATTAATATAAAATGTAATGATATATCAAATACCTTTTGTCGAGACGTTGACAGCAATTGCTCAAATTCTGGAACCAATTGTCGTGTTCGCTTTAAACAGATTATAACAACCAATATAAAGTATTAAAAATCACACTTGTATAAAAATGTACAAAATTAAAATTAACTAACAACTATTAAGGTTGCTTTCATTTTAACGTAAACAGAAAAACAAGGAATATATAACGTACAGAAACAATTGAAAAAGCATGCGTAACTTTGAAATTTCAATCTTTTAATATCAATAATACGTGACAATTGGTGTTGATTCGGTAATTGGTTCCATCACACTAATTGTTTTATAACCTTACCTTATATAAATGTCTACTAGATCAATTTAAAAGCCATCGACTGTCGATAACAATTTATCAAAATTATCAAATAACGTTTATTTTTAATTAACATACACTGTTTGATATCTACATTCTACGATACGAGAAATTTAAACACGTTATGAGTTAATCCTTAATGATGAGTTTTTGGATCTGAAAAACATTCTTGCTTTTCATAATTTTAAAATATGTACTAAAATATTAACTTAATTACTAGTTTAATCTGGATTTAAATAAATACTTTTGTTTCAACATAAGTTGATATAGTACGTATCAGTTGTCATCAGAATAGCTTGCTGACAATAATTAACCAATTGTTTGATATGTCAAACAGACGTACGTCTTTTAGAATAAACGTTTTTATTTACACACATGATATGTAGATTATTATTTGCATTTTTTTAAAATTAATATATAATCGAATTTATAATAGTCGACGGCGCACGTGAAATACATTGAGAAATTGTTAAAAGGCTAATATGCGATAAAAATTAACCCTGCTAAAAAAATCGGAAAATAAACAGATAAAAGCCGGATAGAAATCAGATAAAAGACACTGTGCAGGCGAGAGAGACAAATGCATTAGTTGAGTTAAAGATTGAGAGAGACACTAGACATTTCTGTAGACGCTCAAAGGCGTAAGTTCAGGGGCTTACAAGATTTGAGCAGAATAGACCAATTCGATAATTGCTTATATCTAACTTTTAACTTCCCGAATTTGTATTTGTCATAATTAAAAGATTACTAAACTCGCATTTGCGATTTGCATTTCGTAAAATTTTCAACTTGACATAACTGAAATTGCATTTTTCAAAACATTCAATTACTAGAAATTGCATTTGTCCGAACACTAAATTTGCATTTTTTCCAATCTTTAAAATCATCGAAATCATATTTAGCAAAATATTAAACTACCCACATTTAGAACTCTAAGAATTTCTAAATCCCTGAATTTCGATTTGTCCGAACTTTGAAATAACCAAACTTACATTCGTCAAAATTTTGAAACACCCGAATTTGCATTTGTCCGAACTTTGAAATCACTGAACTCACGTTTGGTTGAATTTTAAAATCTCCGAATTTGCATTTGACTGAACTTTATAGTGACCAAACTTGCATTTATTCGAACTTTCAAATTACCAAATTACCTATTGGTTGTTAATCAGAATACGTTTTATAATACACGTTTACGGAAAAATAAAAAAAAACACGATAAAGTTGTTAGATCACGAAATAAAGATAAATTTTAAAGCCTTTACACATTTTTCTTTTTAGTATAATATATTTTTCTTTTTCTTTTTTTAATAAAAAATTGTAAAAATAAAATTTTTAATTTATTTGTATATAATAAATAAAAATTTATTATAATTTAATTACATTTCTTTCAATTAATTTTCCAATTTAATTTCATGATTGTAAGGAAAATTTGTTTTTTTAAGCAAAAGTTTTTAAACAATAAACAAATTGAAAATAAATAATAAAATCTAAAGTTTTCTGAAATTTATTTTAGAAAATAAAAATTGAAATATTTCTTTAAAAATAAAAAATAGCCTTTATAATATTTCCAGAAAAATATATATTATACTGTATATATAGACAAATAAGTACGTTTTTTAATCTAGAATATTTTATCAACAGGACAAATTATTATAAAATAACAATTGGAGAAGTTATAAAATTAAAAAAAATGATTGAAATTGAGATAAAAAATTAAAAATTTAGGAAATTAATAAAAAAATAATGAAAATTATTGAAAAATTGCAGAAAATAATAAAAAAATAATTTAAAAAATTATATATTATATTTTAAATAAAAAAAGATAAAAAAAAATTCTGAAAAATACTTGAAATTTTTAGAAGTTCATTGAAAAAAGCAAAAGAAAATAATTAAGAAATTGTTTAAAAAATTAAAAATTGAAGACAAAAATCTGAATTTGAGATAAGAATTGAAAATATTGGGAATTAATTTAAAAATAATTAAAATAATTAAAACACAGAAAAAATAATTGCAAAATGATAAAAAGAAGTGAATATTGAACAAAATAATTGTATAATTGAACGAACTTACCTTGTGAAGTTCAATTGAAATTGTATAAGCGCCTCCTCCGAATAGATCAACTCGTAGTCCCCCTACTCCATGTCAATGTTGCCACAATTTTAAAGAATAAAAATGAAAAATTGCGCAAACACCGTGCGCACACGTCTCACCCTCCTGTGTATCTTCATTATTTAAAGCGTATCGTAATTATTATAATAGGGAATTATCTAAATTATTAGATAATGGGCTAGTGTTACACCACTGAGGGTGGGTTTGATCTATTCGGAGGAGGCGCTTATACAATTTCAATTGACCTTCACAAGGTAAGTTCGTTCAATTATACAATTGTATTTCGCGCCTCCTCCTCTAGATCAACTCGTAGATGTTGAAAGCTATAATTACGGTTATAGTAAATGGGAAAATTTTAAAAGAGCATTTATTACAGAATAAACAGAATTTTGTTTTATTTAGTATTAAATAACTAGAATTCAAAACTTCTAACACAAAACTTCCAATTTAAAACACTTCTAGTTTTAAATAAAATACAATTTTATGATTTAACAGCTTAGAATTACGTTTGCAAATTGTTGATTGTTAGCAACAACTTTTCTATCATAAAATTTCGCAAAAGTTTTGGAACTTTGTGTCCAACCTGCCGTTTTTCGAATAATGTCGACATCGACTCCCAATCTCTTGGCCGCTGAAGTGGACGCATGACGTGTACTATGAGAAGAAAAAACTTCAGTGTCTATTCCACAATCAGATAACACTTGTTTCACCCAACGACTTAATGTTTGTGAGGTGATTTGTCTGTACGGTTTTTGATATGAGATAAAGAGATTCTTTTCTGAGTTACGCAACTCTTTTGTTTTTTGTAAATAACAATTTAAGGCAGACGCTACACAAATCTTTTTTTCCGAAAAATAGGGTAAAATTAACAAAGGTTGAGACTTATTTCTATGAGACGTTTTTATGCGTTCAGGAACTCTAATTTCGATTGAAGATTCGGTAAATTTGATATTATCAATTTTGATTAAGGAAAAGGTCTGCATTCTGTGTCCTGTGACCAAGGCAAGCAGTGTTATAAATTTTTTGGACAAATTCTCTAAGCTCAAGGATTCATTTAAACTATTAGATCTGTAGTAATCAAGAACTTGTTTAGGGTCCCATGTTGATTCGTATCGAGGTTTTGATGGTCTTAAACTTGACACACCTTTAAAAAAACGTTTAATAACGACGTTATTTGCGATATCTGAATCTACAATCATAGAGATAGCGGAACGTGTACAATTTATAGAACTATGGGAAAGGCCCTTATTAAATTCGCTTGTTAGAAAGGACATTAGTTCTGAGACCGAGGGATCGAATATTCTAACAGATTTTAAATTGCAATATGTCCACCACTTTTTAATGGCTGTATCATAACTTTTAAGCGTAGAGGATGATAAGGATCCAATCATAATTTGCATTGATTCCTCTGGTGTTCCACGTCTGGACATCGCTTCCCCGATAACTTTCCGGATACCAGGGTAAGACTCTTCCAGAGGGGATGACAGCTCCTGTCAGATGAAATTAAGAGATTTTTATTAGGATTAAAAATTATAGGTTCATCAATTATCAAAGATTGAAACAGAGGGTACCAGGGCTGTGATGGCCAGTTCGGAACTATAACAATACCCTCTGCTTTATCCATTTTAATTTTACGTAAAGTTTTCAAAATTATACTGAAAGGAGGAAATGCGTAAAAATAAAACTGGCTCCAGTCTAAAGTAAAGGCGTCCACTGCCTCGGACCCAGGATCTTTGAACCATGAAACATATCGATTACACTTCGCATTTATGCGGCTAGCGAATAAGTCGATTTCCGGTTCACCAAACATTCTAACTATTAGAGAGAAGGATGATTTGCATAATTCAAATTCCGTTTCCGGTTCTAACTTCCTGGATTCAGCATCCGCTTCAAAATTGTCTTTTGAGCTAATGTAAGAGGCGAATATCCAGATATTGCGCTCTTCACACCATCGCCAAATTTCTCTGGTAATTTCATTTAAGTTTTTGAATTGTATGCCTCCCATTCTGTTAATATAAGATATAGCTGTCGTGTTGTCAATTCTAAGGAGTATGCTGCAATCACGACATTCTCTAGCCAAACATTTAAGTCCAAAAAAAGCTGCTTTAAGTTCTAAAAAATTAATGGAATTTTTTCGTTCCTCAGCTGACCAGAACCCATTCGCCTTTTCGTTGTTGCGTATGGCTCCCCAACCAGACAACGAAGCGTCGGAAAAAATTTCGAAGTCAAAATTTTGTTCTTTAATAGAATTAAACCCTGATCTGATGTGTGATTTCCACCACTGTACATCAGTCTCGTTAGGATGGAATGACATGAATGCATCATAATTGCCATCGTTCTTTTCCAAGGCCAGGAATTTTTGTCTCTCAAAGTCTTTCGTATAAACCCAACTATATTTAATTGCAGGACATGAGGCTACGATTGAACCTATGAATTTAGCGAAATCTCTGATTTTGCATCTCACATCCTTACTATATAAGTTTATGAGTTTTTCGATGCTAGAACGTTTTTTCTCTGGAAGCTCAATTGTCAAGTAACGAGAGTCGAAAATGAACCCTAAAAATAAACAAACTTGACTAGGCTGAATTTTACTCTTTTTTTTTGATTTATTATAAACCCCAGATTTTCTAACTGTAATAAAGTTATTTTAACATTTTGAAAACAGAGCTGATAAGTTTTCCCAAAGAGAAGAAAATCGTCGAGATAATTGACAGAAGAAAAACCTCGTTTTCTTAAAGATGACACTACTACCTTCAAAATCTTAGTAAACACTAGGGGTGCCGTGCACAAACCAAAAGGTAAACAAGTAAATTCATAAAGGTGGCCATTGAATTCAAACCTTAAAAATTTTCTGTCAGACTTGTCAACAGGAACCAGATTAAATGCGTCCTGTAAATCTATTGTTGACATATAACAGTCGCTATCAATGAGGTTAATGGCAGTCCTATAATCTTCAAGTTTGAAATGTTGTGTTAAAACGAATTTATTTAATTCTTTAAGATTCAAAATAAATCTAAAGGATCCATCAGATTTAGGAACAAGAAAAATATTCGATAAGAATTGGTTCTCTAAAGGAGTACATTTCTCTACAATTCCTTTACCTTCGAGTGTACGAATTTGTTTAGAAATTTCATTAAATTCAGATACTGACCAGTTAGGTTTACTGATAGACTTAGTTTGCAAAGGTGATTTTGAAAAAGGAATTTTATATCCTTGAATATAAGAAAGGACTACTGGGTCCGAGGTTAGAGCCACCCAGTTTTTGTAAAATAATTTTAATCTACCTGAGATTTTACTTACAGAAGTTGTCAATTCTTCTTGGGATAATCCTTCCGGTAATGTTCCCTGTTCCACGTCGCTTGCTGTCGGTATGGTTTTCGTTGTCCAGCATAGGTTTTCTTCTGCCCGCCCTGCTTTGCTGGGTAATTCCTCTGTCGAAGAGGAGCAGACGGACCCTTCAAGTTTTTTAAAGTTCCTGGTCGTTGAACTTTTGTTGGTCTTAATGCTTTTGTCGACGATTCCATTAATTTAGCAGATTTTAAGGTTTCTACAATATCTTTTCCGAATAAAAATTCGTCTACAGGCGCTGCTTTTAATGGTTCCTTCAGGTTTTCGTCGATATTGGAGAGAATAAGACTTTTTCGAACGAGAGACTCATTATGTTGCAAGTCTGCAAGTAAACGACTAACATCGCTCAATGTTTCAATAAGAGGAAGCTCCTCTATATTCTCTTTATTTAAAACCATCGACATCGACTTAGCTAGGGCCGAAATGCAAGCTGTTATTTTTTCCTGCTTAACAACGATCCGGTTATCTCGACGCAGACATGCTTCTTTATCTTTAAATGCAAGTTTCACTTCTTCATTAAGTTTTGGTGGGTCGATACTGGTACAGTTACCAGGAGGTGGATATTTTGCAACAAGTTCCCCTAACTCTTTAGTAGGTAGACCTAACTTTATTATTTCCGACCAGCGTTCAACAAAATCTTTGTGAAGATCAAGTTCTAAAACTCTTCCTGTCTGTCGTTTGCCTATAACACCGATAACCTCTTCTGAAAGAGTGATTGTCTTAGGATCTTCCTTTTTTGCAGAATCAGACACTTTTTCTACAGGAACCTGGAGATGGACATTATTTGTCCCAACGGGAGCTGTGGATTCTATTTTGTTCACTTCAGTGCTTTTCTCTTGAATGTTTTGTCCGGCAAAACTTTGAGAAGGCGATCTTTGACTTCTATCTTCTTCAGAACTATACTCCTCGTAAGAACTGACTGATTCGGAACGCACACGTTTCCTTTTGGAAGATCTAGAACCGACATCTGTAGAAAAAGAAAAGAAAAATGTTTTGATTTGGTATTCGACCTAATATAAATAAATTTATATTTTCTTTTTTGAATATTTAAATTTTTAGGTTATTTACTAATATTGCAGGAAGACAAAATGAACATTTATTAGTATTATAGCACAGATTAGAGTCTTTTAAATCAATGGGTTAGAGCCCAAGGATCCAATATTTAAAGATAACAAAGTTATTAATTTCAGTGTCCCTCAATTCGCGGTTAAAACCTAATAAATTGGGATTTCTGTATATTTTTAGCACATCTTACAGGTTAGAGCCTGTCAGATCCGTGGGTTAGAGCCCTTGAATCCGATAATTGTAAAAATTTTTAAACAATTAGTTTTAATAACACTGTTATACAGGTTAGAGCCTGTCATATTTTGAGGTTAGAACCGTAGTGTTTATAATAAAAACAGCATATATGCTTGTTTTCTAAAGGTCAGCGCCAATATTTTAATTATTATTTTTTAATATTAAAAAAGAGTTATCGGATTTCATTCGGTTAAAACCCAAGCACTGAATTAATCCTTCCTGATCTCGACCTTTGAAAAATCTGTGAACAAACCAAAATGGCGAGAATTTTACCTATTGGCGTGCTTGAATCCCGTGACGCCGACGATGATAAAGATGAGTCTGAAGAACCCGTGTCTGACGATGAACTGCGGCGTTTTCTTCGACGATGCTTCTTTTTCTTTTCATATTTTTCGAGTCTTTTAAGACTTTTAAGGATTTTTCGAGAAAAAAATCACTACTTTTTCCCATTTTACGATGTGGCTTCTTTGACACAAAGAAAGAGAATGAAGATACACAGGAGGGTGAGACGTGTGCGCACGGTGTTTGCGCAATTTTTCATTTTTATTCTTTAAAATTGTGGCAACATTGACATGGAGTAGGGGGACTACGAGTTGATCTAGAGGAGGAGGCGCGAAATACAATTGAAAATCAAGAGATATATTTGAAACTTTAGGATATTAAATCAGGAATAATGGAAATCATTAAAAATTAAGATAATAATTGCAAAATGAAAATAATAACAGTTAATTAAAAAATTTAATTTGTGATAAATAATAATATACAATTTAGCAATAAATAATGAAATTGTTTTATTATCGAAGAAAAGATAATTAAAATTGAAATAGTGGTTGAAAAAATTGAAGACAGTAATTAAAATTTGCGGAAGGTAGAATTAAGACTTAGAGAAAAAAGTAAAAAATAATTAAAATAATTAGAAATTGGAGAAAATAATTCAAATTTTAGAAAAATATTTAAAAATCTTAGATATTATTTAAGATTGAGAAAAAAATTTGAAATAAGATGAAAATAATTTAAATATGAAAAATTGAAAACAGTCAATAAATTTTGAAAGAAATAATTACAAAAATCTTAGAATATATGTTTAGGAAAAAAATAATTCCAAAATTACTTAAAAAATTGTAATTAAAGAGATAATAACTGGGCAGGATATTAATTCAGAAATAATTAAAATTATTAAAAATTAAAGATAATAATGGGAAAATTGAAAAAGAGATTTAAAAATCTTAAAAAATATGTTTAAAAATGAAGAATAAATAAAAAATTTTGAAACTAATTGAAATATGATAAAAAGAATGATAAGTTGAAAATCTCAATTTTCAATTAAATTGTTCAAATTTTATCTCTTTTTATTATTTTTCTTCAAGTAATTTTCTAAATTTTAAGTTATTATCTCAAATTTTGGTTATTGTCTTCTATCTTCAACTTTTTAAACGATTTTTTAATTACTTTCATTACTGGACATAATTTTCAAAAATTACGATTATTTATCTGAAATGTCAATTATTTTTACCTATTTTTGATTGTTTCTACGATTTTCTAATTATTCTCTTTAATTAAAAGTTTTTAAGTAATTTTGTACTTCTTTTTTTTTAAACATATATTCTATAATTTTTTCAATTATTTCTTTCAAATTTTACTGACTATTTTCAATTTGTCATATTTAAATTATTTTCATCATATTTCAAATTTTTTTTTCAATCTTAAATTATTTTCAGGATATTTTAATTTTCTCAAATTTCAATTATCTTTTATATTTAAGAAAAGCTCTGGAATTTTTTCAATTCTTTATGTCGAATTTCTTTTTTCTCAATTTATCATTCTTTTTATTATATTTCAATTATTTTCTTCCAGTTTTAAATTTTAAAATCATTTTTCAATTATCTTCCCCAATTCTTAACTATTTTTATATTTTATTCATACTATTAATTGTACATTTTTTGAAAGAATAATAAATATTTATAGGTTAGGATTATTGACAGGTCAGCTTTTTGACTGTGTAAAAATGTTAATTGCAGGATTTTTTTTAAGTTGTTCTTTTTTATTTTCTTCATCTATCTGTACTTAAAATTGAATGTCATCAGATAGGGTATCGGAATTTAGCCATTCCCAATATGGAAGAAAATTAAACAAAGGTAACTCGTTTATTGAAACATGTGCACAAAACATACATTTTAACAAACTTATTTGTATAAATTAGACTTACAAATTTCAGTAGTCAAAAAGTAGAAGAAAATATAATAAATTACTTTTATATCTTTTTTATATACATCTCTTAATATATTTTATATATTTTCTAATATTTGGCTCAAGGGCGACTTGTGAGTATAGGTTTCTTAATTAAACTTAGACTACTTAATTAAATGTAGTTAAAATAACCTAACGAAATTCTAATAAGTATCATTAATACAATAATAATAATAATAATAATAATAATATAATTTGCTATTTTTTACAAACGCAGTCAACTCAACTAATGAGAAACATTCGCAAAATAATTTTCAAATTTTAAAACATCTCGAAAAAATTGTACAATTATTTATGTTTAAAGTGTTAAAACTAAACGAAGAACTGGGTTTTGGATTTCGAAATTCTCTCAATTTTACGAATTACACTCATCATCTTTGTCTCTTTTGGCTCAGGGAAGTCATGTACTTTAATTACTAAAAAATACTGTTCTTTAATTTTTTTCCATTTAACGTCATCTACTACAAATTGCATATCTTCTGAAATAATATGCAAAGCTCTCCTCGTATTAATAATACGATTCACATCTGCAACACCGAACTGATTACTCAATGTTATTTCGAAGAATACTCTACTTTTGTATAAATTCTTTGGATCACTAACATACTCTAACTGGCGTCTTTCGAAAGTCTATTGATAATCGAAAAAAATAACCCAAAAATGAGAATTTACAAATATTAATGAAAATAATTAAAAATTAAAGAAAATCAATTAAAATTGTAGAAATATAATATAATTAAAAAATATTTCAAAATGATGAAAATAATTAAGAATTGAAAAAAAATCGCAAACTGACAAGAATAATTGACAAGAGACAAAAATAACAACAACAAAAATTAAAAAATTATTTTAAAATTTACCACTCGATATCTCTGTGGTAAATGGTAACGTCCATTACCGAATATCACAGAATTGCCTGACCGGTTAGGTCAGGTAAGATGCCCTCTTCCGAACACCAAGGAAATATTTGGTCCACTTGACCAAGTGTTTGAGTGGCATCTAAGATGGGGTTTCTGACATCTCATTCGAGCGCCTCCCCAGGTGGCGGATAGGGGAAATCCTCCCAGATATGGGTGGAACCGGGCAATTCAAATACCCGGGGCGGACCAACGTCAGATAGGGGTGGGCACCCGATATAATTGTCGACTTTGTGTTGGGCTAACCACTCACACAGAGTTTTTTGCGGTTACGACCACAGTAACGCGCAGCGCCACCCACAATGGGTCTCTCTCGGATGGAGACCAGGGTTCAGTTGGGAGTGGCAACAGGATAGAACCCAGGCAACGACCAGGCTTCGACCAGGGACAAACTCGTACACGTTTAAAATGGACGGACCAACTTCGAAGGGACATCTTAGACTGTTGGCGACAGAGCTCTCCGGACCGAAGAGGTTACATGTTGAGGCTTCATGAGCGATGGAGCAATATGCATCCCCAATACGCACAAATGAAACCTCAGTACTTACGAGATCAGGTATCCTTTTTGCGAAGGAAAGGCCATGAAGTTCTTCAAGAAGAACCCTCTGAGAACATACCATCAGTTCTCACAACAACACCTTTGCAGACAGTTGAGTATGTAAACATAAGAGCAAGGGAAACCAAAATCCATCTTAAGGTTTCCATTAAAATGGACAAAATGGCTGAATCGAATAGAGAAATTTCATTACTTCCAGAGGATGTAGATCTCTGGACATTGAACTGTGCAGTCTATGAAAAAGCAGTTTCCTTGGTTCGTGACAGTAACAGAAAATCTGTTTCAGAACGCGTTGCCAAGACCTGTAAAAGAATTAGGCAGGTTCAGTTCAAAATTGGGGTGGCTAGACGGAATGCTTCTCACCTTCAGAGTGTAATTGCTTATCTGGAGACGAATCGGAGATTTACACCTAGAGTGTTAGAAATATCCCGATCTCTGAAAAGATTGCATCATACTTTGAATAAATCTAAGCTGCAGACCATCAAGCAGCATTGGACTGAGAAGATACGTTCTCTTGTAGTCATAAGAGAACGTTTAGAACGTCGGGTTAAGTGGATAAAACAAAATAATGTTTTCGAAACTAATCCTTCCCGCCTATTCGGTATAACATCGCCGGTCGTTGACAGACCATCATGTCGCGAAGAGATCGAAAACTTCTGGAAAAACATCTATGAAACCTCATATTCGTTGAATGAAGAAGACGCTTCTTTGCCTCTTTTCCGTAGCTTTTGTCTTAGACAAGGGCTTGACCATCATGCGGAGGAATGCCCATCAATTACTAAGGAGGAAGTGAGAAATGTAATTGCTAAAACTAAAAACTTTTCAGCGCCTGGGCCGGATAAAATTAACAACATGTGGTGGAAGAAGTTTACTTCAACACACCAACACCTGGCCCGCATATTCTCAACTTTTCTCAACGGAGAACATCCCGTACCACAGTGGTTGGTGGATGGACGTACGGTACTATTGCCAAAATGTGGAGATTTGACTTGTCCAAAGAATTACAGACCAATAGCTTGTCTTAACACCTGCTACAAGCTATTTACTGGTATCCTTAAGGAAAGAATTTTGTCATCTATTCAACCAGTATGGAGTACAATAGGCGAACAACGAGGATGCAAGAGAGGTCTGGCAGGTTGTAGGGAGAACCTACTGATTGATAGGTGTGTCACCCAAGACTCGATATTTTATCGACGAAACTTGTCCATGGCTTGGATTGACTACCGTAAGGCGTTTGATTCCACCAGTCATGAGCTTATTATTAAGCTTCTTGAATGTCTTGCGGTACATCCAGACATAGTGAGATGCTTGAGAGAGCTTATGCTTTTATGGAGAACAAGGTTTGTATTGACATCAAACAAGCAACAGGTGATGACTGACGTCATCATCTACAAAAGAGGAGTTTTCCAAGGCGACTCTCTTAGTCCTCTATTGTTTTGTATCTCCCTCTTGCCTCTGTCTGTTGTGCTTCGTGAAAAACACTCTGGATACTTGTGTGGCAAACCAAGACATAGAGTTCACAAGATTAACCACCTGTTTTACATGGACGATCTTAAGCTCTATGGCTCCTGTAAGGAAGCATTAAAAATTCTAGTGTTTGCAGTGGCCAAGTATTCCAGTGCAATTGGAATGAGCTTTGGACTTGATAAATGTGCTGTTGTCCATATGAATAGAGGAAGACTAGAAACATCTGAAACATCAGGCGATTTAGACGATCTTCAGCTTATTGGTGGCAACACCATTCATCATCTTGGTGAAGGAGAAACTTACGCATATCTTGGAATTCCACAATCGGAAACTCAAGATGTGCGTGGGCTTAAAGATCAACTCCAAATTAAATATCGAGGTCTTCTCAGAAAAATTTGGTCATCCGAATTATCAGGGAAGAATAAGATACAGGCCACAAATGTATTAGCCATTCCTTTAATACTCTATACATTTGGGGCTGTTAAATGGAATGTGGATGAGCTGAAGATACTGGATAGACAAACGCGCAAGATGATGACAGTACATCGATGCCATCATCTAAGGTCTTCCGTAACTCGAATATACTTTCCGCGAGATCAGGGAGGAAGAGGGTTACTAAGTTTATAGTGTCTTCATCGCCGTATTGTACTGGCTGCGGCATGCTCAGTGATGAATAGTACGGATCCTTTAATGCAATTTGTCCATCATCATGAAGTTGCAAATAATGGGGCATTTTTATATCAAGCGGCAAATAGAGCGGCAAAGGAACTTAATCTTCGATTTGATACAAATAATACCGAACATGGAATAGCGTCATTACCACCTTTGATGCTCAAAAAACATGTAAAGAATGCAGAACATGTACTTCTTTTAGAAAAACATGTTAGTAAGCCTGTTCACGGACAATTTTATAATATCGTCAGAGAAATGGGATTGTCTGTAGGTTTGTCTTTTGCATTCCTTAAATCGGCTGGATTAAAATCGGAGACAGAGGGATTTTTGTTCGCTTGTCAGGATGGAGTGATTAATACTTTGGTGTATCGCAGCCGTGTGATGCATATACCTGTTGACGATTCCAACTGTCGTGCATGCAAACAATACCTGGAGACACTTAGTCATATATTAAGTGCCTGTCCGATTTATGCATGTAACAGATATATAGAAAGACACAATGCTGCACTGAAGGTTTTGTATTACCACCTTCGTCACCAGTACGGTATAGATAAGGAGCCCATTCTGCCGTATGCCCAAAGGGATCAAGAATCCGTTGTAGAAAATGACCAGTGCAAGATCTACTGGAATTTTTCTTTCCCCACCACTCATCATATCAGTGCCACCAAGCCTGATATGGTCCTCCAAGATCATAAAAGTAAGATCATTTATGTAGTTGAGTTTTCGGCTCCTGCCGAGAGAAACATCATTAAAAAGGAGGATGAGAAACGGATCAAATATCAAGAGCTCTTATTCGAATTGAGTAAAATGTATCCAGGATATAGAGTCCATTTGATTGTTTTAATTCTCGGCTGCTTAGGAGGGATGAAGGCTTCATTTGTGAGCCAACTGAAGAAGATCCCAACCTGCGAACGTCAAGCCAATTTGTTAGCAGGTAGAATGCAAAAAGCAGTTCTTTTGAATTCTCTTTTTGTGGTCCGACAGCACTGTTCCTTGTAAAAAAAACATCTTTAAAGGTAGCTCTAAAAAAGCATCCAACAATTTCATGTCGGCCGCATAAGAATATCGGCGGCAATGGACATAAAGACCCAAAGAACAGAATGCTGAAACTGTACAGAGTAAAAAAAAGAAACTTTTGCTTACCTTCCAGGACGGAAGGAGCAAAAGTTGATAAGAGTATGTAAAGCAAGAATTGGGAGAGGTTGTTTTAGTGCGGTATTGCCACAGGATGTGGTCGAGTCCCACACGAACAAGTGCGTAAATGCATTTTTTTCCTCTCCTAAACTTGTTTTGTAAAAAAAAAAAAAAAAAAAAAAAAATATATATAATTTGCTATTTTTTACAAACGCAGTCAACTCAACTAATGAGAAACATTCGCAAAACAATTTTCAAATTTTAAAACATCTCGAAAAAATTGTACAATTATTTATGTTTAAAGTGTTAAAACTAAACGAAGAACTGGGTTTTGGATTTCGAAATTCTCTCAATTTTACGAATTACATTCATCATCTTTGTCTCTTTTGGCTCAGGGAAGTCATGTACTTTAATTACTAAAAAATACTGTTCTTTAATTTTTTTCCATTTAACGTCATCTACTACAAATTGCATATCTTCTGGAATAATATGCAAAGCTCTCCTCGTATTAATAATACGATTCACATCTGCAACACCGAACTGATTACTCAATGTTATTTCGAAGAATACTCTACTTTTGTATAAATTCTTTGGATCACTAACATACTCTAACTGGCGTCTTTCGAAAGTCTATTGATAATCGAAAAAAATAACCCAAAAATGAGAATTTACAAATATTAATGAAAATAATTAAAAATTAAAGAAAATCAATTAAAATTGTAGAAATATAATATAATTAAAAAATATTTCAAAATGATGAAAATAATTAAGAATTGAAAAAAAATCGCAAACTGACAAGAATAATTGACAAGAGACAAAAATAACAACAACAAAAATTAAAAAATTATTTAAAAATTTTAAGAGAATAAATCAAAATTGAAAAAATTGTAGAAAATAATTGAAAGAAACAATTGAAAAATAACGAGAACAATTGTAAAATGGAAAAAAATATCTGAAAAATGTTGAAAATAATTGACAATTATTTTTTAAATTGAAGACAAAAAGAATGAATTAAATTTTGAAAAGTAAAAAAATAATGTATGAAATAGAAGAACGATGTTAAAATGAGAATATTTAGTTCAAGATTATAGTAATATACAATATATAATATATAATATACAATAAAAATCAAAGTTTTCAAAAATGTATAAGATTGAGAAATTTAAAAAATATAAATAAAAGCAGGGAATAAATGTTTTCAAAAATTTGTAGTTATAAGATAAAAACTAAACAATTTAAAAGAAGGAAAAACGATTTTAAGGAATAGAAAAATGATGGAAGAAAATATCTGAAAAATGTCGAAAATAATTGACAATTGAAAACAAAATTCTAAAAATGGCTAGAATAATAAACAATTTAAAAAATTAAACAATAAACATTAAATTTAAACTAAGTAATTGAAAAATTAAGAAAATTTGAGGAATTATTGTAAATTGAACAATTGAATTGAGAAAGGAAAAAAATTGAAATTGATAAAAATAATTAATAATTGAAGAATGTAAGAAAAAAAAATTTAAAAATATAATAAAAAAAGTTTAAAAACTAATTTAAAAAAGAACATAATTATTAAATACAGAAAAAAATAATTGAAAACTGATAGAGCGTACGAAAAACAAAATTATTCTTTAATTTTTTTAATTATTTTGTTCTGTTGACGATTATTATTCAATTGCAATTAATAATTTATTATAATCCCTTAATTTTATAGTTATTCTTAAATCTTTAAAATTATTTCTTTCTGATGTCCATTAATCTCGCCATTTATCGAATTTTTTATTAATTGGCAACTATTTTCGTCATTTTGTAATTTTTCCTACAATTATCAATTATTATCATACAGCTTCAATTTAATTATTTAATTTTTAATTTATTTCTAAAATTTTAATTATTTTTCTCAGTTTTTAATTATTTCCTTTTTTTTAATTATTGATTATTTGTTTTTACCCAACAATTTTTTTCACTCATAAAAATGGTTTTAAAATTTCAATTTCATTCTTTAACTCTTCAACTATTTTCTTCAATTCTCAATTACTACCTTTAAATTTCCATTCTATTTTTTAATTTTTATTTATTAATAAATTTATTTACTATTTAATTAAATTTTTCATATTTTGCCTCGCCAGAAAATTTTGGCCAAATAAAATAAAAAAATTTTTTATACAAATATGAAATATTTTTCAAATTTCTAGATCTAATTTTAAATTTTTTCATCTATTAACAAACAAAATTAAACAAAAATTGAGCTACTGCGCGTCTGGTTCAACTTGTCAAAAAAGCAGATTTTAAGCAATTTATGCCTCGCCAGAAATTTTTGGCAAAATACATTAAAACATTTTCTAGACAAATATAAATTTTTTTTCAAATTTCTAGATCTAATTTCAAACTTTTTCTTTTATTAAAAAACAAAATTGAACACAAAATGAGCTATTGCGCGTCAGGTTGAACTTGTCAAAAAAGCGGATTTTAATCAATTTATGCTTCGCCAGAAATTTTTGTCAAAATACACTAAAAAATTTTTCAGACAAATATCAATTTTTTTCAAATTTCTTGATCTAATTTCAAACTTTTTGATCTATTAACGAACAAAATTGATAAAAAATTGATCTATTGCGCGTCAGGTTCAACTTGTCAAAAAAGTAAATTTCAATCAATTTTTGCCTCGCCAGAAATTTTAGACTAAATACACTACATAATTTTGCAGACAAATATCGATTTTTTTCAAATTTTTTCATCTATTAAAAAACAATATTGATCAAAAATTGAGATACTGAGAGTCTGGTTAAACTTGTCAAGAAAGCAGATTTTAATCAATTAATGCCTCGCCAGAAATTTTTGGCAAATAAGTAAAAAATTTTTAAGGCAAATATCAAATATTTTTCATATTTCTAGATCTAATTTCAAACTTTTTCTTTTATTAAGAAACAAAATTGAACAAAAATTGAGCTATAGCTCGTCAGGTTTAACTGGTCAAAAAATTAAATTTCAATCAATTTTTGGCAAAATACACTAAACAATTTTTCAGACAAATATAAATTATTTTTCATATTTATAGATTTGATTTCAAACTTTTTCATCTATTAACGAACAAAATTAAACAAAAATTGAGCTACTGCGCGTCAGGTTCAACTTGTCAAAAAAGCAGATTTGAGCAGTAGCTCAATTTTTGTTCAACTTTGTTCGTTATTAGAAGAAAAAGGTTGAAATTAGATCCAGAAATTTGAAAAATAATTGATCTTTTCTTAAACAAAAAGTCTTAAAAATTTTATAGTGTATTTAGCTAAAAATTTCTTCTGAGGCAAATATTGATTGAAATATACTTTTTTGACAAGTTGAACCTGACCCTCAGTAGCTCAATTTTTGTTCAACTTTGTTCGATAATAGATGAAAAGGTTTGAAATTAGATCTAGAAATTTGAAAAATAATTGATATTGTAATTGATATAATTTGTAAAAATTTTGTAGTGTACTTAGCCACAAATTTCTGGCGAGGCAAAAATTGATTGAAATTTACTTTTTTGACAAGTTGAACCTGACGCGCAGTAGCTCAATTTTTGTTCAATTTTGTTATCTTTAAGGATAATATTTGGACAAAATTGTGAAGAAAAGTACCTGTATGTAAAATAAACGGACAAAATTATTATTTCATAGTTTGTTTTACCATTTTAGATCTTTTTTAGAATTTTTATGATTAAATTGGTACTGTCCTTTATAATTTTATCCGAATATTATCATTATGGTTGATTTTCAGTGGATGATAATTTTTGTTATTTATTTACAAAATTAGGGTGTATATTTCTGAGTATGTTTCACTATTTTAGATCGTGATTAGAATTTTTTTTGTGCAAATTTTGGTACTTTCCTTCATAATTTTATTGGAATATTATCCTTCAGGGTGGTTTTCAGGGGTTGATAATTCTTGTTATTAATTTAAATAATTAAATTGTATTTTTTTGATTATGTTTAACCATTTTAGATCTTCATTAGAATTTTTTGTACAAATTGATTGTTGTGCCTCTGTCTGCTACCACCTGTCGTACATTGTAATTGTCAAGTAGTATTTTTGTAATCTTATAATACCTCAATTTTATTTTTTGTATAATTAAAGTTTTAATTTTTTAATTGTTAATTTTGTGATAGATAAATATTTTAATTTGATTTTTATTTGAATTTAATTAATTTATTTTTAAATTTAATTTTATTAATTGTAACATTTCGTTCTTAAGAAATAAAATTATTATGCTTTTAATAATGATAAGAATTAATTAATCAATTATTTTTATTTAGACTTTTGATTTTTGCACTTATATATTTTTAAAATCAACAAGAGTGACTTGATTTTTAATAATATATCATTATTATATTATATTATCAATTGAAAATTGTAGAAAATTAAAGAAAAATTGCAGGGAAAAAACCAAAATTGTAGAAATCAACTGAAAATTTTAGAAATGTATTTAAATTTCAAGAAAATAATTTATAATTGAAAAGAGGCGAGAATTATTAATGTTGAATAAAATAATTGAAAATTGAAGAAAATAATTGAGAATTAACGAAAATAATTAAAAATAAAAAAAATAAATTGAACATTAAAGAATTTGTTTTTATTATTAAGAAAATAGGTAATTGATAATTGAAAGAAAGATTACAAAATGACGAAAATAAATAAAATGGTTAAGTATTAAAGAAAATAATTGATAATATTAAAAATAACTCTAAAACTGACGAGAATAATTGACAACAGAACTAAATTATTAAAAAAAATTAAAGAATAATTACAAAATTTAAGGAGAATAATTGTAATTAGAAGAACGTTGACAATTTTAAAAAGAATTATAGATTTATTATTAATAAAATTAATATATCATTTCAACTGATATTTTTAAATTAAAATTTTAATAAATGTAAATAAATTTTTTTATCAAGTATTACTTTCAGCATATATTCTTCGTACGCACTAAAATGGACACTAAAAAAAATTTTTAGTCATATCAACAAAAATTAGGTAAAACCAACCAAATTTTTGTTGCTATGACTAAAAATTTGGTTTAGAATCTTTAAGAAAATCAAAATTCAGAATTAAATTTAAAAAAAAATAGCTGATATTTTTATTATTTATGAGAAGAAAATCAGGTTTTAGACCAGAGAGCAAATGTCAATTTTTGTAGAATCGAATATTTTTTACACATTCGATGGCAAATAAATTTCCCAAATATTATTTTATAATCTTTAAGAAAATCCAAATTCAGAATTGAATTTAAAAAAAAAATAGCTAATATTTTTATAATTTATGAGAACGAAATCAGGTTTTAGACCTGAGACCAAATATCAATTTTTGTTGAATCGAATATTTTTTTCACATTCGATGGCAAATAAATGTCCCAAATATTCTTTTAGAATCTTTAAGAAAATCCAAAGTCAGAATTAAATTTAAAAAAAATAGCTGATATTCTTATTATTTATAAGAAGAAAATCAGGTTTTAGACCAGAGAGCAAATGTCAATTTTTGTAGAATCGAATATTTTTTTCACATTCGATGGCAAATAAATTTACCAAATATAATTTTAGAATCTTGAAGAAAATTCAAATTCAGAATTAAATTAAAAAAAATAGCTGATATTTTTATAATTTATGAGAACGAAAACAGGTTTTAGACCTCAGACCAAATATCAATTTTTGTAGAATCAAATATTTTTTACACATTCTATGGAAATGAAATTTCCTAAATATTATTTTATAATCTTTAAGAAAATCTAAATTTAGAATCGAATTTAAAAAAAATAGCTGATATTTTTATTATTTATGAGAAGAAAATCAGGATTTAGACCAGAGAAGAAATGTCAATTTTGTAGAATCGAATATTTTGTACACATTCTATGGCAAATAAATTTCCCAAATATTCTTTTAGAATCTTTAAGAAAATCCAAATTCAGAATTGAATTTAAAAAAAAAGCTGATATTTTTATTATTATTTATGAGAACGAAATCGGGTTTTAGACCTGAGAGCAAATGTCAATTTTTGTAGAATCAAATATTTTTTACACATTCTATGGCTAATAAATTTACCAAATATTATTTTAGAATCTTTAAGGAAATCCAAATTTAGAATTGTATTTAAAAAAAATATATATGATATTTTATAATTTATGGGAACAAAATCATGTTGTATACTAGAGGCCAAATATCAATTTTTGTATGACTGAATATCTTTTCTAATTTCTATTCTATGTGTCATATAAATTTCCCAAATTTTAATTGTTATTTTTTAAGATATTTAATTTTTAATACTGTATTTAAAAAAAATTTAATGATATTTCTATTATTTTATGGAATCAAAAACAGGTTTTAGAATAGAGACAAAATATTAATTTTGGTCAAACCGAATATTTTTTTCGAATTCTATTCTATGTAGCACATAAATTTCCTAAATATTATTTTAGATTCTTTTAGATATTTTAAATTCAGAAATGTATTATATAAATTATAAAAATATCATTTAATTTTTTTAAATACAATTTTAAATTTAAAATATCTTTAAGAATCTAAAAAAATAATTGGGAAATTTATCACACATAGATTAAAATTTGGAAAAAATTTTCTGTTTTACAAAAATTGATATTTTGTCTCTATTCTAAAACCTGTTTTTGTTTTAATAAATTATAGAAATATTATCCAATTTGTTTTAAATACAGTTTTGAGTTTGGAATGTCTTAAAAAAACTAAAACAATATTTTGGATATTTATTTGCCACATAGAATACATTTTGTAAAAAACATTCGATTCTACAACAATTGATATTTTTCTCTATTATAAAACCTGTTCCTGTTTTTCTAAATTATAAAAATAAATTCCAATTGTTTTTAAATACAATTCTGAATTTAAAATATCTCAAAGAAGCTGAAATAATATTCGGGAAATTTATATGCCACATAGAATAGACTAGAGAATTGAATAAATTGATATGACATTATTTTCAATACTTTGTTTAGGTTATGTCGTCGAGTAAACTTTTTTTTGTTTTTATTTATTTCTGTGTTTTATTGTTTTTCACTTTATATATTAAGTTACATTAGGTATATTATGCTTTTGATAAACTGGATTTATCATATTTAAATATTTAGTAATCATTTAGTTTACTAATAATGGGCTGTTTCAATTTTGAACGTGGGAAAAACATGTCGCGCGTTCGCGCATCGGAAACTTCTAGTCATGTCATATATATAGTTGTCTGCTAGTGGATTTAATGAAAACGAAAATTAGAAGAAAACGTAAAAATGGCTATTCTCAGATGTTGACAAAGGGGACGAAGAGAGGGACAGTTAGACAAAGAAACTGACAATCGCACTTTTTGGTGCGATTTGATAGTCCGTTTACACCGCTTGGTTGTAAATGCCAATTTGTTTTAAGTTTACACTCGGCCGGTGTAGTGCACGGCCAAAATCGCACCGATTTCTTAACACCGGTGTAAAGTTGTAAGCGCATATACCATTTTTTTAACAGTGATGGTTCAAAAGTTATATGTAAATGGGTACAAAGAACAAAACGCAACAAGTGGTGTGAGCATTTGAATCGTTGCGTTTTTTCGTATCAGTTTCGTGGGCTGTATTTTCTAGAAAAGTAACTGAAAAATTTTAAAAATAAGCTAAAGTAAACCTCGAACAATTAGCTTTAAAATAAGCCAAAGAAAACTAAAATATTTATAGTGGTTCAAAAGTTATATGGAAATGGGTACAAAGAACAAAACGCAACAAGTGAAGCGAGCAATAGAATCGAAGCGTTTTGTTCTTTATACACATTTACTTGTAACTTTTAAATCAGTCAAGATTTTTTAATTTTCTTCGGCTTATTTTAAAGGTAATAGTTCAAGGTTTAAATTAGCATAGTTTCAAAATTTTCTAACTACTTTTCTAGAAAATGTAGCCCACCAAACTTGAACAATGAAAATTCACAAAAAGCGCAAAGTTTACCTGTTTTCAAAACAATGAATCTCTATTTCTATTTATCAAAAAAAAAAATCTTAAAAATAGTTCCTTTTGCGGCAAATTTCATAAGCTTTCCAATGGCCTACAAAAGTTTTTATTTTGATAATATTTGACAAAGTTATCAACATTTTAAGAATGTCATGTTTTTAATCCCTTTTTTGAAAGTGGTCTCACAATTTTGGCCGGTAGTTTTATTTAATTTGTCATATTTCTACTAATTTTGTATAAAATAACTGATTATTGTACAAATTCGTTTTTAAGTTATTTTTAAAATAAGTTACAGTTTAGTAAACCGAGGAATCGGTTATAAGAAAAAATAGACAAGGCATACTAGAGAAAAAAAATATATATTCTATATACTGACATTTAAATACTTAGAAACGTAAACCAAATAAGAATTTAGTCATCTGTTTTCTTTTATTTTCTGATTTCTCAATTTGAGTTCTATTTTAAAATCTTAAGGTGTTAGAAAAGAGAAAAACAGATATCACGTTCTCTGTCACTCAAATAATTTAATTTAAATTTGAATCCCAGATCTGACTTTATTAATAATTTTTTATCTCAGGCTTCATCATTGATTTCTCAAACCATCTGAACAAAAAAAAAAAACATTTAAAGATTAAACAAATAAATTAATAATTTTGTACTCATTTTCTAGAATTTAAATTAAAAGTTTTTTAAAATAAATTTACCAACAAAATCAAGAAATCAGAATTTTTTCTTATTAACAATTTTTCAAAATAAAAAGAATTCTTTTCAACAAAACAAACAAATATTTATTTTATTTATTCAAAACTTACTTCTCAAGAATTTGTCAATAACAAATTTTAGCTAGCTAAATCAATCTAAATCAATTTACAATTTCCAATATCTCTAGACATTATTCGTACGAAGAACACCTCTCTTAAGAGATCTGCTGTTTATAAAGTTTTGGCCCCTGAAATGCAGAATGTCAAATTATCATATTCTTAACAAAATTCTTATTATTTATATTTAATTTTTTTTTAATATAAATTGTTTATTTATTTTATTTAAATTCTAAATTAATCACTAAACAAAAAAAAAAAATTATTTTTTATCCAGAAATTAGTTATTTTTAAACATATTTAGATTTAGGGTGAAGTCATGTGCGGCGGATGAGGGGATCAGGGGAATAGAATAGGTCCCTAATCCCTTAATCCTTCGCATGTGACTTCACTCTTAAAAAGTAAAATAATTGGTCATTATATCCAGATAAACGTCATTCCTGAATTTTTTAGATCTTTTATTTAAATAAGAATATAATATTTCAAAATTGAATCAATTTGTTGAAAAATGTCAAAAATAGTTGAAAATCGAAGAAGGAAAGTGAAATTTGAAGAAATTCGTTAGAAAATGACAAAAATAAAAAATATGCGCATCTTTTTTCTAAACCAAAAATCTATAATTAGTGACGTGTAACTCGAGATTTTTTACAGTAATAAAACATATTTCCTTATCACTTTAGTATGGGAGTGCATTTATACTTATATTATGAACAATAAATTTTAAAAAAGTGATATTTCTTTGCCTTAAGTACAAAATAAAATTAATATATTAATTAAAAATTTAATATAAAATGTAATGATATATCAAATACCTTTTGTCGAGACGTTGACAGCAATTGCTCAAATTCTGGAACCAATTGTCGTGTTCGCTTTAAACAGATTATAACAACCAATATAAAGTATTAAAAATCACACTTGTATAAAAATGTACAAAATTAAAATTAACTAACAACTATTAAGGTTGCTTTCATTTTAACGTAAACAGAAAAACAAGGAATATATAACGTACAGAAACAATTGAAAAAGCATGCGTAACTTTGAAATTTCAATCTTTTAATATCAATAATACGTGACAATTGGTGTTGATTCGGTAATTGGTTCCATCACACTAATTGTTTTATAACCTTACCTTATATAAATGTCTACTAGATCAATTTAAAAGCCATCGACTGTCGATAACAATTTATCAAAATTATCAAATAACGTTTATTTTTAATTAACATACACTGTTTGATATCTACATTCTACGATACGAGAAATTTAAACACGTTATGAGTTAATCCTTAATGATGAGTTTTTGGATCTGAAAAACATTCTTGCTTTTCATAATTTTAAAATATGTACTAAAATATTAACTTAATTACTAGTTTAATCTGGATTTAAATAAATACTTTTGTTTCAACATAAGTTGATATAGTACGTATCAGTTGTCATCAGAATAGCTTGCTGACAATAATTAACCAATTGTTTGATATGTCAAACAGACGTACGTCTTTTAGAATAAACGTTTTTATTTACACACATGATATGTAGATTATTATTTGCATTTTTTTAAAATTAATATATAATCGAATTTATAATAGTCGACGGCGCACGTGAAATACATTGAGAAATCGTTAAAAGGCTAATATGCGATAAAAATTAACCCTGCTAAAAAAATCGGAAAATAAACAGATAAAATCCGGATAGAAATCAGATAAAAGACACTGTGCAGGCGAGAGAGACAAATGCATTAGTTGAGTTAAAGATTGAGACTAGACATTTCTGTAGACGCTCAAAGGCGTAAGTTCAGGGGCTTACAAGATTTGAGCAGAATAGACCAATTCGATAATTGCTTATATCTAACTTTTAACTTCCCGAATTTGTATTTGTCATAATTAAAAGATTACTAAACTCGCATTTGCGATTTGCATTTCGTAAAATTTTCAACTTGACATAACTGAAATTGCATTTTTCAAAACATTCAATTACTAGAAATTGCATTTGTCCGAACACTAAATTTGCATTTTTTCCAATCTTTAAAATCATCGAAATCATATTTAGCAAAATATTAAACTACCCACATTTAGAACTCTAAGAATTTCTAAATCCCTGAATTTCGATTTGTCCGAACTTTGAAATAACCAAACTTACATTCGTCAAAATTTTGAAACACCCGAATTTGCATTTGTCCGAACTTTGAAATCACTGAACTCACGTTTGGTTGAATTTTAAAATCTCCGAATTTGCATTTGACTGAACTTTATAGTGACCAAACTTGCATTTATTCGAACTTTCAAATTACCAAATTACCTATTGGTTGTTAATCAGAATACGTTTTATAATACACGTTTACGGAAAAATAAAAAAAAACACGATAAAGTTGTTAGATCACGAAATAAAGATAAATTTTAAAGCCTTTACACATTTTTCTTTTTAGTATAATATATTTTTCTTTTTCTTTTTTTAATAAAAAATTGTAAAAATAAAATTTTTAATTTATTTGTATATAATAAATAAAAATTTATTATAATTTAATTACATTTCTTTCAATTAATTTTCCAATTTAATTTCATGATTGTAAGGAAAATTTGTTTTTTTAAGCAAAAGTTTTTAAACAATAAACAAATTGAAAATAAATAATAAAATCTTAAGTTTTCTGAAATTTATTTTAGAAAATAAAAATTGAAATATTTCTTTAAAAATAAAAAATAGCCTTTATAATATTTCCAGAAAAATATATATTATACTGTATATATAGACAAATAAGTACGTTTTTTAATCTAGAATATTTTATCAACAGAACAAATTATTATAAAATAACAATTGGAGAAGTTATAAAATTAAAAAAAATGATTGAAATTGAGATAAAAAATTAAAAATTTAGGAAATTAATAAAAAAATAATGAAAATTATTGAAAAATTGCAGAAAATAATAAAAAAATAATTTAAAAAATTATATATTATATTTTAAATAAAAAAAGATAAAAAAAAATTCTGAAAAATACTTGAAATTTTTAGAAGTTCATTGAAAAAAGCAAAAGAAAATAATTAAGAAATTGTTTAAAAAATTAAAAATTGAAGACAAAAATCTGAATTTGAGATAAGAATTGAAAATATTGGGAATTAATTTAAAAATAATTAAAATAATTAAAACACAGAAAAAATAATTGCAAAATGATAAAAAGAAGTGAATATTGAACAAAATAATTGTATAATTGAACGAACTTACCTTGTGAAGTTCAATTGAAATTGTATAAGCGCCTCCTCCGAATAGATCAACTCGTAGTCCCCCTACTCCATGTCAATGTTGCCACAATTTTAAAGAATAAAAATGAAAAATTGCGCAAACACCGTGCGCACACGTCTCACCCTCCTGTGTATCTTCATTATTTAAAGCGTATCGTAATTATTATAATAGGGAATTATCTAAATTATTAGATAATGGGCTAGTGTTACACCACTGAGGGTGGGTTTGATCTATTCGGAGGAGGCGCTTATACAATTTCAATTGACCTTCACAAGGTAAGTTCGTTCAATTATACAATTGTATTTCGCGCCTCCTCCTCTAGATCAACTCGTAGATGTTGAAAGCTATAATTACGGTTATAGTAAATGGGAAAATTTTAAAAGAGCATTTATTACAGAATAAACAGAATTTTGTTTTATTTAGTATTAAATAACTAGAATTCAAAACTTCTAACACAAAACTTCCAATTTAAAACACTTCTAGTTTTAAATAAAATACAATTTTATGATTTAACAGCTTAGAATTACGTTTGCAAATTGTTGATTGTTAGCAACAACTTTTCTATCATAAAATTTCGCAAAAGTTTTGGAACTTTGTGTCCAACCTGCCGTTTTTCGAATAATGTCGACATCGACTCCCAATCTCTTGGCCGCTGAAGTGGACGCATGACGTGTACTATGAGAAGAAAAAACTTCAGTGTCTATTCCACAATCAGATAACACTTGTTTCACCCAACGACTTAATGTTTGTGAGGTGATTTGTCTGTACGGGTTTTGATATGAGATAAAGAGATTCTTTTCTGAGTTACGCAACTCTTTTGTTTTTTGTAAATAACAATTTAAGGCAGACGCTACACAAATCTTTTTTTCCGAAAAATAGGGTAAAATTAACAAAGGTTGAGACTTATTTCTATGAGACGTTTTTATGCGTTCAGGAACTCTAATTTCGATTGAAGATTCGGTAAATTTGATATTATCAATTTTGATTAAGGAAAAGGTCTGCATTCTGTGTCCTGTGACCAAGGCAAGCAGTGTTATAAATTTTTTGGACAAATTCTCTAAGCTCAAGGATTCATTTAAACTATTAGATCTGTAGTAATCAAGAACTTGTTTAGGGTCCCATGTTGATTCGTATCGAGGTTTTGATGGTCTTAAACTTGACACACCTTTAAAAAAACGTTTAATAACGACGTTATTTGCGATATCTGAATCTACAATCATAGAGATAGCGGAACGTGTACAATTTATAGAACTATGGGAAAGGCCCTTATTAAATTCGCTTGTTAGAAAGGACATTAGTTCTGAGACCGAGGGATCGAATATTCTAACAGATTTTAAATTGCAATATGTCCACCACTTTTTAATGGCTGTATCATAACTTTTAAGCGTAGAGGATGATAAGGATCCAATCATAATTTGCATTGATTCCTCTGGTGTTCCACGTCTGGACATCGCTTCCCCGATAACTTTCCGGATACCAGGGTAAGACTCTTCCAGAGGGGATGACAGCTCCTGTCAGATGAAATTAAGAGATTTTTATTAGGATTAAAAATTATAGGTTCATCAATTATCAAAGATTGAAACAGAGGGTACCAGGGCTGTGATGGCCAGTTCGGAACTATAACAATACCCTCTGCTTTATCCATTTTAATTTTACGTAAAGTTTTCAAAATTATACTGAAAGGAGGAAATGCGTAAAAATAAAACTGGCTCCAGTCTAAAGTAAAGGCGTCCACTGCCTCGGACCCAGGATCTTTGAACCATGAAACATATCGATTACACTTCGCATTTATGCGGCTAGCGAATAAGTCGATTTCCGGTTCACCAAACATTCTAACTATTAGAGAGAAGGATGATTTGCATAATTCAAATTCCGTTTCCGGTTCTAACTTCCTGGATTCAGCATCCGCTTCAAAATTGTCTTTTGAGCTAATGTAAGAGGCGAATATCCAGATATTGCGCTCTTCACACCATCGCCAAATTTCTCTGGTAATTTCATTTAAGTTTTTGAATTGTATGCCTCCCATTCTGTTAATATAAGATATAGCTGTCGTGTTGTCAATTCTAAGGAGTATGCTGCAATCACGACATTCTCTAGCCAAACATTTAAGTCCAAAAAAAGCTGCTTTAAGTTCTAAAAAATTAATGGAATTTTTTCGTTCCTCAGCTGACCAGAACCCATTCGCCTTTTCGTTGTTGCGTATGGCTCCCCAACCAGACAACGAAGCGTCGGAAAAAATTTCGAAGTCAAAATTTTGTTCTTTAATAGAATTAAACCCTGATCTGATGTGTGATTTCCACCACTGTACATCAGTCTCGTTAGGATGGAATGACATGAATGCATCATAATTGCCATCGTTCTTTTCCAAGGCCAGGAATTTTTGTCTCTCAAAGTCTTTCGTATAAACCCAACTATATTTAATTGCAGGACATGAGGCTACGATTGAACCTATGAATTTAGCGAAATCTCTGATTTTGCATCTCACATCCTTACTATATAAGTTTATGAGTTTTTCGATGCTAGAACGTTTTTTCTCTGGAAGCTCAATTGTCAAGTAACGAGAGTCGAAAATGAACCCTAAAAATAAACAAACTTGACTAGGCTGAATTTTACTCTTTTTTTTTGATTTATTATAAACCCCAGATTTTCTAACTGTAATAAAGTTATTTTAACATTTTGAAAACAGAGCTGATAAGTTTTCCCAAAGAGAAGAAAATCGTCGAGATAATTGACAGAAGAAAAACCTCGTTTTCTTAAAGATGACACTACTACCTTCAAAATCTTAGTAAACACTAGGGGTGCCGTGCACAAACCAAAAGGTAAACAAGTAAATTCATAAAGGTGGCCATTGAATTCAAACCTTAAAAATTTTCTGTCAGACTTGTCAACAGGAACCAGATTAAATGCGTCCTGTAAATCTATTGTTGACATATAACAGTCGCTATCAATGAGGTTAATGGCAGTCCTATAATCTTCAAGTTTGAAATGTTGTGTTAAAACGAATTTATTTAATTCTTTAAGATTCAAAATAAATCTAAAGGATCCATCAGATTTAGAAACAAGAAAAATATTCGATAAGAATTGGTTCTCTAAAGGAGTACATTTCTCTACAATTCCTTTACCTTCGAGTGTACGAATTTGTTTAGAAATTTCATTAAATTCAGATACTGACCAGTTAGGTTTACTGATAGACTTAGTTTGCAAAGGTGATTTTGAAAAAGGAATTTTATATCCTTGAATATAAGAAAGGACTACTGGGTCCGAGGTTAGAGCCACCCAGTTTTTGTAAAATAATTTTAATCTACCTGAGATTTTACTTACAGAAGTTGTCAATTCTTCTTGGGATAATCCTTCCGGTAATGTTCCCTGTTCCACGTCGCTTGCTGTCGGTATGGTTTTCGTTGTCCAGCATAGGTTTTCTTCTGCCCGCCCTGCTTTGCTGGGTAATTCCTCTGTCGAAGAGGAGCAGACGGACCCTTCAAGTTTTTTAAAGTTCCTGGTCGTTGAACTTTTGTTGGTCTTAATGCTTTTGTCGACGATTCCATTAATTTAGCAGATTTTAAGGTTTCTACAATATCTTTTCCGAATAAAAATTCGTCTACAGGCGCTGCTTTTAATGGTTCCTTCAGGTTTTCGTCGATATTGGAGAGAATAAGACTTTTTCGAACGAGAGACTCATTATGTTGCAAGTCTGCAAGTAAACGACTAACATCGCTCAATGTTTCAATAAGAGGAAGCTCCTCTATATTCTCTTTATTTAAAACCATCGACATCGACTTAGCTAGGGCCGAAATGCAAGCTGTTATTTTTTCCTGCTTAACAACGATCCGGTTATCTCGACGCAGACATGCTTCTTTATCTTTAAATGCAAGTTTCACTTCTTCATTAAGTTTTGGTGGGTCGATACTGGTACAGTTACCAGGAGGTGGATATTTTGCAACAAGTTCCCCTAACTCTTTAGTAGGTAGACCTAACTTTATTATTTCCGACCAGCGTTCAACAAAATCTTTGTGAAGATCAAGTTCTAAAACTCTTCCTGTCTGTCGTTTGCCTATAACACCGATAACCTCTTCTGAAAGAGTGATTGTCTTAGGATCTTCCTTTTTTGCAGAATCAGACACTTTTTCTACAGGAACCTGGAGATAGACATTATTTGTCCCAACGGGAGCTGTGGATTCTATTTTGTTCACTTCAGTGCTTTTCTCTTGAATGTTTTGTCCGGCAAAACTTTGAGAAGGCGATCTTTGACTTCTATCTTCTTCAGAACTATACTCCTCGTAAGAACTGACTGATTCGGAACGCACACGTTTCCTTTTGGAAGATCTAGAACCGACATCTGTAGAAAAAGGAAAGAAAAATGTTTTGATTTGGTATTCGACCTAATATAAATAAATTTATATTTTCTTTTTTGAATATTTAAATTTTTAGGTTATTTACTAATATTGCAGGAAGACAAAATGAACATTTATTAGTATTATAGCACAGATTAGAGTCTTTTAAATCAATGGGTTAGAGCCCAAGGATCCAATATTTAAAGATAACAAAGTTATTAATTTCAGTGTCCCTCAATTCGCGGTTAAAACCTAATAAATTGGGATTTCTGTATATTTTTAGCACATCTTACAGGTTAGAGCCTGTCAGATCCGTGGGTTAGAGCCCTTGAATCCGATAATTGTAAAAATTTTTAAAAAATTAGTTTTAATAACACTGTTATACAGGTTAGAGCCTGTCATATTTTGAGGTTAGAACCGTAGTGTTTATAATAAAAACAGCATATATGCTTGTTTTCTAAAGGTCAGCGCCAATATTTTAATTATTATTTTTTAATATTAAAAAAGAGTTATCGGATTTCATTCGGTTAAAACCCAAGCACTGAATTAATCCTTCCTGATCTCGACCTTTGAAAAATCTGTGAACAAACCAAAATGGCGAGAATTTTACCTATTGGCGTGCTTGAATCCCGTGACGCCGACGATGATAAAGATGAGTCTGAAGAACCCGTGTCTGACGATGAACTGCGGCGTTTTCTTCGACGATGCTTCTTTTTCTTTTCATATTTTTCGAGTCTTTTAAGACTTTTAAGGATTTTTCGAGAAAAAAATCACTACTTTTTCCCATTTTACGATGTGGCTTCTTTGACACAAAGAAAGAGAATGAAGATACACAGGAGGGTGAGACGTGTGCGCACGGTGTTTGCGCAATTTTTCATTTTTATTCTTTAAAATTGTGGCAACATTGACATGGAGTAGGGGGACTACGAGTTGATCTAGAGGAGGAGGCGCGAAATACAATTGAAAATCAAGAGATATATTTGAAACTTTAGGATATTAAATCAGGAATAATGGAAATCATTAAAAATTAAGATAATAATTGCAAAATAAAATAATAACAGTTAATTAAAAAATTTAATTTGTGATAAATAATAATCTACAATTTAGCAATAAATAATGAAATTGTTTTATTATCGAAGAAAAGATAATTAAAATTGAAATAGTGGTTGAAAAAATTGAAGACAGTAATTAAAATTTGCGGAAGGTAGAATTAAGACTTAGAGAAAAAAGTAAAAAATAATTAAAATAATTAGAAATTGGAGAAAATAATTCAAATTTTAGAAAAATATTTAAAAATCTTAGATATTATTTAAGATTGAGAAAAAAATTTGAAATAAGATGAAAATAATTTAAATATGAAAAATTGAAAACAGTCAATAAATTTTGTAAGAAATAATTACAAAAATCTTAGAATATATGTTTAGGAAAAAAATAATTCCAAAATTACTTAAAAAATTGTAATTAAAGAGATAATAACTGGGCAGGATATTAATTCAGAAATAATTAAAATTATTAAAAATTAAAGATAATAATGGGAAAATTGAAAAAGAGATTTAAAAATCTTAAAAAATATGTTTAAAAATGAAGAATAAATAAAAAATTTTGAAACTAATTGAAATATGATAAAAAGAATGATAAGTTGAAAATCTCAATTTTCAATTAAATTGTTCAAATTTTATCTCTTTTTATTATTTTTCTTCAAGTAATTTTCTAAATTTTAAGTTATTATCTCAAATTTTGGTTATTGTCTTCTATCTTCAACTTTTTAAACGATTTTTTAATTACTTTTATTACTTGACATAATTTTCAAAAATTACGATTATTTATCTGAAATGTCAATTATTTTTACCTATTTTTGATTGTTTCTACGATTTTCTAATTATTCTCTTTAATTAAAAGTTTTTAAGTAATTTTGTACTTCTTTTTTTTAAACATATATTCTATAATTTTTTCAATTATTTCTTTCAAATTTTACTGACTATTTTCAATTTGTCATATTTAAATTATTTTCATCATATTTCAAATTTTTTTTAATCTTAAATTATTTTCAGGATATTTTAATTTCCTCAAATTTCAATTATCTTTTATATTTAAGAAAAGTTCTGGAATTTTTTCAATTCTTTATTTCGAATTTCTTTTTTCTCAATTTATCATTCTTTTTATTATATTTCAATTATTTTCTTCCAGTTTTAAATTTTAAAATCATTTTTCAATTATCTTCCCCAATTCTTAACTATTTTTATATTTTATTCATACTATTAATTGTACATTTTTTGAAAGAATAATAAATATTTATAGGTTAGGATTATTGACAGGTCAGCTTTTTGACTGTGTAAAAATGTTAATTGCAGGATTTTTTTTAAGTTGTTCTTTTTTATTTTCTTCATCTATCTGTACTTAAAATTGAATGTCATCAGATAGGGTATCGGAATTTAGCCATTCCCAATATGGAAGAAAATTAAACAAAGGTAACTCGTTTATTGAAACATGTGCACAAAACATAAATTTTAACAAACTTATTTGTATAAATTAGACTTACAAATTTCAGTAGTCAAAAAGTAGAAGAAAATATAATAAATTACTTTTATATCTTTTTTATATACATCTCTTAATATATTTTATATATTTTCTAATATTTGGCTCAAGGGCGACTTGTGAGTATAGGTTTCTTAATTAAACTTAGACTACTTAATTAAATGTAGTTAAAATAACCTAACGAAATTCTAATAAGTATCATTAATACAATAATAATAATAATAATAATAATAATATAATTTGCTATTTTTTACAAACGTAGTCAACTCAACTAATGAGAAACATTCGCAAAATAATTTTCAAATTTTAAAACATCTCGAAAAAATTGTACAATTATTTATGTTTAAAGTGTTAAAACTAAACGAAGAACTGGGTTTTGGATTTCGAAATTCTCTCAATTTTACGAATTACATTCATCATCTTTGTCTCTTTTGGCTCAGGGAAGTCATGTACTTTAATTACTAAAAAATACTGTTCTTTAATTTTTTTCCATTTAACGTCATCTACTACAAATTGCATATCTTCTGGAATAATATGCAAAGCTCTCCTCGTATTAATAATACGATTCACATCTGCAACACCGAACTGATTACTCAATGTTATTTCGAAGAATACTCTACTTTTGTATAAATTCTTTGGATCACTAACATACTCTAACTGGCGTCTTTCGAAAGTCTATTGATAATCGAAAAAAATAACCCAAAAATGAGAATTTACAAATATTAATGAAAATAATTAAAAATTAAAGAAAATCAATTAAAATTGTAGAAATATAATATAATTAAAAAATATTTCAAAATGATGAAAATAATTAAGAATTGAAAAAAAATCGCAAACTGACAAGAATAATTGACAAGAGACAAAAATAACAACAACAAAAATTAAAAAATTATTTTAAAATTTTAAGAGAATAAATCAAAATTGAAAAAATTGTAGAAAATAATTGAAAGAAACAATTGAAAAATAACGAGAACAATTGTAAAATGGAAAAAAATATCTGAAAAATGTTGAAAATAATTGACAATTATTTTTTAAATTGAAGACAAAAAGAATGAATTAAATTTTGAAAAGTAAAAAAAAAATGTATGAAATAGAAGAACGATGTTAAAATGAGAATATTTAGTTCAAGATTATAGTTACATAATATACAATAAAAATCAAAGTTTTCAAAAATGTATAAGATTGAGAAATTTAAAAAATATAAATAAAAGCAGGGAATAAATGTTTTCAAAAATTTGTAGTTATAAGATAAAAACTAAACAATTTAAAAGAAGGAAAAACGATTTGAAGGAATAGAAAAATGATGGAAGAAAATATCTGAAAAATGTCGAAAATAATTGACAATTGAAAACAACATTCTAAAAATGGCTAGAATAATAAACAATTTAAAAAATTAAACAATAAACATTAAATTTAAACTAAGTAATTGAAAAATTAAGAAAATTTGAGGAATTATTGTAAATTGAACAATTGAATTGAGAAAGGAAAAAAATTGAAATTGATAAAAATAATTAATAATTGAAGAATGTAAGAAAAAAAAATTTAAAAATATAATAAAAAAAGTTTAAAAACTAATTTAAAAAAGAACATAATTATTAAATACAGAAAAAAATAATTGAAAACTGATAGAGCGTACGAAAAACAAAATTATTCTTTAATTTTTTTAATTATTTTGTTCTGTTGACGATTATTATTCAATTGCAATTGATAATTTATTATAATCCCTTAATTTTATAGTTATTCTTAAATCTTTAAAATTATTTCTTTCTGATGTCCATTAATCTCGCCATTTATCGAATTTTTTATTAATTGGCAACTATTTTCGTCATTTTGTAATTTTTCCTACGATTATCAATTATTATCATACGGCTTCAATTTAATTATTTAATTTTTAATTTATTTCTACAATTTTAATTATTTTTCTCAGTTTTTAATTATTTCCTTTTTTTTAATTATTGATTATTTGTTTTTACCCAACAATTTTTTTCACCCATAAAAATGGTTTTAAAATTTCAATTTCATTCTTTAACTCTTCAACTATTTTCTTCAATTCTCAATTACTACCTTCAAATTTCCATTCTATTTTTTAATTTTTAATTATTAATAAATTTATTTACTATTTAATTAAATTTTTCATATTTTGCCTCGCCAGAAAATTTTGGCCAAATAAAATAAAAAAATTTTTTATACAAATATGAAATATTTTTCAAATTTCTAGATCTAATTTTAAATTTTTTCATCTATTAACAAACAAAATTAAACAAAAATTGAGCTACTGCGCGTCTGGTTCAACTTGTCAAAAAAGCAGATTTTAAGCAATTTATGCCTCGCCAGAAATTTTTGGCAAAATACATTAAAACATTTTCTAGACAAATATATAAATTTTTTTTCAAATTTCTAGATCTAATTTCAAACTTTTTCTTTTATTAAAAAACAAAATTGAACACAAAATGAGCTATTGCGCGTCAGGTTGAACTTGTCAAAAAAGCGGATTTTAATCAATTTATGCTTCGCCAGAAATTTTTGTCAAAATACACTAAAAAATTTTTCAGACAAATATCAATTTTTTTCAAATTTCTAGATCTAATTTCAAACTTTTTGATCTATTAACGAACAAAATTGATAAAAAATTGATCTATTGCGCGTCAGGTTCAACTTGTCAAAAAAGTAAATTTCAATCAATTTTTGCCTCGCCAGAAATTTTAGACTAAATACACTACATAATTTTGCAGACAAATATCGATTTTTTTCAAATTTTTTCATCTATTAAAAAACAATATTGATCAAAAATTGAGATACTGAGAGTCTGGTTAAACTTGTCAAGAAAGCAGATTTTAATCAATTAATGCCTCGCCAGAAATTTTTGGCAAAAAAGTAAAAAATTTTTAAGGCAAATATCAAATATTTTTCATATTTCTAGACCTAATTTCAAACTTTTTCTTTTATTAAGAAACAAAATTGAACAAAAATTGAGCTATAGCTCGTCAGGTTTAACTGGTCAAAAAATTAAATTTCAATCAATTTTTGGCAAAATACACTAAACAATTTTTCAGACAAATATAAATTATTTTTCATATTTATAGATTTGATTTCAAACTTTTTCATCTATTAACGAACAAAATTAAACAAAAATTGAGCTACTGCGCGTCAGGTTCAACTTGTCAAAAAAGCAGATTTGAGCAGTAGCTCAATTTTTGTTCAACTTTGTTCGTTATTAGAAGAAAAAGGTTGAAATTAGATCCAGAAATTTGAAAAATAATTGATCTTTTCTTAAACAAAAAGTCTTAAAAATTTTATAGTGTATTTAGCTAAAAATTTCTTCTGAGGCAAATATTGATTGAAATCTACTTTTTTGACAAGTTGAACCTGACCCTCAGTAGCTCAATTTTTGTTCAATTTTGTTCGTTAATAGATGAAAAAGTTTGAAATTAGATCCAGAAATTTGAAAAATAATTGATATTTGTCTGTAAAATTCTGTAGTGTATTTAGCCAAAAATTTCTGGTGAGGCAAAAATTGATTAAAATCTGCTTTTTTGACAAATTGAACCTAACGCACAGTAGCTCATTTTTTGTTCAATTTTGTTATCTTTAAGGATAATATTTGGACAAAATTGTGAAGAAAAGTACCTGTATGTAAAATAAACGGACAAAATTATTATTTCATAGTTTGTTTTACCATTTTAGATCTTTTTTAGAATTTTTATGATTAAATTGGTACTGTCCTTTATAATTTTATCCGAATATTATCATTATGGTTGATTTTCAGTGGATGATAATTTTTGTTATTTATTTACAAAATTAGGGTGTATATTTCTGAGTATGTTTCACTATTTTAGATCGTGATTAGAATTTTTTTTGTGCAAATTTTGGTACTTTTCTTCATAATTTTATTGGAATATTATCCTTCAGGGTGGTTTTCAGGGGTTGATAATTCTTGTTATTAATTTAAATAATTAAATTGTATTTTTTTGATTATGTTTAACCATTTTAGATCTTCATTAGAATTTTTTGTACAAATTGATTGTTGTGCCCCTGTCTGCTACCACCTGTCGTACATTGTAATTGTCAAGTAGTATTTTTGTAATCTTATAATACCTCAATTTTATTTTTTGTATAATTAAAGTTTTAATTTTTTAATTGTTAATTTTGTGATAGATAAATATTTTAATTTGATTTTTACTTGAATTTAATTAATTTATTTTTAAATTTAATTTTATTAATTGTAACATTTCGTTCTTAAGAAATAAAATTATTATGCTTTTAATAATGATAAGAATTAATTAATCAATTATTTTTATTTAGACTTTTGATTTTTGCACTTATATATTTTTAAAATCAACAAGAGTGACTTGATTTTTAATAATTTATCATTATTATATTATATTATCAATTGAAAATTGTAGATAATTAAAGAAAAATTGCAGGGAAAAAACCAAAATTGTAGAAATCAACTGAAAATTTTAGAAATGTATTTAAATTTCAAGAAAATAATTTATAATTGAAAAGAGGCGAGAATTATTAATGTTGAATAAAATAATTGAAAATTGAAGAAAATAATTGAGAATTAACGAAAATAATTAAAAATAAAAAAAATAAATTGAACATTAAAGAATTTGTTTTTATTATTAAGAAAATAGGTAATTGATAATTGAAAGAAAGATTACAAAATTACGAAAATAAATAAAATGGTTAAGTATTAAAGAAAATAATTGATAATATTAAAATAACTCTAAAACTGACGAGAATAATTGACAACAGAACTAAATTATTAAAAAAAATTAAAGAATAATTTCAAAATTTAAGGAGAATAATTGTAATTAGAAGAACGTTGACAATTTTAAAAAGAATTATAGATTTATTATTAATAAAATTAATATATCATATCAACTGATATTTTTAAATTAAAATTTTAATAAATGTAAATAAATTTTTTTATCAAGTATTACTTTCAGCATATATTCTTCGTACGCACTAAAATGGACACTAAAAAAAATGTTTAGTCATATCAACAAAAATTAGGTAAAACCAACCAAATGTTTGTTGCTATGACTAAAAATTTGGTTAAGCCAACAAAATTTTTGTTCATATGACTAAACATTTTTTTCAGTGGAGTTGATAATCCCTCGGGCTAAAGTAATTAATAAAATGTTTAACACTAAAATTGATAAGCATTCTTCAAAATAAAATCAATTTGTCACCATAAAAGTTATTTACTACTTATTAATAATAATTAAATTATAAATACAAAAAATGTTGTTATGCCTAAACAAACCTAGTAACTTAGACAAATGGAATTAGTTTTAATTTATTTAAAAGTAGGGGAATGATTTAATAAGCGGACCATCTTAATGAATGTGATAAGTTTTTAATATACCAATGAAATTGCAGTCAAAATTCAAAATCGTTAATCTTAAATGTTTTCACTTACCGCAAAATATATGTGACGCTCCGCGAGAGAAGGGACCTATCGCCGAAAAAATTAATTTTCATTTTTTTATGCTAAAAGATAGTTTTTGAGTTGTTCTTTCATTTCCATGTTTCAAAAAAAAATTTTATTAAGTACACTTTTTGTTATAATGCTTCAAACCTAAGCGTGCTAAGTGTATCGCATTTTTTGAATTTTCTTTGAACGACCGTCTCGTGAAATTGATTTTTATTGTTTTCATTTTTTTTAAGGTAATTGATAGTTTTTGAGTTGCTTTTTGAGTTCCAAAAATCAAAATTTGATTCCTGCAATTAGTTTTCTTGTTATGAAGCTTCAAACATAGGTATGTTAAACGTCTCGATTTTTCTTCCTTCTCTTTGCCTATCCGTCCTTTAAAGTTTGCTTTCTCAGCGATAGGTCCCTTCTCTCGCGGAGCGTCACATATGTCATTAGCATTCCATTAAAAATAAATGCGTTTTTAATGCGTTTTAAAGTAGCCGCTCATTTAAACTAAATTAGAATGTTTTTTAAAACAAGCTATCAAAACATAACCTCAACTTTTGACAGTTTTATAATGGATTATCTACTGTTGATAACTACTGTTGAAATTCACACTGGTTCATAAAAAGTGCTTAAATAATTACCAATAAAGAAACCTTGTAACCAATATTGATTCTATAATTACTTTTAGTGAAACCAAAATCAATTTAAGAATATCGCAATAATATATAAAAGAAAAATCAATTAATATTACGAGATGAACATGGAAATTAATTTAAATAAATAAACGGACTGATTCTATATAAATAATGCAAAATATATTTTAACATTCAAATTTAAATTCGTCATATAAATAAGTTTCAATTATTTTACATATAAATTCTTTCATTTAAAAATATAAATATCTTTTAGTCAATTTAAAAATTAATATTCATAATATCACGAGTGACGTCACGTTACCATCGCGTATATATAATTAATATCCAGTATTTTCATATCTTCTTCAGGTTGGGGAAATATCGACCAAAGATAGTCTTCAAAGATTCTTTTAATCGACAATTTAGACAGCTTCCAATTTCCGTTTTCTCTTGAACAATGATCCAAAACCACGTAATTGTTAGAAAAATGAAAATAGACTTGTTTTTTTATAACTGAAAGTGACGAATTTCTGGTCATAGCTATTCTGCCCGCTAAATATCCAGGAATGCCTCCATAATGGGAAAATAAAGTCTTACTGATAATGTATTCATAGGTCTGATTTATGTATGTTTTGTCAAGAGTCTCATTTTTGTAACCTCCGTAAAGGTCCGTTCCTTTTAGGATCTTTTGTAGTAGACTTCTTTTAAACTTCATTTCATTGGTGTCTTCTTTCAAATATAAAAAGAAGGCATTCAAAACGGGAATAGTATGATTTTGTTCATCGTGTGAAATTAAACTTTGTTTGGAGAATATTAAACTGAGACTATTAATGTAGTGACAAGCGGTTAGAAACTAAAACGGTTGCCAGGATTGTATCAAAAGATTATTGTTGTTCATTATGAATTGATGCTCGGATCGGTAGAAACTGAAGAAATAATGTAGATTTGTTGTAAAAAAGAATAGAAATAATGCCAGTACTTGTTGAATTTTCTTCCAATTCGTTATCTCACAATTTTGCAATGCCTGGAATTATAATAAATAATAAAAAAAATTTTCAAACTTCTGATAAATTTTATAGTTTTTTCTTTATTTTTTAAAATACTAACATTCTAGGGAGTACTATAAAATATTTTGACATTCATGAATTTTAATTTCGAGTATTTTTTGTAATAATAAACATCTCGTTTCTGTCGTTTATACACTGCAAAAACATGGTGTCCTAAATTGGACAAAAATGTCTTAAATTAAGAAACTTTTGGTGTCGCGAAAAATGTCTTAATTTGAGACATTTTTGAACAATTTAAGACACCTATTTTTGCAGTGTAGTGGTTTCACTTATTCATTAAACGAAAAATTATATAAATAAGTGAAAACATTTTTTTTAATAATTAAGAAAAAAAAATGTTTAAGTCAAAATTCAAAAAGTTTCAAAATAAAAGAAAAATGACAATTTTTAAATGAAATTTTAAAAATAGCTGGAAAGAATATAAGAATAAGTGTTGGAAATAATTAAAAATTGAAAGACTTGATTGAAAATCAAAGAAAATAAGTGAAAATGAAAAAATTAATTAAACATTGAAGAAAGTAATAAAAAATTGAATAAATAAATTGAAAACTTAAGAATTAAATTGAAATTTGGAAAAATAATCAATAATTGAAAAAAGTTACAAAAACAAAGGCAAAAATAGTTGACAATTGAATACAAAATTTAAAAATTGTCTAGAATACTACACAACTAAAAAAAATTTAAACTAAGGCAATTAAAATTGAACTTTAAGAAAATAATTTCAAAAAGCAAGTGAAACAAACTATAGGAATACTTGTTGGAAATAATTGTAAATTGAACAACTGGATTGAAAGTGGAAAAATTGATTTTGCGGCGCAAAATTTTAAATAGCATTTATTGAAAAATGAGATTTTTGAAAATTTAGAAAGTACAATAAATTAATTAATTCGTAACAAATGATGAAATATCATACAATTTTCAAAATAATCGATCCTTTCTAATATAATTATTTGTTTAAAAATGTTGCAATTTTGAGGTTAGGTATGAGAGTTTCAGTGTCTGTAAGAAAAGATCTAAAAAATGTGGTGCAAGAGTTGCAAATGCATTAATAGTCTTTTACCTAATTAATTTGATCAATAAGTACTTTTATTTTTTATAAATTCAAAAGAATTTACTAATAATTAATTTTTGATATTAAAAATAATGCGCCAAAAAATCTTGCGGTTGTGGTGCCCTCTGAGCTGAGCTATACATATAATGATCCCCATTGAAGAAAATAATAGAAATTTAAAGAAAACAATAAAAAATTTTAAAAAATAATTAAAAATTGAAGAATGGAATTAAAATTTAAAGAATTTAATAAAAGATTGAAAAAAGTAATTGAAAAATGGAAGAGAATTATTGCAAACTGAAAAATGGAATTGAAATTTGAAAAAGAATTGAGAATTGCAGAACATATTTCAACAATTGAACTTAAAAGTAAAAAAACTGATTAATAATTGAAAAAAAATTAACTAAATACGAGAATTTAAAAATATTAATGAGAATAATTTAAAAGTGAAGAAAGTAATTGTAAATTTTTGAAAAATAATATAAATGAAAAAACATTTCAAAATGACAATTGAAAAAGAATCGCAAACTGGCATGATTAGTCGACAATAGAAAAAAATAACAAACAAAAACTTAAAGAATAATTCTAAAATTTTAAGAGAATAGATGAAAATTGATAAAATTGTAGAAAATATTTAAAAGAAATAATTGAAATACAACGAGAACAATTGCAAAATGGAAGAAAATATCTGAAAAATGGAAGAAAACAGTTGACAATTAAAAGCAAATATCAAAAATGTCTAGAACAATAAACAATTTGAAAACATAATATAAAAAATTAAATAATAAACATTAAATTTAAACTAAATAATTGAAAAACTAAGAAAATTATAGTAATATTTGTAGATTGAACGACTGAATTGAATTGATAATATTAAGTAACTTTAATGATTGTTAAAAAAATTGTGAAAATTAGATAACTATTGAATATTGAAAAACTGATTGGAAAATGAAGAAAATAATTTAAATTTGAAGCATGGAATTAAAGAATGGAATTCAAAATTGTAGAGTATAATTGAGCAACTTTTTCTAAAATTAAAAAAATTTATTGATGTAAAAAAAAATAATTGATTTGAGTCGAGAATCTTTGGTTATTAATAATGAAAATAAAATAAAAATTTAAAAATGGAATTGAAATTTGAAGAGAATAAGGAGAAAATAAAGAAAATAGTTGTAGAAAATTGAAGAAAGAAGACGATTAAAGAAAATTGTTAAAACGAAATTTGAAAAGAATTTTGATGATTGAACAAATTGATTGATGATCGCGATCTTGCCAATTATTGGATGTCATTAATGGTCAACAATTGACCGTCAAGACAAATTTCGAAATTTAAAAGCAATGGCTATTCATTGGCTACCAATAAATAAAAATTTTTGAATTTTAATAAATTTGTTTAAAATTTTTTATTTTATTTTTTTTATAAAAAATTGTAAATTAGTTATTAATGCATGACAAAAGCATTGGCATAAAAATGGTTTTTCAATATTGGCCCATTATTGGTAGCCATTGAATAACCAACAAATTCAATTTGAATTTTTGAAGCATTTATTTAAATACAATAAAAAGAATACAATTAATATTAAACATAATATTAAATTTGGATTCTACCTTTCAATAAAAATTTACTTAAATTACTCGTTTTAAAAATCTACTTTTTAAAGAATAACTATTTACAATAAAAAAAATATTGTACACACAAAAATTAAATTTTGTTTTTGAAAAGAAAAACTAAAAATTCTTTAAATTTGAAGATGAATTAAAAAATGAAGAACTATTAAATAAATAAAAAAAATTCATCATTTAATTACTTATATTTTTCTAACTATTTATTTGAAGTATTCATTTTAAAAAACGACTCTTTTTACAAATAACTACGCAGAATAAATAAAAGTATGGACACAGAAAAATAAAAATTTTGTATTAAAAACTAAAAAATACATTTTTTAAACATTAAGCTTATATTTAAAGAATTTCAAATAATTAAAACAAGTTTGTTATATTAAAAATAATATCGAACTTGATGCATAATTTAAAATAATTATTTTACTTACATTTTTAGCTTTTAGAAACTTAAAGTGTCTTTATAGCGAATCATTACAAATAATAAAAGCAGAAACAGAAAAAAGTAATGTTCTTTTTTAAAATTAAAAATAGTAAAATAAAACAGTAAAAAATTGTCGATTTAAAATTTTAATAAAATAAACAATATTTTTAAAGAATAAAAAAATTAATTATACTTATAGTTAGCTTTAAAACTTTTAAAATTTTTGACAAAAACTGAAAATAAGATGCAAAATTATGTAAAGCTTAATTAAAAAATTAAAAATTGTAAAGAAGTGTAACAAAATTTTTAATGTAAAAATTATAATAAAATTGGGTTTTAAATTTATAGGTAGATACATTCTTTTTAGAAATTCCATTTTTTTAAATGATTTATTAAAAATATAAACAGAATATATTAAATCCTTTTCCAACTTTTAGTATTTAAAATTTTTTAAATTTTAGATAATTTAAATTTAAATATAAAAAGTTATTAATTTAAAATTTAAATACATGAGTATTTAAAGTTATATGATTTAAATTATTTACCTAATAATTTAGACAGAATTAAGCGTTTTCTATTTATATAATATTTTATAATTTTTAATTTATCTTTTAAAAGATAAATTAAAAATAAGTAATATATATCATACAACATTAAATACTCAAGTATTTTCAAGATTAATAATTTTGAATGTATAAATTAAAAGAAACTAATGTAACATTCAAAATTTTTATAATAATTAAATTAATTTAATTTAATTCTTTTGAGTTAAAAAATGTTTATTAATGTATCTTTTTAAAGATAAATTAAAAATAATAAATAAATTAAAGAAAATATTTAATTACATTAAAATTATTAGGTAATTAGTTTAAATCATATAAAAACTATAAGTTTTTTCGTAGCATTTTTTTATTATTCGTAATAGTTATTTTTAAGAAACAATATCGTTTTATGAAAATTAAATTAAAATAAGTAATATTTTTAAATATTAGGAAAAAAATTTAATAATATTTAAAAAATGATTAATTTTTTTATTCTTTAAAAATTGTTAAGATTTTACTTAAAATTTTAAATTAAAATTTTGTTTACTGCTTAATTTTATAATTTTTAATTTTAAAAGGGCTTTTACATTTTTTTTAGTAAAAAAATTTTAATTTAAAATTTTAAGTAAAATCATGACAATTTTTAAAGAATAAAAAAATTAATCATTTTTGAAATATTATTAAATTTTGATCCTAATATTTAAAAATATAACTTATTTTAATTTATTTTTCAGAAAACGATATTGTTTCTTAAAAATAGGTAACTATTACGAATAATAAAAAAATGCTAAGAAAAAACTTATTGTTTTTATATGATTTAAATTAATTACCTAAAAATTTTAATGTAATTGAATGTTTTCCTTAATTTATTTAATATTTTTAATTTATCATTTAAGAGATAAATTAATAAAAAATTGTAACTTAAGAGAATTAAATTAAATTAATTTAATTAATATAAAAATTTTGAATGTTAAAAATAATATTAAATTAAGGTTTCAAATTTATACAAAACACGCTTTTTAGAAATTCCATATAGCTTTTAAACTGGGTTATTAAAAATACAAACAGAATATACTACAATCTTTTACATTTTTATTCCTGATAATTTTTTTACATTACTTCCTTTAAATTTACAAATTCAAAATTAATATCTTGAAAATACTTGAGTTTTTAATATCATATGATATATATTTATATATTTAAAGTATATAAAATTTAAAAAATTTTAAAGAATAAAAGTTGGAAAAGGTTTTAATATGTTCTGTTTATATTTTTAACAAATCATTAATAAAAATAGAATTTCTAAAAAGAATGTATCTACCTATAAATTAAAAACTTAATTTTATTATTATTTTTTACATTAAAAATTTCGTTACACTTCTTTACAATTTTTAATTTTTTAATTAAGCTTTATATAATTTTGCATCTTATTTTCAGTTTTTGTCGAAAATTTTAAAAGTTTTAAAGCTAACTATAAGTTTTATCTTAGCATTTTTTTATTAATTGTTATAATTATTAAAAAAAAATTTTTGACGAAAACTAAATTGAAATAAATTTTATTTTTAAATATTAGGATCAAAATTTAATAATATTTTAAGTATGATTAATTTTTTTATTCTTTAAAAATGTTGTTTATTTTATTAAAATTTTAAATCGACAATTTTTTACTGTTTTATTTTATTATTTTTAATTTTAAAAAAGAACTTTACTTTTTTCAGTTTCTGCTTTTATTATTTGTAATGATTCGCTATAAAGACACTTTACGTTTCTAAAAGCTAAAAGTGTAAGTAAAATCATTATTTTAAATTATGCATCAAGTTCAATATAATTTTTAATATAACAAACTTGTTTTAAATATTTGAAATTCTTTAAATATAAGCTTAATGTTTAAAAAATGTATTTTTTAGTTTTTAAAACAAAATTTTTTATTTTTCTGTGTCCATACTTTTATTTATTCTGCGTAGTTATTTGTAAAAAGAGTCGTTTTTTAAAATGAATACTTCAAATAAATGGTTAGAAAAATATAAGTAATTAAATGATGAAATTTTTTTATTTATTTAATAGTTCTTCATTTTTTAATTCATCTTCAAATTTAAAGAATTTTTAGTTTTTCTTTTCAAAAACAAAATTTAATTTTTGTGTGTACAATATTTTGTTTATTGTAAATAGTAATTCTTTAAAAAGTAGATTTTTAAAACGAGTAATTTTTATTTATTGGTAGCCAATGAATAGCCATTGCTTCTAAATTTCGAAATTTGTCTTGACGGTCAATTGTTGACCATTAATGGCAACCAATAATTGGCAAGATCGCGATCATCAATCAATTTGTTCAATCATCAAAATTGTTTTCAAATTTCGTTTTAACAATTTTCTTTAATCGTCTTCTTTCTTCAATTTTCTACAACTATTTTCTTTATTTTCTCCTTATTCTCTTCAAATTTCAATTCCATTTTTAAATTTTTATTTTATTTTCATTATTAATATCCAAAGATTCTCGACTCAAATCAATTATTTTTTTTACATCAATAAATTTTTTTAATTTTAGAAAAAGTTGTTCAATTATACTTTACAAATTTGAATTCCATTCTTTAATTCCATGCTTTAAATTTAAATAATTTTCTTCATTTTCCAATCAGTTTTTCAATATTCAATAGTTATCTAATTTTCACAATTTTTTTAACAATCATTAAAGTTACTTTAAATTATCAATTCAATTCAGTCGTTCAATCTACAAATTTTACTATAATTTTCTTAGTTTTTCAATTATTTAGTTTAAATTTAATGTTTATTATTTAATTTTTTATATTATGTTTTCAAATTGTTTATTGTTCCGTTAATTAACAATTAAATAAAATATTAGAAATACAAGAAATGTTGTCATGCCTAAACAAACCTAGCAACTAAAACAGCTGGAGTTAGTTAAACTTTATTTAGAAGTAGGGAAGTCTTAATGAGCGGACTACCTTAATGAATGTGAAACGTTTTGAATATCAATGAAATTACAGTCGAAATAAGAAGTCGTTAATCTTAAATGGTTTGCACTTACCGCAAAATATATATCATTAGCATTCAAATAAAAATATATGCGTTTTTAATACGTTTTAAAGTGACCCGCTTATTAAGGTATTTCCCTATTCAAACTAAATTAGAATGTTTTTGATAACAAGATAAAGCTATCAAAACATAACCTCTACTTTTGGCAGTTCTGTATAATGGATTATTTATCTTCTGTTTTATGTTCTCTTTACGAAGTCTTTGTACTCCAATTAAATTGCATTAAAGTTTACTCAAGAATCGTAATTTTCCAATATTTTCTCTATGGCTTTCCATAACATTTGCAGCAGCTAATAAATCCACATCTTTTTTTCTGAAAAAGTAAATTTTCGAACAATTGGGACCTCTTAATTTGCTTTTTTTTTAATTTTAGTGAAATTAAAAAACAAACTTATTTCTTCTTTTTACGAAACCACTGAAAAAAATGTTTTGCACGGAAACATAGTAGGTAAATAACATTTTCTTGTGTAATTAAAATTAAGAAAATTTTAAAGAGTTTAAAAATTTAATAAAAACTGTGGATCAATTTAAATTTGACTAGTTTAAAATCTGATTCAATTAAATAAAATTTGTTCTTTAAATTCAAACATGTTACTAAATATCTGAATTCAATAAATAATACTTTCTGGTTGTTAAGAGTAAATAGCTTAGATAATTACTTCGTTTAAGAACTGAATCGAAATTTTTTTGTGGAAATTGATAATTTTTTTCAAAATTGTTTTCCATTATTGTACTTTGGATGATTTTTAAAAGTAGTTTACTTTTTTTATCATCTCGAAAATTTGAAAGCATCTTTCTAAATAAGTTCTTTTGTTGTAGAAATTGATAAGAATTTTTTTGTGAAAATAGATAATTTTTTTCAAAATTATTTTCGTTTATCTTACTTAAGGGTGATTTTTAAGGGTATTTAACCCTTGTTATTATTTCGAAGATTAGGTGCAACTTTTCCAAGTAAGTTCCTTTGTTTTAGAACTTGGTCAAAATTTTTTTGTGAAAATTGGCATTTTTTCAAATTTATTGTCCAATAGTTTAATTAGGGGTAACTTTTAAGGGAAGTTTACCCTTGTTATCATTTTGAATAATATAAAAGGATCATTTTAAGTAAATTCCTTAGTTCTTGAACTTAATAAAAAATTTTTTTGTGAAAATTGATAATATTTTTCAAAGTTATATTAGATTATCATACTTAGGGGTGATTTTTAAGGGTAGTTTACCTTTTTTATCATCTAGAAAATTAAATGGCATTTTTGCAAATACGTTCCTTTGATTTAAAACTTGATTAATTTTTTTTTAGAAAATTGACATATTTTTCAAAATCATTTTCGAATATTCTAATTAGGGGTGTCTTTTACAGATTGTTTACTATTGTTATCGTCTTGAACAATTAGGGGGCAGCCTTTCAAGTAACTTTTATCTTTTTAGAACTTTTTAGACTTTTTTATGTTAATTGATAATGTTGTTAAAATTGTTCAAAAATGTTTTGCGTTCTATTTAATAGGTTTTGTTTTGATAGAGATACAAATAATCGAGGAATTTTTAAACAAATGTGATTTATTACGTGGAAAATACTCTCTACATATCAAAAAGCGATAAGGCGACCACTAATTTCAATAATTATTGTTTCTTTATTAGCTATAATTGACAAAAACTTAAAAATCACTTTTTGTTCAAATTTATTTATTGTTCCAAATAAGTAGAAAAGTATAATTTAAATAACTTATAATACCTCATTTACATAAATTTAATCAATTCGCTGTTGGATTAGAAAAAATTCGGACAAAGTTGAACAGCGTTCGTCTGTGTTTTGTCTCAATTGACAAATTTATATTGAAGAACATAAAAAAGGTAAAATTTTTTTCGATGAAAAAAGACGCTCAAAAAAATTTTATTGGATATTATTAAAAATCCCTGTGTCCAAATTTAGATATTTATAAGCTCAATAAGTCATCTAAATTTGATTGACATCCGATAAGTCGTTCTCGAGATATCCATGCGACAAAAAAATGACACACACACATCCGGACTTTTTTTAAAAATGAAAATGTAGGCTTTTTGGATGAAAATGAGTCGATTTAGAATTTACATTTTATCAACTTTTTATTGCACAGTGTCCAGTGTGAAGTTTCTTTCTGATTTTTAACAGTGTATAAAATTAAACGAAAAACTTAGTTTTTGAATTCGCAATGCTCTCAATTTGACGAATAACATTCATCATCTTTGTCTCTTTTGGCTCGGGGAAGTCATGTATTTTGATCACCAGAACCTGCTGCTTATTATAACTTCCCAAACCAACCTCATCTACTATAAATTGCATATTTTTTGGAATAACATGTTGGGCTTTATGAGTATTAATAATACGATTGACATCTGCCACTCCGAACTGATTACTCAATGTTATTTCGAAAAATACTCTATTCTTGTAAGAACTATGTGTCTCTATTAAAGAGTCTACTACTAACTGGCGGTTTTCATAAGTCTCCATTAATAATTCCATGGTGATGACCTGCTTACTTCGGAAAGAATTGTATTTTGCAAAATCGTCCGTTCCAATCAACAATTTAGTATAAAGTGAAATTGATTTTTTGGCCCAGTTTTGATCACATTGTCTGAGAGCCAATCTGTAGATTGCTAACTCTCTTCGGTTCATTTTATCCAAATCATTCATAATCGAATACATCAAAGGTGATCGAATTGCGTAGTAATCCTCAAATTTTAAAATTTCCCGAATTGAGGGTACCCTGACATAAGCCTCAAACATCTCCGCTACCTTGTTAAATTCATCTGTGTCATACAGAATTAAAATTCTCGTCTCTGCCTGAATTAATTTAGAGATCGTATCTAGCCGCTTCTCATACAAAACATCATCAACGTATTTAGAATTTAGAATTTTCCAATTTGTGTAAGACGCTGGTATGGATAAGTCATGAGAGTAAACTTCAGCCAAGTTCTTGTAAGTGGGAACTTCAGTCTTGCTTGGCTCCAATTTTAAAACATACCTTTTCAAAATGTTAATCATCTTATCCTGTTGATACCCAGGTACATTCGAAGCTATTATTTCCACAGCTTCTTCCACGCTGTTTAGCCTAGGCGTGTTTAAAACATGCGAAACGAGAAAAGTACGTTTTCTTAGCGCACGAGTTCTCCAGATATCTTTATTATTCTTACCCGCTTCCAATTTCACAATTAAAATCTTTTTTTCAGGGCCAGCATAGTTGACGTTCACTACTTCGAACGGAAGATCATCAGAAATTAGAAAGCGATTTTTAAAATTAGGGTTGCAACGATCCAAGCTCACAATTCCATATTGATTATGTAGTTTCAAATGGTAAACAATTTTCGTGTCCAGGGAGAGCGGGTTTAAATTTGGAACATCGAGTGCATCTGGACTGTACTTTGTCAATTGTGTTACATCGCTGAAGTAAAAAGTTTTACCCTCCAATCGACGTAGGTAAGTCATCCGGTTTACCTTATTGGTGATTTCCGTATAACACAGCTCTATGGGATTTTTTAACCAAGCTTCATCCATTTGCACTAACGCTGCTTGGTAAAAGTTAAATCTGAGCTGCCTCATCATTGTTTTGTCTTGTTTGATAACAGACCACTTATTCTGTACAAGTGCGTCTAAAAAAGTTAACTTAGGAATGTTGACCAATTTATTGGGAATTAAAAGATCATTGTTGTCTAATATATATTCACTGACCGACAATTGTCCATTTTCGATACTGACCTTTCTGTAAACCAGAGTGTTGTCCACAACTCTAGATGGCACCACTGGTATTTTCTTTAAACTTCTAGCAGTGGTTCTCAATTCTGCATGTATTCCAAATAACTGCAAACACTCGGGGCCAAATAAGTTAGAGCCAAGGGGATATCTGTATCTCGTGACTTCATGTCCCTTCAACATACCCACCGTTTCCGGTACCATTCCTTCAAAATTTGTCAACATGCGACTATTTTTATTGATTAACGGAAATGTGGTTTTCAATTGGGACAACAAATTTCGAGACACTTTGAAACGATTGTGATTTAATATAATGTGTTCTAACAGCCTTTTGTGAAAGTTTAATCCAAATCTACCTACTCTATAGAGTGACTCAAAACCAGGATCGAGGGTGCGAATAGATGCGATCGACAAGTCTCTTAGTGCCTCTCTTGTTAGGACCTGAGTAGTCATTGTGTTGGTCGCTGCTTCAACTATTTCTAAAATTCCAGTTCGTAGAACTGCTTGACTAGTACCCGCTCTTGCAACAGTACTTAACGCCGTAACACCTCCTTCTAAAACAAAACTTTGGCCCACTTTGGAGGAATATTTTGCGGCAAATCCAACAAACGGAATTAGAAATATCACAGAAAGACTACAACTGATACCAGCTTCTGGTGTTCGTCCTTCTTTTATGTCTTGCACACAGGAATAGAATGGCACTAAAGAAAGAAGGAGATCCGTCACTGTCTCTTGCCTAGTTACATTCCTGTATAGCTCCTTCAATTGAAGAATAAACGGTATCGTATTGTGACGTGCCATCATTTCTATAAAAACCGTAGCATTTTGATTCGAATTCTTTAGTACCAGACCTGGTTCAACTACCGGCACAGCGTTGTTTACATTGCCCACTTCTAGGTCGAAATTAGTCTTATTTTCATTCCTGCTTAGTAAAATCACCGCATTCCCGACCTGCTGAAAAGCGTAAAAATCCTCTTGGTCATATTGCACTACTGCAAAAAGTAAAAAGATGTTTGTGTTGGTTTGGAGTTCGCATTCTGTAAAACACCAACATTCAGGTCTGTTCTGAAGAAAAGCAGTGTATACGTAAGTATTCGGTGAGTTCATTTTGTCCAGTAAATCCGCATTCTTTAGAGTTTGTCGAGCAACTACCTTTTGGATTTCGAAGTACGTATTGTTAATTTCCTTAAACTGCTCCTCATACTTTTTGTTCAAGTCAGGCAATTCATTATTATAACACAAATTAGTTCCTGATATATATTCGTAAAGTAGAAAATCCTTTATAGGAGATTCCTCAAAATTTTTACAATATTGTTTCATAAACTGTTCAGCCATTTGTGCCCGACTCGTGATATTTGCAATTTGATTCTCAAGTTCTAAATAAAGACTCTGCTTGCTGAATTCCTGCAGGACATCATCTTTCGTTTTTTTTAAATACAAGAAAAATGTCTTGTAGGCTTCATCCCAAAAATCACTGTCCAGAGAAGTTATATCATGCTTGAAAAAGTTGTTCCTATTTTTGTTTGCATAGTAGAATAAAGCCGGAGTTGAAAATAGTTCTACAGACAAGGAGGTGGTTTCATTACTCAAAATCAGCGACTCAGAACTACTCGCGAGTTGTACGTAGTCATCAAAATTGAGATTCGAGAGATCAACAGATCTAGCGATTTTTAAACCAACCATCGCGTATATATAATCAATATCCAGTATTTCTATATCTTGTTCAGGTTGGGGAAATATCGACCAAAGATAGTCTTCAAAGATTTTTTTAATCGTCCAATCAGATAAACTCCAATTTCCGTTTCCTCTCGAACATTGATCCAAAACCACGTAATAGTTTGAAGTATAAAACTGCACTCGTTCTTTGAAAACTGAATATGTCAAAACTTTGGTCTTAGCTATTATGCCAGCTAAATATCCGGGAATGCCTCCATAATGGGAAAATAAAGTCTTACTGATAATGTATTCAAAGGTCTGGTTTATATATTTTTTGTCAAGAGTCTCGTTTTTGCGACCTCCGTAATGATCAGTTCTTTTTAGGGCCTTTCGTATCAGACGTCTTTTTAACCTCATTTCATTGCTGTCTCTTTTTAAATATAAGAAAACGGCATTCAAAACGGGAATTGTTTGATTCTGTTCGTCGTGTGAAATTAAATTCTCATTGGAAAGTATCAAACTGAAACTATTAATGTAATGACAAGCGGTTAGAAACTGAAACGGTTGCCAGGATTGAATGAAAAGATTCGTGTTGTTCATTGTGAAGTGATGCTGAACAGCATCAGTAGAATATGAAGAAATAATGTAGATTTGTTGTAGAAAAGATTGGAAATAGTGTGAGTAGTAGTCGAATTTTCTTCTAATTTGTTATCTCGCAAATTTGCAATGCCTGAAATTACGAATATATTTTTTTTATTAAAATGAAATTTTTTTTGACAATAGATGAAAAATAGTATCCTAAAGGGAAGCACCACCCTTTGTTTTGATACCCTTAAATTTTCATGATTTTAGTAAGCTACATTTTTTTCCTAACATTAATTGGGCCGCCAAAAACATACATTAAGGAGGTCAAATATATAAAATCTGAATTTTTAACCAGTATAATATATTTATTTGACTCTATTTGACTTACACTGAGAAAATTTAAGAATCAAACTTAATATCTTACTCATTAAAGTTAATATTTTTAATAACTAAGATATTACGTTTGCATATCTTGATACTAAATTTTAATATACATGAATATCTCATTTTTTCATAGTGTAAGTTTAAAAATTTATAATTTCAGAAGTACAAATTCATTACTCAATTATTATAATTATTAAATAGTTAATTAATTTAATTTTTCAATTAACCGAAATTTGCCGAACCCCTAAAAACCACCCCAAAGTAAAATTACACCGGCACACAAAAAAAAATTAATTTGCAGTGCGAAAGATCAGACTAGTCATTTCTTACGTATTTTTGGTCGATGAATCCGAATCTATGGTCATTTTTTAAAAGTTAGCTCCCATTTATTTTCTAACCTCAAAAAACCAAAAATTTAAGTTTAACTTGTTGTAGTATCTATAAAACCTGTTAAAAAAATTTTTAATCTCAAACTAATGTAAGCTTTAAAGTATCACCTTTAATTTAAGCCAAGAAAACTTCAAAAATATTCAGTAGTTCACGAGATATGAATCAAAACGTCCAAACATGTTTTCCTAAAAAACCATAATTTTCAGGTTAAGTCACGATTTGTTTGACTTTTAAAGAGAAAATTCTTGGACGTTTTGACTCATATCTCGTGAACTACTGAATATTTTTTAAGTTTTCTTGGCTTAAATTAAAGGTGATACTTCAAAGCTTACATTAGTTTGAGATTAAAATTTTTTTAGGGTTCCGTACACCTTCGGTGTTCGGCGGAACCCTTATAACGAGACTCGTGCGTCTGTAGCCAAAAACCATTCCCCACCCTTAACTTCTAAACTATTTGACCTAGAGGTCTGAAATTTGGTACACATATGTATTTTCACGTGTATATTACACGAAAAATATAGAGAACATGATCTGGATTGATGGCCATAGCGTTGTCAAGGAAAAACTGCAAATTTTGGAAAAAAAAGTTTTTTTCTCTAACTTTGGCATTATTTGAGCTAGAGGGCTAAAATTTGGTACACTCGTGTATTTTTGCATGCAGATTATGGAAAAATTATGTTTGGAAATAAAATTGAATATTATGAGGTCACAAAAAAAAATTCAAAAAATCACCAAAAAGAGGTTTAGACCCCTATGCTAGAGCTCACCCTAATTGTCCTACAGTACCCCTCAAACCAATAAAATTTTTATTTGTATACTCAGAATGTAAAAAAACGATATAAAACGCAATTGAAAATTGTTATCACTTTTTATTTTCAAAATAATTGAAAAATTATGAAAAAAACGAAAAAAAATTTTTAATCTTATACAAGGCTTGATCAAGGCAGCCACAGGACCTATAATCAAGACTGTTATAAGCCCTAAAACCCTATAAAAATTTCAGGGCCTCCCCTTAAAAAAAAATTCTTGATTTTTATGTTATTTATATGAAATACAAACCTGTACCCTTAAGCAAAAGTTCCATGTACTTGAAGGTAGAAGTATTTTCATAATTTGTACGTTCTAAATAATTTTCATAATCTGTACATAAAAATATACAAATGTATCAAATTTTAGCCCTCTAGCTCAAATAGTTTCAAAGTTATGAGGAAAAAACTTTTCTTTTTCGAAAATTTGCAGTTTTTCTTTTTTTGACAACGTTTTGACTGTCAATCCAGATAATGTTCCCTATAATTTTCCTGTAATCTACACGTAAAAATACATATGTGCTCTCTAAATCTGAATTAGTAGTTTTCTACTATGAATTAGTCAAATTCATGGCTCATTTTTCTCTAATTCATATAGTAGAAAACTACTAATTCTTAGTAGAAAACTACTAATTCTTAGTAGAAAACTACTAATTCTTAGTAGAAAACTACTAATTCTTTGTAGAAAATTACTAATTCTTAGTAGAAAACTAATAATTGAAATAGTGAAACTTTACTTTTCAAAAAAGTAGATTTTTTTACTAATTTAATTTGTAGTTTTCTACTACAAGATTAGTAGTTTTTTACTAATTTTTAGTAGTTTTCTACTAAAAATTAGTAAAATTCTTACTATTTTAATAGTAGCTCACTTTTCGCTAATTCATTAGTAGAAAACCACTAATTCAGATTTAGAGAGTGTACCAAATTAGAGCTCTCTGTTTGTTAATAAGGTATATCTTTGTTTCGTAAATGTACGGAACCCTAGATTTTGGTACGGGTGCAACTCGTACTTGCCCGATTTTTACAGGTTTTATAGATACTACAACAAGTTAAACTTAAATTTTTGGTTTTTTGAGGTTAGAAAATAAATGAGAGCTAACTTTTAAAAAATGACCATGGATTCGGATTCAGCGACCAAAAATACGTAAGAATTGACTAGTCTGATCTTCCGCACTGCAAATCAATTTTTTTTTGTGTGCCGGTGTTATCGAAAATAAATATGAGAAAAATTTTTATATTCAAGAAAAACATTATACTGAAGTTCTAAAATGGTGAAACATGCAATGGAATATTTCCCCATAATTTTTTCAAGTGATAGAGAATATTCACAACCCTTAAAAAAGCACCTGTGAGTAAAATAATCGAAAATAATTCTGAAAAAAATTATAAATTCCCACAAAAAAAATTATAAAGAAGTTCTAGAATGGTTAAACATACACAGGAATATACCCCCTAATCTTTTAAATGAATAACAAGAATCAAAAACCCTTAAGAAAAATGGTGGTAAAAAAAAATTTGAAAAAATTATTAAATTCGGGTCAGAAAATACAAATAGAGTTTTAAAGTGGAGGAACATACTCAGGAATGTGCCATTTACTTTCTCAAATTGATAACGAACAGTATCAAGCATTAAAATCCACCCATAAGTAAAATAATAAAAAATAATTATGAAAAAAGTTATCGGTTCCTACAACAAAATTCTATTTAAATTTTCTAAATGGTAAAGCACACTCAGGAATATGCCACCTTAATTTTATTAAATTACACAAAAAGAAAATCAATTATAAATTTGATAAATATGTTTTACAATTTAGGGAAAAATTATCAAGAAGAGAAAATTTCAGATTGATATAATTTCAAATTTTAAAAAAAATATATTAAATTTGATACAGACTATATTAAAGTTTAAAATTATTTAGTAATAATTCGAATGGTTCTAAAGATAAAAATTTCTTGCATGAAAATGTCGCTTTGTGGCACTTTTACCCTAAATTAGAAAACATTTACTTAGGGCTTGTTAATTCTGGCTATCATTACGAAAAATTTCAGGGAACATTTCTGAGTAGGTTTCATCATTTAAGAACTTGATAAGAATTTTTTTGTAGAAAATAATAATTTTTTTAAAATCTTTTTACGATTAGTTTTTAGGGGTTGTAAATTTTTTTTTCGATATTTTAAAACTTTAATAGAATTTTTTCTGAAAATTAATCATTTTTCTTTTGTTTAATTACTGTTAGTTTACTTAGGTGTGATTGTTAGGGCTTCTGGATTTTCTGTCTTCAAAAATTAAATCAATTGACTTTTTGATAATTATAATAATTGATAAAAGAATCGGTATTACTGAAATTTAAAAAAAAAATTTCTGAGTCAAATAGCGTCATTTAAAGTTGGTGCGAAAGAGCACGCGATTAATTTTTTTATGAATTTAATTTATATAATTTACTTTAACCTAAAAGTTTTATTTCTTTAAAGCTAACAATTTGAGCGTTTTTGACGTATCACCCGGAGTAAAAATATAGCAAAGTTATGAAAATTTAACGGGGACAAAACCAAGGATGGTGCCTCCCCTTATAAAATCCTTATAAAAGCCTCCCCCTAAATCCAAAATGTGTTTCAATTTACAAAAATAGCTCCAATTTTTTTACCAAATAGCTCATAAAATTTTGAATGTATTTTCTACAGGAAAAAGCCATTTTTCTTAAATTTTGCAATACAGAATTGTAAAACATTAACGAAATCAATAATCAACTGGGTCAGTTTTTTAAAATTACCTATTTAGAAATTAGTATTTCGGTATTTATTAATTAATTTATTTATGTTAACTAAATTATTTATTTTTTTGCCAATTTCCGAATTTTTGTCTTTTTTAAATAATAAAAAATTGAGCAAAAGATTGCTAATATCGACAATATGATAAATAAATTAAGATATACCGTTATTAAACACTTTTTATGTCACTTTTTAGTTAGAACAGTTAATTAAGTATATTTAGTATGTGCTTAAAAATTGTGTTTAATAGTCTAATACCGTAGTCGAAATTCGAATAATCATGTCGGTTACCGACTTTAATTCAGTTACACTAGTTTCGACTATTCGAATAGTCGATAATGGAATATTTCTTTGGGTTATAGATCCCTAATCAAGAATTTTTAATCAAAGGTGACTCATTTATTGAAACACGTGAGCACAATAACAAAAAAATTCATAGAAGAATTGTTTAAGTAAATTAAAATTACAAATCGCTATATTTCATTATTCAATACACACAAGAAAATTTTATAAGTATTTTTACCAAATATATACATAAAATTTAAAAAAAAATCTTCACAAAATTGTACTAATTTATTCATTATCGATTCAAGCCGGTTCTCTTTTTTTGTTGTCTTTTGATGAATAAGTGACGTTTGTTTACAAATTATTGATTGCTCGAGTATCAATAAAAAAAACACAAGTTAACGTGTATGAATCGCAGAAAAAAGTAATCAATATTAATTTTCAGCTTTTGTTGCAAAAGAAGAATAATTTATTTTTATGTTAAGCTTCAGAATTGAATTAATAATTCAGTATAATATAATATAATTCTGGTGCATAAAATTAAAAATTTGTAGACAATACTTAAAAAATTATCAAATAATTAAAATTTCAAGAAACTAATTGAATAATGACATAAATAATTGAAAGATAGCGTATAAATAAAAAACTTCTAGAGAATAATTAAAGTTTGATGGAAATAATTGAAAAACAATGTACAAATTTAATAAACTCATGATAATATTAAAAATAATAAAAAAATGCTTAAATTTTTTTTAGAAATAATTGGAAACTAATATAATAAATTTAAAAATTCATGACAATAAAAAACATTGAATTTATTTATTTATTTATGGCAAAAGCCCATTACAATATAAAATTTAAAAATTTATTTTAAGCAACAATAAAATTTAAATTTGATTTAACAATAATAATTACAATATTTAATATTAATAGGTCGAATTCAATAATTTGAATAAAATAAAAATTGAAATTTGTAAAAAATAATTCTAAAATTGCAAAAATAATTAAATAATTGAAATATGAAGAAAATAATCGTAAATTGACAAAAATACTTAAATAATGACAAAAGTACTTGAAATTTGAAGAAAATTAATGAAAATTAACGAAAGAAGAATAGAAACTGGTGTTTTAAATTTAAATACTCCTGGCAATAATTTAAAGACAGAAAAAAAATTTGAAAAAATAATTAATATTTGAACAATTGAACTTAAAATTAAAGAAACTTACTGATAATCGCAAAAAATAACCTAAAAATAAGAAATTAAAAATGTTAATGAAAATAATTAAAAATTAAAGAAAATAATTTAAAATTGTAGAAAAATAATATAATTGAAAAAACATTTCAAAATGACTAAAATAATTGACAAATGAAAAAAAAAATCGGAAACTGACAAAAATAATTGACAAGAGACAAAAATAACAACAACAAAAATTACAGAATAATTCTAAAATTTTAAGAGAATAAATCAAAATTGAAAAAATTAGAGGAAAAAATTGAAAGAAACAATTGAAAAATAACGAGAACAATTGTAAAATGGAAAAAAATATCTGAAAAGTGTTGAAAATAATTGACAATTATTTTTTGAGACAAAAAGAATGAATATAATTATGAAAAGTAATAAAAAGATTAAGAAACAGAAGAACGATGTTAAAATGAGAATAGTTAGTACAAGATCAAAGTTACATAATATGTAATAAAAGAATAACGTTTTCAAAAAAGTGTAAGATTGAGAAATTTAAAAAATATAAAAAAAAGCAGGGAATAAATGTTTTTAAAATTTTGCAATTATAAGATAAAATCTAAACAATTTAAAAGAAGGAGATACAATTTTAAGAAACAGAGAAATGATGACAAAACTTAATTGATATAATTAAAATGCAAGAAAGGACTAAAAGTATTGTGAAACGACAACAAAATTAAATAAATAGGAAGAAAATGGAGAAATGTTTTTTTTAATCTAACAAACTGTAAAAAAAAATAAAAAGTACACAAAAATTTGATAAATATATTATAAAGCAAATTTATAAAAATTTAAAGTAAACAAAACAAGGGGTGGTGCCTGCTCTTAAGTGGGTGAATTTTAGTAGAAATTATTTTATAAAACAACGGTTAAATCATTTAAATAAACATTTAATATAAACATACTCAATATTAGTGTGCAGCTGAATCCTAACCTGATCGAATCCAGGCGCTTTGTAAACTCAAAACTATTTTTTTATTTAAACACGAAGCTGTTAAACTTAAATTTCTAGGATTATTGTAACGAGTCGGTTTACGTGCATCGACTTACTAAAATTTTAAAAAATATGAGAAAGCTTTTATAATCGTTAGCTCAAAAATTTAATTGACTGACGTTAACTGATATTTGTTGTTTATGTCCCGCATTAGGTTATCTGGGATTTTTACCAAAAAATGACTCAACTAATGAAACATATGTGCACGAAAAACATACATCATTACAAAATTGTTTGACTTAATTAGAATTACTAATCACTATCAATGAGAAACTGACAAAATGCACGTAAGCACATAATGAAATTATGGTTACTCAAGTTGGGAGAAGGAAGATTAAAAAAAACAATTTAAAATAATTGGGAAGGGGAAAATTAAAAAAAAATTTTAAATAATAAAAAGTCTTTATAAAATATAGTTTTTTTAATTTTAAAATTTTGATAGAAAACTTTTACTTTACTTTATTTTTTTTATCCCCAATTTTTATTTTCTAAAATACATTAAAAAAAACTCTAGATTTTACTAAATAATTTATATTATAATAAATTTTTTTATTAAAAGAAAAATTCCATTAAAAATATAGACTTTTTAAATTTTAATTAAAATTTAGAAATTACAGAAATATAACTGAATAATTTGCTATATTACAACATAAATAAATTTGTCATTTTTTCTAGAAATTTAAATGTTTTAGAATTTATTCTAGAATAAAATAGATTCTAGAATTTTATCTAGAATCTGAATATTAAAGAAATCTAAAAATTTCAGGAATTAATTAAGGAACCTAATAACTTTTGAATTTATGAATTAATTATAAAATTTTCAAAGATTCTGGAAATAATGTTTTCTACAATTTTAACTACACTTTCTATCATCAATTTTTTGAAACTCTATTTTAATAGATAATATAAATTCATCATAAAGAATAGGCAAGAATAATCGACAAGAGAGAAAAAAAAAATTAAAGTAAATTGAAGAATAATACTAAAATTTTAGAAGAATAAATGAAAATTGAAAGAGTTGTAGGAAATATTTGAACAAATAAATACTAAATAACGAGAAAAAATGGAAGAAAATATCTGAAAAATGTCGAAAATAATTGACAATTGGAAACAAAATTCTAAAAATGAAGAGAATAATAAACAATTTGAAAAAATAATTTAAAAATTGAGAAAAGAAAAAAATTATATTGTGACAAAATAAAAAAATATGAATTAGCACACATAGACAAATAGGTTTAAATTTTTCTTTGTGTTTTTATACATGAATTTTTGAAGTTTTTAAATCTACTTTAAATTTATTTAAAACCTTATACTCTATAAATTTCATTGAAATCGGTTAAAAACTCTTTAAATTACAAGAATTTGAAAAATAAAGGGTAAAAAATTCAAAGTGGGGTAATTCCTAAAATTTTGAAAATTATTCAAAAATACTTGACTCAGTTATTACTGCCCCTAAATGCTACAAATTGACCAACTATGATCAAAATCAAAAACTTGACTTGCAACTTTGATCTTTTTGGTATGGAAACTTTCTATAGGTTTTTATAGAACATACACGTATATATTGTCTAATATTTAGAACTTATTGAGTTATTTTAGATTTTGAGACGTGTTTATTATAATAATACAATACAATTATTATTATTGTTTATTATAAAATTAATTTTAATGTTGATAATATTTAATAATACCATATAATAATATTTATTAGTATACTTTTAATTGTAAATAATAAAATTATTTATTTTTAGTCATTGTTTAAGAATATAAAGAAAAAATTTTTTATGGAAATATTTAAGATTTTTTAAAATTATTTTTGATTACATCAATGTAAGGTGTCATTGAGGTGTAGTTAACATTTATTTTTATGTAGGTGACAGGGTCTCAAGATGGACATTTCGTATATAATTTTAAGGTGACAGCGCCTTATGCTTTCTGTCATTTTTGTTGTTTGTATAGACGAAGAAAAAAGTTTTCTTATATGTTTTTCTTAATTTGGTAAATTTATTTAAATTTATGATTTAGAATGAGTACTTAACGTTATAATATTCTTTATTTATCGTATAATAATATTTTAAAATGATTTTACTAATTTTGTGTTTGTATAGAAAATTTTACTGGGAATAAAAAAATTGTGTCATGTACCCTAAGATGGACAGGCCCAAAATCTCAATGTATTTATTTTCATATTTTCGATTTTACACTTTTCTCAATAATTTTATGAACCAATTAAAATTTTTTATTTTCCAAAACAAAATGTGATGTTATCGTTAAAGAATTTGATATATCGATAGTTTTCGATATCTTATTACTTTTTACTGTGAATCTATTAAATTGAAGTATTTAGGAATGTTATTTCTTATTAAATAAAAAAATTAAATTAAATTAATTTTTAATATATAATATTTTATTTCGTTTGGATTCTAGAGCAATAAATCGAAAGGGTGTTCATCTTGGATCCCTTTATTTTATATATATGAAACGTTTGTATTCTGAAATCATTGAAATTACATTAAAGCATGTTTATAAAAAACATATTTACTTTTTCTAGCAGGGTTTTTTGAATAGTATTAAGATGAAATCAATTTTTATGTAAATAACTTTTTTTTCAGGTCCCACTGGAGAAGAGAAATTTATACTATACTTGTTGCATATGTTTCAAAATTCTGAAATCTTATAAATTGCATGAAATATTTCACAAGTTTCATAATTTATAATATAATATGTTTCGGCAAAACAGACTACAATGGATTCTACAAATAAAAAAATATACTTTATAATAAATGAAAAAGATCAAAACATTCTTATTCGGGGAGAAATGCTCAATGATAATCATATATACAAATTTCAAGAACTATTAGAAGTCGATTCTGGTGGTCATTTTCAAATGCAAAATGTGGGTTATTTACAAATCTTCTATTATATTAATACGATACCGAAAAAACTTCGTTCATCGTCGTACAGACTTCAAAGTTCACCTACTTTTTCCAATAGGTTACTTACAAAAATGTTCATTTCACCATGTTATTATAGTTTGTAACAATGCGCACTGGCACTATTCGTGTCAAACATGTTAAACTGAACATTTTTTTACGAACAACATATTGTTGCACATGCGCAGTAGTGCACCACAGCTGTGTAAACGTGCGCACTACTAAACAAACATTTCACATGCGCAGTTGTTTTGTATTGCTGTTACACATGCGCAATCATGCACAGTCATAGTCACACATGTGCTCTAATTAAATTCAAAAATTACGCATGCGCAGTGCTGTACTTCACCAGATAATTAAATTTTCACTACATATAGCATACTTTTTTTAATAAGTGCGCAGTAAATTCCGTCTTATTATTGCGCATGCGTAACACGGTAACATGATATCTGCACATGCGCAAAGGTACTTTTATTTAAAAAATTTGTTAAAATTGTTTTCTTTTCATTATTATTGTAATTAATGACCCATAATAGAAAAGAATATTCAAAATTCAATTTAAATATTGGAATTCAAGAAATTTAATAGAAAAATTTATATTATTGAACATAAAAAATAATAAAAACATTAAAAGTGTATTTAATTTTATTAATTTTAATCTTTTTTTCTTTAAAATGTTTATAAAATGTAACAAATTTTGATCTGAAAGTTTTCAATTTTTCATACTTTTAAAAACCATTTTCTAGGGGTACCGGGGGGGGGGGGGGGGGTAATAAATATTTAACATACTGTCAGAAAATCTTCCATATAATTAGTGTTTAAAAAAGTTTTGTAAAAATTTACTTATTTATTGAGAATAACTAGTTTGAAAGTTCTCCCAATATTCATAAAATTGTACGTGGTAATCTTCTATTATATTAATACGATACCGAAAAAACTTCGTTCATCGTCGTACAGACTTCAAAGTTCACCTACTTTTTCCAATAGGTTACTTACAAAAATGTTCATTTCACCATGTTATTATAGTTTGTAACAATGCGCACTGGCACTATTCGTGTCAAACATGTTAAACTGAACATTTTTTTATGAACAACATATTGTTGCACATGCGCAGTAGTGCACCACAGCTGTGTAAACGTGCGCACTACTAAACAAACATTTCACATGCGCAGTTGTTTTGTATTGCTGTTACACATGCGCAATCATGCACAGTCATAGTCACACATGTGCTCTAATTAAATTCAAAAATTACGCATGCGCAGTGCTGTACTTCACCAGATAATTAAATTTTCACTACATATAGCATACTTTTTTAAATAAGTGCGCAGTAAATTCCGTCTTATTATTGCGCATGCGTAACACGGTAACATGATATCTGCACATGCGCAAAGGTACTTTTATTTAAAAAATTTGTTAAAATTGTTTTCTTTTCATTATTATTGTAATTAATGACCCATAATAGAAAAGAATATTCAAAATTCAATTTAAATATTAGAATTCAAGAAATTTAATAGAAAAATTTATATTATTGAACATAAAAAATAATAAAAACATTAAAAGTGTATTTAATTTTATTAATTTTAATCTTTTTTTCTTTAAAATGTTTATAAAATGTAACAAATTTTGATCTGAAAGTTTTCAATTTTTCATACTTTTAAAAACCATTTTCTAGGGGTACCGGGGGGGGGGGGGGGTAATAAATATTTAACATACTGTCAGAAAATCTTCCATATAATTAGTGTTTAAAAAAGTTTTGTAAAAATTTACTTATTTATTAAGAATAACTAGTTTGAAAGTTCTCCCAATATTCATAAAATTGTACGTGGTAATCTTCTATTATATTAATACGATACCGAAAAAACTTCGTTCATCGTCGTACAGACTTCAAAGTTCACCTACTTTTTCCAATAGGTTACTTACAAAAATGTTCATTTCACCATGTTATTATAGTTTGTAACAATGCGCACTGGCACTATTCGTGTCAAACATGTTAAACTGAACATTTTTTTATGAACAACATATTGTTGCACATGCGCAGTAGTGCACCACAGCTGTGTAAACGTGCGCACTACTAAACAAACATTTCACATGCGCAGTTGTTTTGTATTGCTGTTACACATGCGCAATCATGCACAGTCATAGTCACACATGTGCTCTAATTAAATTCAAAAATTACGCATGCGCAGTGCTGTACTTCACCAGATAATTAAATTTTCACTACATATAGCATACTTTTTTTAATAAGTGCGCAGTAAATTCCGTCTTATTATTGCGCATGCGTAACACGGTAACATGATATCTGCACATGCGCAAAGGTACTTTTATTTAAAAAATTTGTTAAAATTGTTTTCTTTTCATTATTATTGTAATTAATGACCCATAATAGAAAAGAATATTCAAAATTCAATTTAAATATTGGAATTCAAGAAATTTAATAGAAAAATTTATATTATTGAACATAAAAAATAATAAAAACATTAAAAGTGTATTTAATTTTATTAATTTTAATCTTTTTTTCTTTAAAATGTTTATAAAATGTAACAAATTTTGATCTGAAAGTTTTCAATTTTTCATACTTTTAAAAACCATTTTCTAGGGGTACCGGGGGGTGGGGGGTAATAAATATTTAACATACTGTCAGAAAATCTTCCATATAATTAGTGTTTAAAAAAGTTTTGTAAAAATTTACTTATTTATTGAGAATAACTAGTTTGAAAGTTCTCCCAATATTCATAAAATTGTACGTGGTAATCTTCTATTATATTAATACGATACCGAAAAAACTTCGTTCATCGTCGTACAGACTTCAAAGTTCACCTACTTTTTCCAATAGGTTACTTACAAAAATGTTCATTTCACCATGTTATTATAGTTTGTAACAATGCGCACTGGCACTATTCGTGTCAAACATGTTAAACTGAACATTTTTTTATGAACAACATATTGTTGCACATGCGCAGTAGTGCACCACAGCTGTGTAAACGTGCGCACTACTAAACAAACATTTCACATGCGCAGTTGTTTTGTATTGCTGTTACACATGCGCAATCATGCACAGTCATAGTCACACATGTGCTCTAATTAAATTCAAAAATTACGCATGCGCAGTGCTGTACTTCACCAGATAATTAAATTTTCACTACATATAGCATACTTTTTTTAATAAGTGCGCAGTAAATTCCGTCTTATTATTGCGCATGCGTAACACGGTAACATGATATCTGCACATGCGCAAAGGTACTTTTATTTAAAAAATTTGTTAAAATTGTTTTCTTTTCATTATTATTGTAATTAATGACCCATAATAGAAAAGAATATTCAAAATTCAATTTAAATATTGGAATTCAAGAAATTTAATAGAAAAATTTATATTATTGAACATAAAAAATAATAAAAACATTAAAAGTGTATTTAATTTTATTAATTTTAATCTTTTTTTCTTTAAAATGTTTATAAAATGTAACAAATTTTGATCTGAAAGTTTTCAATTTTTCATACTTTTAAAAACCATTTTCTAGGGGTACCGGGGGGGGGGGGTAATAAATATTTAACATACTGTCAGAAAATCTTCCATATAATTAGTGTTTAAAAAAGTTTTGTAAAAATTTACTTATTTATTGAGAATAACTAGTTTGAAAGTTTCCCAATATTCATAAAATTGTACGTGGTAATCTTCTATTATATTAATACGATACCGAAAAAACTTCGTTCATCGTCGTACAGACTTCAAAGTTCACCTACTTTTTCCAATAGGTTACTTACAAAAATGTTCATTTCACCATGTTATTATAGTTTGTAACAATGCGCACTGGCACTATTCGTGTCAAACATGTTAAACTGAACATTTTTTTATGAACAACATATTGTTGCACATGCGCAGTAGTGCACCACAGCTGTGTAAACGTGCGCACTACTAAACAAACATTTCACATGCGCAGTTGTTTTGTATTGCTGTTACACATGCGCAATCATGCACAGTCATAGTCACACATGTGCTCTAATTAAATTCAAAAATTACGCATGCGCAGTGCTGTACTTCACCAGATAATTAAATTTTCACTACATATAGCATACTTTTTTTAATAAGTGCGCAGTAAATTCCGTCTTATTATTGCGCATGCGTAACACGGTAACATGATATCTGCACATGCGCAAAGGTACTTTTATTTAAAAAATTTGTTAAAATTGTTTTCTTTTCATTATTATTGTAATTAATGACCCATAATAGAAAAGAATATTCAAAATTCAATTTAAATATTGGAATTCAAGAAATTTAATAGAAAAATTTATATTATTGAACATAAAAAATAATAAAAACATTAAAAGTGTATTTAATTTTATTAATTTTAATCTTTTTTTCTTTAAAATGTTTATAAAATGTAACAAATTTTGATCTGAAAGTTTTCAATTTTTCATACTTTTAAAAACCATTTTCTAGGGGTACCGGGGGGGGGGGGGGGGGGGGTAATAAATATTTAACATACTGTCAGAAAATCTTCCATATAATTAGTGTTTAAAAAAGTTTTGTAAAAATTTACTTATTTATTGAGAATAACTAGTTTGAAAGTTCTCCCAATATTCATAAAATTGTACGTGGTAATCTTCTATTATATTAATACGATACCGAAAAAACTTCGTTCATCGTCGTACAGACTTCAAAGTTCACCTACTTTTTCCAATAGGTTACTTACAAAAATGTTCATTTCACCATGTTATTATAGTTTGTAACAATGCGCACTGGCACTATTCGTGTCAAACATGTTAAACTGAACATTTTTTTATGAACAACATATTGTTGCACATGCGCAGTAGTGCACCACAGCTGTGTAAACGTGCGCACTACTAAACAAACATTTCACATGCGCAGTTGTTTTGTATTGCTGTTACACATGCGCAATCATGCACAGTCATAGTCACACATGTGCTCTAATTAAATTCAAAAATTACGCATGCGCAGTGCTGTACTTCACCAGATAATTAAATTTTCACTACATATAGCATACTTTTTTTAATAAGTGCGCAGTAAATTCCGTCTTATTATTGCGCATGCGTAACACGGTAACATGATATCTGCACATGCGCAAAGGTACTTTTATTTAAAAAATTTGTTAAAATTGTTTTCTTTTCATTATTATTGTAATTAATGACCCATAATAGAAAAGAATATTCAAAATTCAATTTAAATATTGGAATTCAAGAAATTTAATAGAAAAATTTATATTATTGAACATAAAAAATAATAAAAACATTAAAAGTGTATTTAATTTTATTAATTTTAATCTTTTTTTCTTTAAAATGTTTATAAAATGTAACAAATTTTGATCGGAAAGTTTTCAATTTTTCATACTTTTAAAAACCATTTTCTAGGGGTACCGGGGGGGGGGGGTAATAAATATTTAACATACTGTCAGAAAATCTTCCATATAATTAGTGTTTAAAAAAGTTTTGTAAAAATTTACTTATTTATTGAGAATAACTAGTTTGAAAGTTCTCCCAATATTCATAAAATTGTACGTGGTAATCTTCTATTATATTAATACGATACCGAAAAAACTTCGTTCATCGTCGTACAGACTTCAAAGTTCACCTACTTTTTCCAATAGGTTACTTACAAAAATGTTCATTTCACCATGTTATTATAGTTTGTAACAATGCGCACTGGCACTATTCGTGTCAAACATGTTAAACTGAACATTTTTTTATGAACAACATATTGTTGCACATGCGCAGTAGTGCACCACAGCTGTGTAAACGTGCGCACTACTAAACAAACATTTCACATGCGCAGTTGTTTTGTATTGCTGTTACACATGCGCAATCATGCACAGTCATAGTCACACATGTGCTCTAATTAAATTCAAAAATTACGCATGCGCAGTGCTGTACTTCACCAGATAATTAAATTTTCACTACATATAGCATACTTTTTTTAATAAGTGCGCAGTAAATTCCGTCTTATTATTGCGCATGCGTAACACGGTAACATGATATCTGCACATGCGCAAAGGTACTTTTATTTAAAAAATTTGTTAAAATTGTTTTCTTTTCATTATTATTGTAATTAATGACCCATAATAGAAAAGAATATTCAAAATTCAATTTAAATATTGGAATTCAAGAAATTTAATAGAAAAATTTATATTATTGAACATAAAAAATAATAAAAACATTAAAAGTGTATTTAATTTTATTAATTTTAATCTTTTTTTCTTTAAAATGTTTATAAAATGTAACAAATTTTGATCGGAAAGTTTTCAATTTTTCATACTTTTAAAAACCATTTTCTAGGGGTACCGGGGGGGGGGGGGTAATAAATATTTAACATACTGTCAGAAAATCTTCCATATAATTAGTGTTTAAAAAAGTTTTGTAAAAATTTACTTATTTATTGAGAATAAATAGTTTGAAAGTTCTCCCAATATTCATAAAATTGTACGTGGTAATCTTCTATTATATTAATACGATACCGAAAAAACTTCGTTCATCGTCGTACAGACTTCAAAGTTCACCTACTTTTTCCAATAGGTTACTTACAAAAATGTTCATTTCACCATGTTATTATAGTTTGTAACAATGCGCACTGGCACTATTCGTGTCAAACATGTTAAACTGAACATTTTTTTATGAACAACATATTGTTGCACATGCGCAGTAGTGCACCACAGCTGTGTAAACGTGCGCACTACTAAACAAACATTTCACATGCGCAGTTGTTTTGTATTGCTGTTACACATGCGCAATCATGCACAGTCATAGTCACACATGTGCTCTAATTAAATTCAAAAATTACGCATGCGCAGTGCTGTACTTCACCAGATAATTAAATTTTCACTACATATAGCATACTTTTTTTAATAAGTGCGCAGTAAATTCCGTCTTATTATTGCGCATGCGTAACACGGTAACATGATATCTGCACATGCGCAAAGGTACTTTTATTTAAAAAATTTGTTAAAATTGTTTTCTTTTCATTATTATTGTAATTAATGACCCATAATAGAAAAGAATATTCAAAATTCAATTTAAATATTGGAATTCAAGAAATTTAATAGAAAAATTTATATTATTGAACATAAAAAATAATAAAAACATTAAAAGTGTATTTAATTTTATTAATTTTAATCTTTTTTTCTTTAAAATGTTTATAAAATGTAACAAATTTTGATCGGAAAGTTTTCAATTTTTCATACTTTTAAAAACCATTTTCTAGGGGTACCGGGGGGGGGGGGTAATAAATATTTAACATACTGTCAGAAAATCTTCCATATAATTAGTGTTTAAAAAAGTTTTGTAAAAATTTACTTATTTATTGAGAATAACTAGTTTGAAAGTTCTCCCAATATTCATAAAATTGTACGTGGTAATCTTCTATTATATTAATACGATACCGAAAAAACTTCGTTCATCGTCGTACAGACTTCAAAGTTCACCTACTTTTTCCAATAGGTTACTTACAAAAATGTTCATTTCACCATGTTATTATAGTTTGTAACAATGCGCACTGGCACTATTCGTGTCAAACATGTTAAACTGAACATTTTTTTATGAACAACATATTGTTGCACATGCGCAGTAGTGCACCACAGCTGTGTAAACGTGCGCACTACTAAACAAACATTTCACATGCGCAGTTGTTTTGTATTGCTGTTACACATGCGCAATCATGCACAGTCATAGTCACACATGTGCTCTAATTAAATTCAAAAATTACGCATGCGCAGTGCTGTACTTCACCAGATAATTAAATTTTCACTACATATAGCATACTTTTTTTAATAAGTGCGCAGTAAATTCCGTCTTATTATTGCGCATGCGTAACACGGTAACATGATATCTGCACATGCGCAAAGGTACTTTTATTTAAAAAATTTGTTAAAATTGTTTTCTTTTCATTATTATTGTAATTAATGACCCATAATAGAAAAGAATATTCAAAATTCAATTTAAATATTAGAATTCAAGAAATTTAATAGAAAAATTTATATTATTGAACATAAAAAATAATAAAAACATTAAAAGTGTATTTAATTTTATTAATTTTAATCTTTTTTTCTTTAAAATGTTTATAAAATGTAACAAATTTTGATCTGAAAGTTTTCAATTTTTCATACTTTTAAAAACCATTTTCTAGGGGTACCGGGGGGGGGGGGGGGTAATAAATATTTAACATACTGTCAGAAAATCTTCCATATAATTAGTGTTTAAAAAAGTTTTGTAAAAATTTACTTATTTATTAAGAATAACTAGTTTGAAAGTTCTCCCAATATTCATAAAATTGTACGTGGTAATCTTCTATTATATTAATACGATACCGAAAAAACTTCGTTCATCGTCGTACAGACTTCAAAGTTCACCTACTTTTTCCAATAGGTTACTTACAAAAATGTTCATTTCACCATGTTATTATAGTTTGTAACAATGCGCACTGGCACTATTCGTGTCAAACATGTTAAACTGAACATTTTTTTATGAACAACATATTGTTGCACATGCGCAGTAGTGCACCACAGCTGTGTAAACGTGCGCACTACTAAACAAACATTTCACATGCGCAGTTGTTTTGTATTGCTGTTACACATGCGCAATCATGCACAGTCATAGTCACACATGTGCTCTAATTAAATTCAAAAATTACGCATGCGCAGTGCTGTACTTCACCAGATAATTAAATTTTCACTACATATAGCATACTTTTTTTAATAAGTGCGCAGTAAATTCCGTCTTATTATTGCGCATGCGTAACACGGTAACATGATATCTGCACATGCGCAAAGGTACTTTTATTTAAAAAATTTGTTAAAATTGTTTTCTTTTCATTATTATTGTAATTAATGACCCATAATAGAAAAGAATATTCAAAATTCAATTTAAATATTAGAATTCAAGAAATTTAATAGAAAAATTTATATTATTGAACATAAAAAATAATAAAAACATTAAAAGTGTATTTAATTTTATTAATTTTAATCTTTTTTTCTTTAAAATGTTTATAAAATGTAACAAATTTTGATCGGAAAGTTTTCAATTTTTCATACTTTTAAAAACCATTTTCTAGGGGTACCGGGGGGGGGGGGGGGTAATAAATATTTAACATACTGTCAGAAAATCTTCCATATAATTAGTGTTTAAAAAAGTTTTGTAAAAATTTACTTATTTATTGAGAATAAATAGTTTGAAAGTTCTCCCAATATTCATAAAATTGTACGTGGTAATCTTCTATTATATTAATACGATACCGAAAAAACTTCGTTCATCGTCGTACAGACTTCAAAGTTCACCTACTTTTTCCAATAGGTTACTTACAAAAATGTTCATTTCACCATGTTATTATAGTTTGTAACAATGCGCACTGGCACTATTCGTGTCAAACATGTTAAACTGAACATTTTTTTATGAACAACATATTGTTGCACATGCGCAGTAGTGCACCACAGCTGTGTAAACGTGCGCACTACTAAACAAACATTTCACATGCGCAGTTGTTTTGTATTGCTGTTACACATGCGCAATCATGCACAGTCATAGTCACACATGTGCTCTAATTAAATTCAAAAATTACGCATGCGCAGTGCTGTACTTCACCAGATAATTAAATTTTCACTACATATAGCATACTTTTTTTAATAAGTGCGCAGTAAATTCCGTCTTATTATTGCGCATGCGTAACACGGTAACATGATATCTGCACATGCGCAAAGGTACTTTTATTTAAAAAATTTGTTAAAATTGTTTTCTTTTCATTATTATTGTAATTAATGACCCATAATAGAAAAGAATATTCAAAATTCAATTTAAATATTGGAATTCAAGAAATTTAATAGAAAAATTTATATTATTGAACATAAAAAATAATAAAAACATTAAAAGTGTATTTAATTTTATTAATTTTAATCTTTTTTTCTTTAAAATGTTTATAAAATGTAACAAATTTTGATCGGAAAGTTTTCAATTTTTCATACTTTTAAAAACCATTTTCTAGGGGTACCGGGGGGGGGGGGGGTAATAAATATTTAACATACTGTCAGAAAATCTTCCATATAATTAGTGTTTAAAAAAGTTTTGTAAAAATTTACTTATTTATTGAGAATAACTAGTTTGAAAGTTCTCCCAATATTCATAAAATTGTACGTGGTAATCTTCTATTATATTAATACGATACCGAAAAAACTTCGTTCATCGTCGTACAGACTTCAAAGTTCACCTACTTTTTCCAATAGGTTACTTACAAAAATGTTCATTTCACCATGTTATTATAGTTTGTAACAATGCGCACTGGCACTATTCGTGTCAAACATGTTAAACTGAACATTTTTTTATGAACAACATATTGTTGCACATGCGCAGTAGTGCACCACAGCTGTGTAAACGTGCGCACTACTAAACAAACATTTCACATGCGCAGTTGTTTTGTATTGCTGTTACACATGCGCAATCATGCACAGTCATAGTCACACATGTGCTCTAATTAAATTCAAAAATTACGCATGCGCAGTGCTGTACTTCACCAGATAATTAAATTTTCACTACATATAGCATACTTTTTTAAATAAGTGCGCAGTAAATTCCGTCTTATTATTGCGCATGCGTAACACGGTAACATGATATCTGCACATGCGCAAAGGTACTTTTATTTAAAAAATTTGTTAAAATTGTTTTCTTTTCATTATTATTGTAATTAATGACCCATAATAGAAAAGAATATTCAAAATTCAATTTAAATATTAGAATTCAAGAAATTTAATAGAAAAATTTATATTATTGAACATAAAAAATAATAAAAACATTAAAAGTGTATTTAATTTTATTAATTTTAATCTTTTTTTCTTTAAAATGTTTATAAAATGTAACAAATTTTGATCTGAAAGTTTTCAATTTTTCATACTTTTAAAAACCATTTTCTAGGGGTACCGGGGGGGGGGGGGTAATAAATATTTAACATACTGTCAGAAAATCTTCCATATAATTAGTGTTTAAAAAAGTTTTGTAAAAATTTACTTATTTATTAAGAATAACTAGTTTGAAAGTTCTCCCAATATTCATAAAATTGTACGTGGTAATCTTCTATTATATTAATACGATACCGAAAAAACTTCGTTCATCGTCGTACAGACTTCAAAGTTCACCTACTTTTTCCAATAGGTTACTTACAAAAATGTTCATTTCACCATGTTATTATAGTTTGTAACAATGCGCACTGGCACTATTCGTGTCAAACATGTTAAACTGAACATTTTTTTATGAACAACATATTGTTGCACATGCGCAGTAGTGCACCACAGCTGTGTAAACGTGCGCACTACTAAACAAACATTTCACATGCGCAGTTGTTTTGTATTGCTGTTACACATGCGCAATCATGCACAGTCATAGTCACACATGTGCTCTAATTAAATTCAAAAATTACGCATGCGCAGTGCTGTACTTCACCAGATAATTAAATTTTCACTACATATAGCATACTTTTTTTAATAAGTGCGCAGTAAATTCCGTCTTATTATTGCGCATGCGTAACACGGTAACATGATATCTGCACATGCGCAAAGGTACTTTTATTTAAAAAATTTGTTAAAATTGTTTTCTTTTCATTATTATTGTAATTAATGACCCATAATAGAAAAGAATATTCAAAATTCAATTTAAATATTGGAATTCAAGAAATTTAATAGAAAAATTTATATTATTGAACATAAAAAATAATAAAAACATTAAAAGTGTATTTAATTTTATTAATTTTAATCTTTTTTTCTTTAAAATGTTTATAAAATGTAACAAATTTTGATCTGAAAGTTTTCAATTTTTCAAACTTTTAAAAACCATTTTCTAGGGGTACCGGGGGGGGGGGGGTAATAAATATTTAACATACTGTCAGAAAATCTTCCATATAATTAGTGTTTAAAAAAGTTTTGTAAAAATTTACTTATTTATTGAGAATAACTAGTTTGAAAGTTCTCCCAATATTCATAAAATTGTACGTGGTAATCTTCTATTATATTAATACGATACCGAAAAAACTTCGTTCATCGTCGTACAGACTTCAAAGTTCACCTACTTTTTCCAATAGGTTACTTACAAAAATGTTCATTTCACCATGTTATTATAGTTTGTAACAATGCGCACTGGCACTATTCGTGTCAAACATGTTAAACTGAACATTTTTTTATGAACAACATATTGTTGCACATGCGCAGTAGTGCACCACAGCTGTGTAAACGTGCGCACTACTAAACAAACATTTCACATGCGCAGTTGTTTTGTATTGCTGTTACACATGCGCAATCATGCACAGTCATAGTCACACATGTGCTCTAATTAAATTCAAAAATTACGCATGCGCAGTGCTGTACTTCACCAGATAATTAAATTTTCACTACATATAGCATACTTTTTTTAATAAGTGCGCAGTAAATTCCGTCTTATTATTGCGCATGCGTAACACGGTAACATGATATCTGCACATGCGCAAAGGTACTTTTATTTAAAAAATTTGTTAAAATTGTTTTCTTTTCATTATTATTGTAATTAATGACCCATAATAGAAAAGAATATTCAAAATTCAATTTAAATATTGGAATTCAAGAAATTTAATAGAAAAATTTATATTATTGAACATAAAAGATAATAAAAACATTAAAAGTGTATTTAATTTTATTAATTTTAATCTTTTTTTCTTTAAAATGTTTATAAAATGTAACAAATTTTGATCGGAAAGTTTTCAATTTTTCATACTTTTAAAAACCATTTTCTAGGGGTACCGGGGGGGGGGTAATAAATATTTAACATACTGTCAGAAAATCTTCCATATAATTAGTGTTTAAAAAAGTTTTGTAAAAATTTACTTATTTATTGAGAATAACTAGTTTGAAAGTTTCCCAATATTCATAAAATTGTACGTGGTAATCTTCTATTATATTAATACGATACCGAAAAAACTTCGTTCATCGTCGTACAGACTTCAAAGTTCACCTACTTTTTCCAATAGGTTACTTACAAAAATGTTCATTTCACCATGTTATTATAGTTTGTAACAATGCGCACTGGCACTATTCGTGTCAAACATGTTAAACTGAACATTTTTTTATGAACAACATATTGTTGCACATGCGCAGTAGTGCACCACAGCTGTGTAAACGTGCGCACTACTAAACAAACATTTCACATGCGCAGTTGTTTTGTATTGCTGTTACACATGCGCAATCATGCACAGTCATAGTCACACATGTGCTCTAATTAAATTCAAAAATTACGCATGCGCAGTGCTGTACTTCACCAGATAATTAAATTTTCACTACATATAGCATACTTTTTTTAATAAGTGCGCAGTAAATTCCGTCTTATTATTGCGCATGCGTAACACGGTAACATGATATCTGCACATGCGCAAAGGTACTTTTATTTAAAAAATTTGTTAAAATTGTTTTCTTTTCATTATTATTGTAATTAATGACCCATAATAGAAAAGAATATTCAAAATTCAATTTAAATATTAGAATTCAAGAAATTTAATAGAAAAATTTATATTATTGAACATAAAAAATAATAAAAACATTAAAAGTGTATTTAATTTTATTAATTTTAATCTTTTTTTCTTTAAAATGTTTATAAAATGTAACAAATTTTGATCTGAAAGTTTTCAATTTTTCATACTTTTAAAAACCATTTTCTAGGGGTACCGGGGGGGGGGGTAATAAATATTTAACATACTGTCAGAAAATCTTCCATATAATTAGTGTTTAAAAAAGTTTTGTAAAAATTTACTTATTTATTAAGAATAACTAGTTTGAAAGTTCTCCCAATATTCATAAAATTGTACGTGGTAATCTTCTATTATATTAATACGATACCGAAAAAACTTCGTTCATCGTCGTACAGACTTCAAAGTTCACCTACTTTTTCCAATAGGTTACTTACAAAAATGTTCATTTCACCATGTTATTATAGTTTGTAACAATGCGCACTGGCACTATTCGTGTCAAACATGTTAAACTGAACATTTTTTTATGAACAACATATTGTTGCACATGCGCAGTAGTGCACCACAGCTGTGTAAACGTGCGCACTACTAAACAAACATTTCACATGCGCAGTTGTTTTGTATTGCTGTTACACATGCGCAATCATGCACAGTCATAGTCACACATGTGCTCTAATTAAATTCAAAAATTACGCATGCGCAGTGCTGTACTTCACCAGATAATTAAATTTTCACTACATATAGCATACTTTTTTTAATAAGTGCGCAGTAAATTCCGTCTTATTATTGCGCATGCGTAACACGGTAACATGATATCTGCACATGCGCAAAGGTACTTTTATTTAAAAAATTTGTTAAAATTGTTTTCTTTTCATTATTATTGTAATTAATGACCCATAATAGAAAAGAATATTCAAAATTCAATTTAAATATTGGAATTCAAGAAATTTAATAGAAAAATTTATATTATTGAACATAAAAAATAATAAAAACATTAAAAGTGTATTTAATTTTATTAATTTTAATCTTTTTTTCTTTAAAATGTTTATAAAATGTAACAAATTTTGATCGGAAAGTTTTCAATTTTTCATACTTTTAAAAACCATTTTCTAGGGGTACCGGGGGGGGGGGGGGGTAATAAATATTTAACATACTGTCAGAAAATCTTCCATATAATTAGTGTTTAAAAAAGTTTTGTAAAAATTTACTTATTTATTGAGAATAACTAGTTTGAAAGTTCTCCCAATATTCATAAAATTGTACGTGGTAATCTTCTATTATATTAATACGATACCGAAAAAACTTCGTTCATCGTCGTACAGACTTCAAAGTTCACCTACTTTTTCCAATAGGTTACTTACAAAAATGTTCATTTCACCATGTTATTATAGTTTGTAACAATGCGCACTGGCACTATTCGTGTCAAACATGTTAAACTGAACATTTTTTTATGAACAACATATTGTTGCACATGCGCAGTAGTGCACCACAGCTGTGTAAACGTGCGCACTACTAAACAAACATTTCACATGCGCAGTTGTTTTGTATTGCTGTTACACATGCGCAATCATGCACAGTCATAGTCACACATGTGCTCTAATTAAATTCAAAAATTACGCATGCGCAGTGCTGTACTTCACCAGATAATTAAATTTTCACTACATATAGCATACTTTTTTTAATAAGTGCGCAGTAAATTCCGTCTTATTATTGCGCATGCGTAACACGGTAACATGATATCTGCACATGCGCAAAGGTACTTTTATTTAAAAAATTTGTTAAAATTGTTTTCTTTTCATTATTATTGTAATTAATGACCCATAATAGAAAAGAATATTCAAAATTCAATTTAAATATTGGAATTCAAGAAATTTAATAGAAAAATTTATATTATTGAACATAAAAAATAATAAAAACATTAAAAGTGTATTTAATTTTATTAATTTTAATCTTTTTTTCTTTAAAATGTTTATAAAATGTAACAAATTTTGATCGGAAAGTTTTCAATTTTTCATACTTTTAAAAACCATTTTCTAGGGGTACCGGGGGGGGGGGGGTAATAAATATTTAACATACTGTCAGAAAATCTTCCATATAATTAGTGTTTAAAAAAGTTTTGTAAAAATTTACTTATTTATTGAGAATAACTAGTTTGAAAGTTCTCCCAATATTCATAAAATTGTACGTGGTAATCTTCTATTATATTAATACGATACCGAAAAAACTTCGTTCATCGTCGTACAGACTTCAAAGTTCACCTACTTTTTCCAATAGGTTACTTACAAAAATGTTCATTTCACCATGTTATTATAGTTTGTAACAATGCGCACTGGCACTATTCGTGTCAAACATGTTAAACTGAACATTTTTTTATGAACAACATATTGTTGCACATGCGCAGTAGTGCACCACAGCTGTGTAAACGTGCGCACTACTAAACAAACATTTCACATGCGCAGTTGTTTTGTATTGCTGTTACACATGCGCAATCATGCACAGTCATAGTCACACATGTGCTCTAATTAAATTCAAAAATTACGCATGCGCAGTGCTGTACTTCACCAGATAATTAAATTTTCACTACATATAGCATACTTTTTTTAATAAGTGCGCAGTAAATTCCGTCTTATTATTGCGCATGCGTAACACGGTAACATGATATCTGCACATGCGCAAAGGTACTTTTATTTAAAAAATTTGTTAAAATTGTTTTCTTTTCATTATTATTGTAATTAATGACCCATAATAGAAAAGAATATTCAAAATTCAATTTAAATATTGGAATTCAAGAAATTTAATAGAAAAATTTATATTATTGAACATAAAAAATAATAAAAACATTAAAAGTGTATTTAATTTTATTAATTTTAATCTTTTTTTCTTTAAAATGTTTATAAAATGTAACAAATTTTGATCGGAAAGTTTTCAATTTTTCATACTTTTAAAAACCATTTTCTAGGGGTACCGGGGGGGGGGGGGGTAATAAATATTTAACATACTGTCAGAAAATCTTCCATATAATTAGTGTTTAAAAAAGTTTTGTAAAAATTTACTTATTTATTGAGAATAACTAGTTTGAAAGTTCTCCCAATATTCATAAAATTGTACGTGGTAATCTTCTATTATATTAATACGATACCGAAAAAACTTCGTTCATCGTCGTACAGACTTCAAAGTTCACCTACTTTTTCCAATAGGTTACTTACAAAAATGTTCATTTCACCATGTTATTATAGTTTGTAACAATGCGCACTGGCACTATTCGTGTCAAACATGTTAAACTGAACATTTTTTTATGAACAACATATTGTTGCACATGCGCAGTAGTGCACCACAGCTGTGTAAACGTGCGCACTACTAAACAAACATTTCACATGCGCAGTTGTTTTGTATTGCTGTTACACATGCGCAATCATGCACAGTCATAGTCACACATGTGCTCTAATTAAATTCAAAAATTACGCATGCGCAGTGCTGTACTTCACCAGATAATTAAATTTTCACTACATATAGCATACTTTTTTTAATAAGTGCGCAGTAAATTCCGTCTTATTATTGCGCATGCGTAACACGGTAACATGATATCTGCACATGCGCAAAGGTACTTTTATTTAAAAAATTTGTTAAAATTGTTTTCTTTTCATTATTATTGTAATTAATGACCCATAATAGAAAAGAATTCTATTATATTAATACGATACCGAAAAAACTTCGTTCATCGTCGTACAGACTTCAAAGTTCACCTACTTTTTCCAATAGGTTACTTACAAAAATGTTCATTTCACCATGTTATTATAGTTTGTAACAATGCGCACTGGCACTATTCGTGTCAAACATGTTAAACTGAACATTTTTTTATGAACAACATATTGTTGCACATGCGCAGTAGTGCACCACAGCTGTGTAAACGTGCGCACTACTAAACAAACATTTCACATGCGCAGTTGTTTTGTATTGCTGTTACACATGCGCAATCATGCACAGTCATAGTCACACATGTGCTCTAATTAAATTCAAAAATTACGCATGCGCAGTGCTGTACTTCACCAGATAATTAAATTTTCACTACATATAGCATACTTTTTTTAATAAGTGCGCAGTAAATTCCGTCTTATTATTGCGCATGCGTAACACGGTAACATGATATCTGCACATGCGCAAAGGTACTTTTATTTAAAAAATTTGTTAAAATTGTTTTCTTTTCATTATTATTGTAATTAATGACCCATAATAGAAAAGAATATTCAAAATTCAATTTAAATATTGGAATTCAAGAAATTTAATAGAAAAATTTATATTATTGAACATAAAAAATAATAAAAACATTAAAAGTGTATTTAATTTTATTAATTTTAATCTTTTTTTCTTTAAAATGTTTATAAAATGTAACAAATTTTGATCGGAAAGTTTTCAATTTTTCATACTTTTAAAAACCATTTTCTAGGGGTACCGGGGGGGGGGGGGGTAATAAATATTTAACATACTGTCAGAAAATCTTCCATATAATTAGTGTTTAAAAAAGTTTTGTAAAAATTTACTTATTTATTGAGAATAACTAGTTTGAAAGTTCTCCCAATATTCATAAAATTGTACGTGGTAATCTTCTATTATATTAATACGATACCGAAAAAACTTCGTTCATCGTCGTACAGACTTCAAAGTTCACCTACTTTTTCCAATAGGTTACTTACAAAAATGTTCATTTCACCATGTTATTATAGTTTGTAACAATGCGCACTGGCACTATTCGTGTCAAACATGTTAAACTGAACATTTTTTTATGAACAACATATTGTTGCACATGCGCAGTAGTGCACCACAGCTGTGTAAACGTGCGCACTACTAAACAAACATTTCACATGCGCAGTTGTTTTGTATTGCTGTTACACATGCGCAATCATGCACAGTCATAGTCACACATGTGCTCTAATTAAATTCAAAAATTACGCATGCGCAGTGCTGTACTTCACCAGATAATTAAATTTTCACTACATATAGCATACTTTTTTTAATAAGTGCGCAGTAAATTCCGTCTTATTATTGCGCATGCGTAACACGGTAACATGATATCTGCACATGCGCAAAGGTACTTTTATTTAAAAAATTTGTTAAAATTGTTTTCTTTTCATTATTATTGTAATTAATGACCCATAATAGAAAAGAATATTCAAAATTCAATTTAAATATTGGAATTCAAGAAATTTAATAGAAAAATTTATATTATTGAACATAAAAAATAATAAAAACATTAAAAGTGTATTTAATTTTATTAATTTTAATCTTTTTTTCTTTAAAATGTTTATAAAATGTAACAAATTTTGATCGGAAAGTTTTCAATTTTTCATACTTTTAAAATCCATTTTCTAGGGGTACCGGGGGGGGGGGGTAATAAATATTTAACATACTGTCAGAAAATCTTCCATATAATTAGTGTTTAAAAAAGTTTTGTAAAAATTTACTTATTTATTGAGAATAACTAGTTTGAAAGTTCTCCCAATATTCATAAAATTGTACGTGGTAATCTTCTATTATATTAATACGATACCGAAAAAACTTCGTTCATCGTCGTACAGACTTCAAAGTTCACCTACTTTTTCCAATAGGTTACTTACAAAAATGTTCATTTCACCATGTTATTATAGTTTGTAACAATGCGCACTGGCACTATTCGTGTCAAACATGTTAAACTGAACATTTTTTTATGAACAACATATTGTTGCACATGCGCAGTAGTGCACCACAGCTGTGTAAACGTGCGCACTACTAAACAAACATTTCACATGCGCAGTTGTTTTGTATTGCTGTTACACATGCGCAATCATGCACAGTCATAGTCACACATGTGCTCTAATTAAATTCAAAAATTACGCATGCGCAGTGCTGTACTTCACCAGATAATTAAATTTTCACTACATATAGCATACTTTTTTTAATAAGTGCGCAGTAAATTCCGTCTTATTATTGCGCATGCGTAACACGGTAACATGATATCTGCACATGCGCAAAGGTACTTTTATTTAAAAAATTTGTTAAAATTGTTTTCTTTTCATTATTATTGTAATTAATGACCCATAATAGAAAAGAATATTCAAAATTCAATTTAAATATTGGAATTCAAGAAATTTAATAGAAAAATTTATATTATTGAACATAAAAAATAATAAAAACATTAAAAGTGTATTTAATTTTATTAATTTTAATCTTTTTTTCTTTAAAATGTTTATAAAATGTAACAAATTTTGATCTGAAAGTTTTCAATTTTTCATACTTTTAAAAACCATTTTCTAGGGGTACCGGGGGGGGGGGGTAATAAATATTTAACATACTGTCAGAAAATCTTCCATATAATTAGTGTTTAAAAAAGTTTTGTAAAAATTTACTTATTTATTGAGAATAACTAGTTTGAAAGTTCTCCCAATATTCATAAAATTGTACGTGGTAATCTTCTATTATATTAATACGATACCGAAAAAACTTCGTTCATCGTCGTACAGACTTCAAAGTTCACCTACTTTTTCCAATAGGTTACTTACAAAAATGTTCATTTCACCATGTTATTATAGTTTGTAACAATGCGCACTGGCACTATTCGTGTCAAACATGTTAAACTGAACATTTTTTTATGAACAACATATTGTTGCACATGCGCAGTAGTGCACCACAGCTGTGTAAACGTGCGCACTACTAAACAAACATTTCACATGCGCAGTTGTTTTGTATTGCTGTTACACATGCGCAATCATGCACAGTCATAGTCACACATGTGCTCTAATTAAATTCAAAAATTACGCATGCGCAGTGCTGTACTTCACCAGATAATTAAATTTTCACTACATATAGCATACTTTTTTTAATAAGTGCGCAGTAAATTCCGTCTTATTATTGCGCATGCGTAACACGGTAACATGATATCTGCACATGCGCAAAGGTACTTTTATTTAAAAAATTTGTTAAAATTGTTTTCTTTTCATTATTATTGTAATTAATGACCCATAATAGAAAAGAATATTCAAAATTCAATTTAAATATTGGAATTCAAGAAATTTAATAGAAAAATTTATATTATTGAACATAAAAAATAATAAAAACATTAAAAGTGTATTTAATTTTATTAATTTTAATCTTTTTTTCTTTAAAATGTTTATAAAATGTAACAAATTTTGATCGGAAAGTTTTCAATTTTTCATACTTTTAAAAACCATTTTCTAGGGGTACCGGGGGGGGGGGGGTAATAAATATTTAACATACTGTCAGAAAATCTTCCATATAATTAGTGTTTAAAAAAGTTTTGTAAAAATTTACTTATTTATTGAGAATAACTAGTTTGAAAGTTCTCCCAATATTCATAAAATTGTACGTGGTAATCTTCTATTATATTAATACGATACCGAAAAAACTTCGTTCATCGTCGTACAGACTTCAAAGTTCACCTACTTTTTCCAATAGGTTACTTACAAAAATGTTCATTTCACCATGTTATTATAGTTTGTAACAATGCGCACTGGCACTATTCGTGTCAAACATGTTAAACTGAACATTTTTTTATGAACAACATATTGTTGCACATGCGCAGTAGTGCACCACAGCTGTGTAAACGTGCGCACTACTAAACAAACATTTCACATGCGCAGTTGTTTTGTATTGCTGTTACACATGCGCAATCATGCACAGTCATAGTCACACATGTGCTCTAATTAAATTCAAAAATTACGCATGCGCAGTGCTGTACTTCACCAGATAATTAAATTTTCACTACATATAGCATACTTTTTTTAATAAGTGCGCAGTAAATTCCGTCTTATTATTGCGCATGCGTAACACGGTAACATGATATCTGCACATGCGCAAAGGTACTTTTATTTAAAAAATTTGTTAAAATTGTTTTCTTTTCATTATTATTGTAATTAATGACCCATAATAGAAAAGAATATTCAAAATTCAATTTAAATATTGGAATTCAAGAAATTTAATAGAAAAATTTATATTATTGAACATAAAAAATAATAAAAACATTAAAAGTGTATTTAATTTTATTAATTTTAATCTTTTTTTCTTTAAAATGTTTATAAAATGTAACAAATTTTGATCGGAAAGTTTTCAATTTTTCATACTTTTAAAAACCATTTTCTAGGGGTACCGGGGGGGGGGGGGGGTAATAAATATTTAACATACTGTCAGAAAATCTTCCATATAATTAGTGTTTAAAAAAGTTTTGTAAAAATTTACTTATTTATTGAGAATAACTAGTTTGAAAGTTCTCCCAATATTCATAAAATTGTACGTGGTAATCTTCTATTATATTAATACGATACCGAAAAAACTTCGTTCATCGTCGTACAGACTTCAAAGTTCACCTACTTTTTCCAATAGGTTACTTACAAAAATGTTCATTTCACCATGTTATTATAGTTTGTAACAATGCGCACTGGCACTATTCGTGTCAAACATGTTAAACTGAACATTTTTTTATGAACAACATATTGTTGCACATGCGCAGTAGTGCACCACAGCTGTGTAAACGTGCGCACTACTAAACAAACATTTCACATGCGCAGTTGTTTTGTATTGCTGTTACACATGCGCAATCATGCACAGTCATAGTCACACATGTGCTCTAATTAAATTCAAAAATTACGCATGCGCAGTGCTGTACTTCACCAGATAATTAAATTTTCACTACATATAGCATACTTTTTTTAATAAGTGCGCAGTAAATTCCGTCTTATTATTGCGCATGCGTAACACGGTAACATGATATCTGCACATGCGCAAAGGTACTTTTATTTAAAAAATTTGTTAAAATTGTTTTCTTTTCATTATTATTGTAATTAATGACCCATAATAGAAAAGAATTCTATTATATTAATACGATACCGAAAAAACTTCGTTCATCGTCGTACAGACTTCAAAGTTCACCTACTTTTTCCAATAGGTTACTTACAAAAATGTTCATTTCACCATGTTATTATAGTTTGTAACAATGCGCACTGGCACTATTCGTGTCAAACATGTTAAACTGAACATTTTTTTATGAACAACATATTGTTGCACATGCGCAGTAGTGCACCACAGCTGTGTAAACGTGCGCACTACTAAACAAACATTTCACATGCGCAGTTGTTTTGTATTGCTGTTACACATGCGCAATCATGCACAGTCATAGTCACACATGTGCTCTAATTAAATTCAAAAATTACGCATGCGCAGTGCTGTACTTCACCAGATAATTAAATTTTCACTACATATAGCATACTTTTTTTAATAAGTGCGCAGTAAATTCCGTCTTATTATTGCGCATGCGTAACACGGTAACATGATATCTGCACATGCGCAAAGGTACTTTTATTTAAAAAATTTGTTAAAATTGTTTTCTTTTCATTATTATTGTAATTAATGACCCATAATAGAAAAGAATATTCAAAATTCAATTTAAATATTGGAATTCAAGAAATTTAATAGAAAAATTTATATTATTGAACAAAAAAAATAATAAAAACATTAAAAGTGTATTTAATTTTATTAATTTTAATCTTTTTTTCTTTAAAATGTTTATAAAATGTAACAAATTTTGATCGGAAAGTTTTCAATTTTTCATACTTTTAAAAACCATTTTCTAGGGGTACCGGGGGGGGGGGGGGGTAATAAATATTTAACATACTGTCAGAAAATCTTCCATATAATTAGTGTTTAAAAAAGTTTTGTAAAAATTTACTTATTTATTGAGAATAACTAGTTTGAAAGTTCTCCCAATATTCATAAAATTGTACGTGGTAATCTTCTATTATATTAATACGATACCGAAAAAACTTCGTTCATCGTCGTACAGACTTCAAAGTTCACCTACTTTTTCCAATAGGTTACTTACAAAAATGTTCATTTCACCATGTTATTATAGTTTGTAACAATGCGCACTGGCACTATTCGTGTCAAACATGTTAAACTGAACATTTTTTTATGAACAACATATTGTTGCACATGCGCAGTAGTGCACCACAGCTGTGTAAACGTGCGCACTACTAAACAAACATTTCACATGCGCAGTTGTTTTGTATTGCTGTTACACATGCGCAATCATGCACAGTCATAGTCACACATGTGCTCTAATTAAATTCAAAAATTACGCATGCGCAGTGCTGTACTTCACCAGATAATTAAATTTTCACTACATATAGCATACTTTTTTTAATAAGTGCGCAGTAAATTCCGTCTTATTATTGCGCATGCGTAACACGGTAACATGATATCTGCACATGCGCAAAGGTACTTTTATTTAAAAAATTTGTTAAAATTGTTTTCTTTTCATTATTATTGTAATTAATGACCCATAATAGAAAAGAATATTCAAAATTCAATTTAAATATTGGAATTCAAGAAATTTAATAGAAAAATTTATATTATTGAACATAAAAAATAATAAAAACATTAAAAGTGTATTTAATTTTATTAATTTTAATCTTTTTTTCTTTAAAATGTTTATAAAATGTAACAAATTTTGATCGGAAAGTTTTCAATTTTTCATACTTTTAAAATCCATTTTCTAGGGGTACCGGGGGGGGGGGGGGTAATAAATATTTAACATACTGTCAGAAAATCTTCCATATAATTAGTGTTTAAAAAAGTTTTGTAAAAATTTACTTATTTATTGAGAATAACTAGTTTGAAAGTTCTCCCAATATTCATAAAATTGTACGTGGTAATCTTCTATTATATTAATACGATACCGAAAAAACTTCGTTCATCGTCGTACAGACTTCAAAGTTCACCTACTTTTTCCAATAGGTTACTTACAAAAATGTTCATTTCACCATGTTATTATAGTTTGTAACAATGCGCACTGGCACTATTCGTGTCAAACATGTTAAACTGAACATTTTTTTATGAACAACATATTGTTGCACATGCGCAGTAGTGCACCACAGCTGTGTAAACGTGCGCACTACTAAACAAACATTTCACATGCGCAGTTGTTTTGTATTGCTGTTACACATGCGCAATCATGCACAGTCATAGTCACACATGTGCTCTAATTAAATTCAAAAATTACGCATGCGCAGTGCTGTACTTCACCAGATAATTAAATTTTCACTACATATAGCATACTTTTTTTAATAAGTGCGCAGTAAATTCCGTCTTATTATTGCGCATGCGTAACACGGTAACATGATATCTGCACATGCGCAAAGGTACTTTTATTTAAAAAATTTGTTAAAATTGTTTTCTTTTCATTATTATTGTAATTAATGACCCATAATAGAAAAGAATATTCAAAATTCAATTTAAATATTGGAATTCAAGAAATTTAATAGAAAAATTTATATTATTGAACATAAAAAATAATAAAAACATTAAAAGTGTATTTAATTTTATTAATTTTAATCTTTTTTTCTTTAAAATGTTTATAAAATGTAACAAATTTTGATCTGAAAGTTTTCAATTTTTCATACTTTTAAAAACCATTTTCTAGGGGTACCGGGGGGGGGGGGTAATAAATATTTAACATACTGTCAGAAAATCTTCCATATAATTAGTGTTTAAAAAAGTTTTGTAAAAATTTACTTATTTATTGAGAATAACTAGTTTGAAAGTTCTCCCAATATTCATAAAATTGTACGTGGTAATCTTCTATTATATTAATACGATACCGAAAAAACTTCGTTCATCGTCGTACAGACTTCAAAGTTCACCTACTTTTTCCAATAGGTTACTTACAAAAATGTTCATTTCACCATGTTATTATAGTTTGTAACAATGCGCACTGGCACTATTCGTGTCAAACATGTTAAACTGAACATTTTTTTATGAACAACATATTGTTGCACATGCGCAGTAGTGCACCACAGCTGTGTAAACGTGCGCACTACTAAACAAACATTTCACATGCGCAGTTGTTTTGTATTGCTGTTACACATGCGCAATCATGCACAGTCATAGTCACACATGTGCTCTAATTAAATTCAAAAATTACGCATGCGCAGTGCTGTACTTCACCAGATAATTAAATTTTCACTACATATAGCATACTTTTTTTAATAAGTGCGCAGTAAATTCCGTCTTATTATTGCGCATGCGTAACACGGTAACATGATATCTGCACATGCGCAAAGGTACTTTTATTTAAAAAATTTGTTAAAATTGTTTTCTTTTCATTATTATTGTAATTAATGACCCATAATAGAAAAGAATATTCAAAATTCAATTTAAATATTGGAATTCAAGAAATTTAATAGAAAAATTTATATTATTGAACATAAAAAATAATAAAAACATTAAAAGTGTATTTAATTTTATTAATTTTAATCTTTTTTTCTTTAAAATGTTTATAAAATGTAACAAATTTTGATCTGAAAGTTTTCAATTTTTCATACTTTTAAAAACCATTTTCTAGGGGTACCGGGGGGGGGGGGGGGTAATAAATATTTAACATACTGTCAGAAAATCTTCCATATAATTAGTGTTTAAAAAAGTTTTGTAAAAATTTACTTATTTATTGAGAATAACTAGTTTGAAAGTTCTCCCAATATTCATAAAATTGTACGTGGTAATCTTCTATTATATTAATACGATACCGAAAAAACTTCGTTCATCGTCGTACAGACTTCAAAGTTCACCTACTTTTTCCAATAGGTTACTTACAAAAATGTTCATTTCACCATGTTATTATAGTTTGTAACAATGCGCACTGGCACTATTCGTGTCAAACATGTTAAACTGAACATTTTTTTATGAACAACATATTGTTGCACATGCGCAGTAGTGCACCACAGCTGTGTAAACGTGCGCACTACTAAACAAACATTTCACATGCGCAGTTGTTTTGTATTGCTGTTACACATGCGCAATCATGCACAGTCATAGTCACACATGTGCTCTAATTAAATTCAAAAATTACGCATGCGCAGTGCTGTACTTCACCAGATAATTAAATTTTCACTACATATAGCATACTTTTTTTAATAAGTGCGCAGTAAATTCCGTCTTATTATTGCGCATGCGTAACACGGTAACATGATATCTGCACATGCGCAAAGGTACTTTTATTTAAAAAATTTGTTAAAATTGTTTTCTTTTCATTATTATTGTAATTAATGACCCATAATAGAAAAGAATATTCAAAATTCAATTTAAATATTGGAATTCAAGAAATTTAATAGAAAAATTTATATTATTGAACATAAAAAATAATAAAAACATTAAAAGTGTATTTAATTTTATTAATTTTAATCTTTTTTTCTTTAAAATGTTTATAAAATGTAACAAATTTTGATCTGAAAGTTTTCAATTTTTCATACTTTTAAAAACCATTTTCTAGGGGTACCGGGGGGGGGGGGGTAATAAATATTTAACATACTGTCAGAAAATCTTCCATATAATTAGTGTTTAAAAAAGTTTTGTAAAAATTTACTTATTTATTGAGAATAACTAGTTTGAAAGTTCTCCCAATATTCATAAAATTGTACGTGGTAATCTTCTATTATATTAATACGATACCGAAAAAACTTCGTTCATCGTCGTACAGACTTCAAAGTTCACCTACTTTTTCCAATAGGTTACTTACAAAAATGTTCATTTCACCATGTTATTATAGTTTGTAACAATGCGCACTGGCACTATTCGTGTCAAACATGTTAAACTGAACATTTTTTTATGAACAACATATTGTTGCACATGCGCAGTAGTGCACCACAGCTGTGTAAACGTGCGCACTACTAAACAAACATTTCACATGCGCAGTTGTTTTGTATTGCTGTTACACACGCGCAATCATGCACAGTCATAGTCACACATGTGCTCTAATTAAATTCAAAAATTACGCATGCGCAGTGCTGTACTTCACCAGATAATTAAATTTTCACTACATATAGCATACTTTTTTTAATAAGTGCGCAGTAAATTCCGTCTTATTATTGCGCATGCGTAACACGGTAACATGATATCTGCACATGCGCAAAGGTACTTTTATTTAAAAAATTTGTTAAAATTGTTTTCTTTTCATTATTATTGTAATTAATGACCCATAATAGAAAAGAATATTCAAAATTCAATTTAAATATTGGAATTCAAGAAATTTAATAGAAAAATTTATATTATTGAACATAAAAAATAATAAAAACATTAAAAGTGTATTTAATTTTATTAATTTTAATCTTTTTTTCTTTAAAATGTTTATAAAATGTAACAAATTTTGATCTGAAAGTTTTCAATTTTTCATACTTTTAAAAACCATTTTCTAGGGGTACCGGGGGGGGGGGTAATAAATATTTAACATACTGTCAGAAAATCTTCCATATAATTAGTGTTTAAAAAAGTTTTGTAAAAATTTACTTATTTATTGAGAATAACTAGTTTGAAAGTTCTCCCAATATTCATAAAATTGTACGTGGTAATCTTCTATTATATTAATACGATACCGAAAAAACTTCGTTCATCGTCGTACAGACTTCAAAGTTCACCTACTTTTTCCAATAGGTTACTTACAAAAATGTTCATTTCACCATGTTATTATAGTTTGTAACAATGCGCACTGGCACTATTCGTGTCAAACATGTTAAACTGAACATTTTTTTATGAACAACATATTGTTGCACATGCGCAGTAGTGCACCACAGCTGTGTAAACGTGCGCACTACTAAACAAACATTTCACATGCGCAGTTGTTTTGTATTGCTGTTACACATGCGCAATCATGCACAGTCATAGTCACACATGTGCTCTAATTAAATTCAAAAATTACGCATGCGCAGTGCTGTACTTCACCAGATAATTAAATTTTCACTACATATAGCATACTTTTTTTAATAAGTGCGCAGTAAATTCCGTCTTATTATTGCGCATGCGTAACACGGTAACATGATATCTGCACATGCGCAAAGGTACTTTTATTTAAAAAATTTGTTAAAATTGTTTTCTTTTCATTATTATTGTAATTAATGACCCATAATAGAAAAGAATATTCAAAATTCAATTTAAATATTGGAATTCAAGAAATTTAATAGAAAAATTTATATTATTGAACATAAAAAATAATAAAAACATTAAAAGTGTATTTAATTTTATTAATTTTAATCTTTTTTTCTTTAAAATGTTTATAAAATGTAACAAATTTTGATCTGAAAGTTTTCAATTTTTCATACTTTTAAAAACCATTTTCTAGGGGTACCGGGGGGGGGGGGTAATAAATATTTAACATACTGTCAGAAAATCTTCCATATAATTAGTGTTTAAAAAAGTTTTGTAAAAATTTACTTATTTATTGAGAATAACTAGTTTGAAAGTTCTCCCAATATTCATAAAATTGTACGTGGTAATCTTCTATTATATTAATACGATACCGAAAAAACTTCGTTCATCGTCGTACAGACTTCAAAGTTCACCTACTTTTTCCAATAGGTTACTTACAAAAATGTTCATTTCACCATGTTATTATAGTTTGTAACAATGCGCACTGGCACTATTCGTGTCAAACATGTTAAACTGAACATTTTTTTATGAACAACATATTGTTGCACATGCGCAGTAGTGCACCACAGCTGTGTAAACGTGCGCACTACTAAACAAACATTTCACATGCGCAGTTGTTTTGTATTGCTGTTACACATGCGCAATCATGCACAGTCATAGTCACACATGTGCTCTAATTAAATTCAAAAATTACGCATGCGCAGTGCTGTACTTCACCAGATAATTAAATTTTCACTACATATAGCATACTTTTTTTAATAAGTGCGCAGTAAATTCCGTCTTATTATTGCGCATGCGTAACACGGTAACATGATATCTGCACATGCGCAAAGGTACTTTTATTTAAAAAATTTGTTAAAATTGTTTTCTTTTCATTATTATTGTAATTAATGACCCATAATAGAAAAGAATATTCAAAATTCAATTTAAATATTGGAATTCAAGAAATTTAATAGAAAAATTTATATTATTGAACATAAAAAATAATAAAAACATTAAAAGTGTATTTAATTTTATTAATTTTAATCTTTTTTTCTTTAAAATGTTTATAAAATGTAACAAATTTTGATCTGAAAGTTTTCAATTTTTCATACTTTTAAAAACCATTTTCTAGGGGTACCGGGGGGGGGGGGTTATAAATATTTAACATACTGTCAGAAAATCTTCCATATAATTAGTGTTTAAAAAAGTTTTGTAAAAATTTACTTATTTATTGAGAATAACTAGTTTGAAAGTTCTCCCAATATTCATAAAATTGTACGTGGTAATCTTCTATTATATTAATACGATACCGAAAAAACTTCGTTCATCGTCGTACAGACTTCAAAGTTCACCTACTTTTTCCAATAGGTTACTTACAAAAATGTTCATTTCACCATGTTATTATAGTTTGTAACAATGCGCACTGGCACTATTCGTGTCAAACATGTTAAACTGAACATTTTTTTATGAACAACATATTGTTGCACATGCGCAGTAGTGCACCACAGCTGTGTAAACGTGCGCACTACTAAACAAACATTTCACATGCGCAGTTGTTTTGTATTGCTGTTACACATGCGCAATCATGCACAGTCATAGTCACACATGTGCTCTAATTAAATTCAAAAATTACGCATGCGCAGTGCTGTACTTCACCAGATAATTAAATTTTCACTACATATAGCATACTTTTTTTAATAAGTGCGCAGTAAATTCCGTCTTATTATTGCGCATGCGTAACACGGTAACATGATAACTGCACATGCGCAAAGGTGTTTTTTTTTTTTTTTTTTTTTTTTTTTTTTTTTTTTATTCCAACGAAAATTAAAATTTCGTTTTTCTCCACTTGTAAAATGTTGTGCGTACAATTTAGTCTCTAAAATTATATGTTTTAAACATTGCATTAAACTTTTTTGCTAACATGTTTTTTAATGTCAATTCATGTGGAAATTGCTAAACAATCATTATTTGTTACGATTTTTACCACTGCGCATACCTAACGTTTGTAGAAAGCTACTGCGCATGTGTAATGTTTGTAAAAAACTACTGCGCATGTGTTAAATCGACAAAAACCTACGCGCAATTTTTTCATTTGTTTTTTAAGAATAATTTTTTATTTTGTATCCTACTTTAAGTATATTTTTCTTACATTTTGAAATAATTAGTTTTTCGAAATAATTTAAATGACAATGTGTCGATTTAGACTATTTTTGGATAAATGAAAATTTTAACGATCACAAAGCTTTTTCTATGTGGAAACAAACATTATTCCAATATAGAAACATAACGGAAATAAACTCAGATTCGAAAATTTAATTTAAAAAAAAATGTAGATCCATTAAGATTTTTTATATTTTTTCTGTGATCATTTACAAAAATAGTTTAGATTATCAAGCTTCAAATTTTGCAATAATAATATAATAGAACTCATACTCAACTAGTACCTATAATCGATCAGTGATAATTCAATTAGACAACATTAATTAATAGCTTCATAATATTGATGTAAATAATACATTACATATTACAAGATTTATTTTTTCCAATATAATAATAATAAAACATAACAATAAAAATTATTGAAATATAAAAAATTTGTAAAAAAAATATTAAACATTCAATTAACAATAAGTTTACTAATATTTTATGAAATGTCCACATCAATAAACAATTAAATTAATATTAATGACCGAGCGAGCGTCAGCGAGCGAGGTTCATTACGCTAGTGTTGGATGAAGTTAAACCCATTAGTAAAGATAAGAATGGTCACTGGATTTGTACTTACTATGATTCAAATACTCTCTTTGTTTATGACAGCATGAATAATAAAATTTTAAATAATGATCAATGTCAATATCTACCTAGATTATATCCGTTTAGACCTAATGTAGTTTTTCTCACTGTTCAAAAACAACCAAATTATGTGGATTGTGGTGTTTATGCAATTGCTTTTGCAACTTCTGTATAATTGTATAATTGCAATTTTGTCAAACTAGAATCAAAACAATTTTATATAAAGAATGCCGAAAACGATTAAAATATAACGTTTTATTTATTTGTTAATAACAAAATAAAAAAAAATGTTTAAATAAACAATGTTGCTTAAAACTATTTTTTAATAGTTGCTTAAGTAGTACAAATCATTTTTAAACAAAATTTTGTATTCGACGTAGTTTCCTACTTATTGAATTTGGTTTGCGTAGTTTCCGACGTCGTATTCTACGTAGTTTCTGACGTAGTATACTACGTCGTTTTCGGCGTAGTATACTATCCCAATTTCCGACCTAGTTTTCTACGTAGCATACGACGTAGTATATTACGTAGTATATATTAGTATATTACGTCAGACGTCAGACGTCGGAATTTTTAACAGGGTTGTTACATGACTTTTTATTATTTAAAATTTTTTTTCATTGTCCCCCTCCCAACTTGAGTAACCTTAATTGCATTATGTGTTTACGTGCATTTTGTCAGTTTCTCATTGATAGTGATTAGTAATTGTAATTTAGTCAAACAATTTTGTAATGATGTATGTTTTTCGTGCACATATGTTTCAATAGTTGAGTAATTTTTCGGTTTAAAATCCCGGATAACCTAATGCGGAACCTAAATAACAAATATCAATTTACGTCACTCAATGAAATTTTTGAGCTAATGATTATAAAAGCTTTCACATATTTTTAAAATTTTAATACGTCGATGCACGTCAACCGACTAGTTACAATAATCCTAGACATTTAATTTTAACAGCTTCGTGTTTAAATAAAAAAATAGTTTTGAGTTTACAAAGCGCCTGGATTCGATCAGGTTAGGATTCAGCTGTACACTACTATTGAGGATTTTTATATTAAATGTTTATTTAAATGATTAAACCGTTCCGTTTTATAAAAAAAATTCTACTAAATTTTACCCACTAATTGTTTAGATTTTATCTCATAATTGCAAATTTTTAAAAACATTTATTCCCTGTTTTTGTTTATATTTTTTAAATTTCTCAATCTTACACTTTTTTGAAAACGTTATTCTTTTATTACATATTATGTAACTTTAATCTTGTACTAAATATTCTCAGTTAAACATCGTTCTTCTCTTTCATAATTTTTTTTTACTTTTTAAAATTGTATTAATTCTTTTTGGCTTCCATTTAAAAAATAATTGTCAATTATTTTCAACATTTTTCAGATATTTTTTTCCATTTTGCAATTGTTCTCGTTATTTTTCAATTGTTTCTTGCAATTATTTTCTACGATTTTTTCAATTTTGATTTATTCTCTTAAAATTTTTAAATTATTCTTTAATTTTTGTTGTTATTTTTGTCTCTTGTCAATTATATTTGTCAGTTTGCGATTTTTTTTCAATCGTTAATTATTTTCGTCATTTTGAAATATTATTCAATTATATTATTTTTCTACAATTTTAATTTATTTTCTTCAATGTTTAATTATTTTCATTAATATTTTTTAATTCTCATTTTTGGGTTACTTTTTTCGATTATCAATAACTTTCTTTAAATTTAAGTTCAATTTTTCAAATATTAATTATTTTTTCAAATTTTTTTTTCTATCTTTAAATTATTGCCAGGAATATTTAAATCTAAAACCAGTTTCTATTCTTCTTTTGTTAATTTTCAATAATTTTCTTCAAATTTCAATCGTTTTCTTTATTATTTTTAATATTATCATGAGTTTATTAAATTTGTACATTGTTTTTTAATTAATTTCAATAAATTTTAATTATAACAAAGAAAAGAGATTTTTCGATCCGGAGGAAAAAAATTGTGTAGGTAACTAACACTAACACATTAAATAAATTCAGATATTAATTTATCTGCAACGTTTCGTCTACAATTCGTAGACATCTTCAGGCTGTAACAATAACAAGTGTGAACACTTAGTAAAATTTTTTTAACACGAACCAAACACAGAATGTACATTTTAAGAAAAAGATTTTTACCTCATACGGAAATTATAAATATTTTAAGACATCACAGAGAGTGACTTGTCACTGTGTTCACTAGTCCTAGGTCATGGACAAACTAACAGAAAAGTGTGATAATGACGATTAAACGTCTAGACGACGAAAACAAATACAGAATAACATTGAGAAATCAAAACAAATCAAAAATAAAATAAATTAGACAGTTAAAATTACGATTAAAATAAATCAAGAAATCGGAAAATTTTTTTGTTAAAGCTGTTTGTAAGTTTTGTTTAAACCATCGAAATTTTCTTTAACATTTATGCTATTCGGGTCACTATTAATAAAAATCATTTCAGACAGAACACGCTTTCTCCAATCACGTTCGTAGTCAACAATTTTTGTATTTTGATAGTCAAAAACCACGTGTTAATGTCTCTTGACGTCGGTTCTCTATTTACCAATGTTCCTTGTGAGTTGGTAATTGAGAGCTTAGACAGACGTTACCACCAAATAAACAATAGTTGTGACATCCCATATAGTCAAATTATTGACACTAGAACAAAAACTGCGCGCTACGCGCGCCATGTCATGGTGTCATTTTAACATACGAATAAATAAAGGGCAGCTTATAGAGTATGATGTAACGGGAATAGGGTTGTAATAATTATATTACTATTGTTCTAAATTTTATTTTATATTTTGTCACGAAAATCGTTAGAATTACCTGAACTATCAATAGAAAAGTCTGTTTAACTTGAGCTTCCTTAAATGTTGACTAAATATTAATTTTCCACAGTTTCCTCTTTTTTGACAATTGTTAAAAATAAATTGTAAACATATATCAGAAGAAAGAAAATAGCATTTACAAAAAAAGTGAAAAAAAATTTTATTGAAGATAGATCGATGTAATATATGACAAATGCAAGTTTGGTGATTTAAAAGTTCGAATAAATGCAAGTTCGGTCATTTAAAAGTTCAGACAAATGAGAATTCGGAGATTTTAAAATTCAACCAAACGTGAGTTCAGTGATTTTAAAGTTTCGACAAATGCAAATTCGGGTGTTTCAAAATTTTAACAAATGTAAGTTTGGTTATTTTAAAGTTCAGACAAATGTAAATTCAGGGATTTAGAAGTTCTTACAGTTCTAAATGTGGGCAGTTTAATATTTTGCTAAATACGAGTTCGGTGATTTGAAAGATTGAAAAAAATGCAAATTTAGTGTTTGGACAAATGCAACCACAAGTTTGGAGTTTAGAAGTACCAACAAATACTTTAGCCCTAGGAACTTCAATAAATAAATAAAATACGATTTCGAGAAGTTGAAAATTTTAAGAAATGCAAATCGCAAATGCGAGTTTATTAATTTTAAATTTATAACAAATACGAATTCGGGAAGTTAAAAGTTAGGACAAATGCAAGTTCTGATAATTACAAATTCTGACAAATGCAAATTAAGAGAATTACGAATTCGGATAATTAAATTTCAGGCAATTATAAGTTCGGTCAATTATAAGTTCAGTCAATTAGGTTTTGGAGGTAATACATGCGATCCAATAAAAGTAATTTTATAAAATATTTGAGAATATTTTGTTTACAGTATTTCGCTGAGAGAGCGATTGGAGCTCAGGAATTAGACAACCTCTATTTGACATAACCTTTAGCTACAAGACAGTTTTAAAAACCGTGATTGATTGAAAGGCGAACATTGTGAAGGAATTTTAGATTTCGTAAGCTTAAAGTATGTTTTTACCAAAAAAGGGGTGTGAACTAACCATCTTTGAGCCCTAAATGTGTTTTTCGCCTCCTAGGACCGAGCGAATTAAGCAAAAAAAACATGTATGATGCCTTTATTATACTAATTATGAAAGAAAATTTTGAAACTTTATGGCTATAAACATCTATTGACAGCAATGTTTTATTTAATGACGGAATAGAAAAAAATTTAATTTTTTCAAACAATATAAATAAACAAAGAACATGTAAAAATAAACAATTATTTTGCATAAATAGGTTCCTCTTATTCTTTATCTGTTATGGATCAATTTATTTTACTCCGTAAACAATTAAATCGATGTCATCAAATTTTTAAAATTTAGGTTATGTAAACACTTTGACTTAAAATCAATTTTGGTCACTCAATATTCACTACATATATTTACAAATTTGTTAAAATTAGTTTACCTTGTACTAAATTTTACTAAAATGTGATTAATTAATTAATTCTAAAGAAAAAATAGAATACGTTTTTCTTCCAAATATGGTTTACCACCCCTAAGCTTCAAGTGCTTTTGAGGGAAATACCGTAAACACCAGCGACGCAAAGTTTAACGTATCCGTGTGATTTTATCTTGTAAATACATGCCTGCAAGCTTGCGTTGAACGTTGGTACAGGGAAGAACATACCAAAACTGTTTGTGAACTAACTCGAAATATAAAAAGTAAAAACACAACATATATATATATATCTATCTAAGGAAAGTGAAAATAACACTTATTGCTAAATGAAAATTTTACTTATTCATAAATTAAAAAATTGTACATTCATTAAAAAAAGTTATGTTTTACTTAGTCATATATTTATAGAGCAGTGAACCATCTCTCTTCGAACATCCACAAAAAGTAAGGTGCGCGATAAATTAAAATAAGTTTTGGAATCATGTTTTATTACATATATTTACCTTGCAATAACAGCCATTCTTCGACGTACGTATTACTTTAGTAACAAATCATAATGACTAAACGAAAAAATTATTATATTTAACACGCGACAAAAATATTGGAGTATTTTTTTTAACAAATAAAAAAGTGCTTGTCCTTTTGCTTTCTAAATAAACTTGGTAATGAAAAGACCTTTTGAACTTTTAGTCTATGTATCATGACATGCTAACTGACAAATAACCAGACCTATAAGTGAAAGAGATTCAAAGTGTCGAGAAGTAATCTATCTCTCCTCATGATCTATCTCTCCTCGACTTACCCTATGACTATTTTTTAATTAATTAAGTTGTTTAGAAACAGGAATGTCTTTAATTATTTATAATTATAATTAAAAATGTAATTTTAAATTATTTTCTTTTTTTGAAATTTAAAATTTTAAATGTATTAAATTTTAATCTTTAATTAAAGTCGAAATTACATTCTAAATAAGCTATACAAAAAGTAATGTTAACTGTAATATAGAAACTTATATTTAAATTTCATGACAATATAACAATATATTTTATAATTTTATTAAACCTATTAAAAAATTTCTTTATAAATATAATTCATAATATATTTTTCACTTCTTTGATTACCTAGATATAGTTTACTGAATCAGAAGAGCGAACCCTTGACAATGATACATACAATTGACCCTGATTAATTACATATTTTCTTAAATCAATTGCAATTTTATGAAATGTCTGTCCTTAATATTTATTAATAGTAATAGCGAAGGCTAGTTTGATTGGAATTTGTCTTCTCTTGAATGTAAAAGGATAAAAATTCTCACAATATAATAATATACGATGTAAAAATACAATATTCCTACATTTATCTCCGGTCAATATTTCAGCCTTAATTACATGATTTGGTCAATCTAACACCAATAATCTTGTTCCGTTACATAAACATTTATTAATGCTAAGGTTTCTAATTAACATTACAACTGAATGTATTTTCAAATGTAATAAATGTGGTGGTAAACCAGATGGCGATAAAGTGTTTAAATATTCTGGTAAAATAACATCATGATTATTAACATTATCAGAATTATCTGTACATTTAATACTTTTATATACTTTTTCTTTATCGTTATCTAATAACAATACATTTTGTTTGTTATTGTTATTAACATTAATATTTCTAGGTGAAAAAATAGCATAAAATGACAATTCTTGAAATTTTTTCTCTTTAATCAAGTGTTCATCCGCATTTCTTGCAATATCAACATTTCCTTTTTCAGTAATTCTTTGTAGTAAATGAACACAATCTTTAACATCATTATTTGTACCATTTCCTATTTCTAACAGAAAATCTATAAACTCTGTTTCTTCTGGTAAAGCTCGCATGTTTTCAGATAACGTAAATATTAAAAATTTCTTTCACAATTTACTCTTTTTAATAAACAAGTTCATAATTTAATATTTTGTACCTCTTTCTTTTATTGGTAGAACTTGTCTAAAATCACCTCCTAAAATGTTTATTTTACCACCAAAAGGAGTATAGATTTGCATGATGTCTCTCAATGTTCTATCCATAATTTCTAAAGCATACCTTGGTGCCATTGGAGCTTCATCCCAAATAAAGACGATACAACTTTTAAAACCAAACCTTCTTTAGACTGTAGTTTAATACTGGATGATGAATCACGATATAACGGCACAGGTAATCCCAATACTTTGTGATACCCAATACTTATTTAAGAAAATAAGGTACACCAAAACGATTGTCAACAACATAACCATTTGGCTTCATATAAGTTTTACCTGCATCTCTTAGAAGATATGCGACATAACAATTATCTTCTACGGTAGTTTCTTCTTGTAAAATTTCAGGAAAATTTTTAGTACATTTTTCATCAACTAAACACCAATCTCCACAAGGACCATAAATATTATTTGCCATTATAATTTCATGCAATGTGAGATTTACATTCTTGTCAGGTATCTCAGCTGAAATGTAACGATCAACAACTTCTGGTAATAATATTTTAGAATAAGTTGCCAAAATCACCAACAAAAAATATTGGGTAATCCCAATTTTTTTAACAAACAAAATACTGCTACTTATATTAAGTTATTTGTATGCAAATCCATGTAACTAAAAAAAAGAACTACAATATATAGTTTATAATTTAAAAAGCAATTATTTCAAAACTGCATAAATATATATTTTAAGAAACATAATAAAAAGCAAAACGATAATATTCAACGATAAAAACATATCCGCACAGCTTTCTATAAACTATGCACCTGCGCAATGGTTTCCTTAGGTAGTTACGCATGCGCAGTAGTTTTCTCTTAATTCTAGACATGCGCAGTTGTTAAAATTTTGACGATAAATGACAGTTCAACTATGTCTAAGCGAAAGAACATGGAAAAACACATTAACAAAAAAGTTATATACATTGTGTAAAACATACAATTTTTAAGAGTAAATTGCACATGCAACATTTTACACATGGAAAACAATGAAATTTTATTTTTCAAAGGACTTAAAAAAAACCTGAACCTACGCTTTTGAGCGTCTACAGAAATGTACAATGTCTCTTTCCATCTTTAAGCTACCTAATGCATTTGTCTCTTTTCCTGTAGACGTTGCGTCTACAGAAATGTCTAGTGTCTCTCTCAATCTTTAAGATACCTAATGCATTTCTCTCTCTCGCGTACAGAGCGTCTACAGAAAATAGCTAAATAATTTCTTATATAGGATTACTACATTTTTATTTAAAAATACTTTTTTCAAATTCAATGATAAATTCTATCATCAAATTCATGGAACTCCGATGGGGTCTCCTATTTCACCATTTTTTGCAGATATTTGCATGGAAGATTTAGAGAATGGATGTTTAAAAATATTAAAACAAAAATATAAATGTAATATACTGTTTTACTTTCGTTACGTAGATGATACGATTATCTGTGTGCATAAAGATTTCATAGACACAGTTTTAAAAGTTTTCAATTCTTATCATAAAAAGTTACAATTCACGCACGAAGTTGAAATTGATGGAAGAATAAATTTCCTTGACTTGACATTGATAAGAAAAAACAATTGCCTTATTTTTGACTGGTACCAAAAACCTACCTGTTCCGGAAGACTTTTAAACTTTTTATCTAATCATCCTGTTAATCAGAAACGTAATATTGTTTTTAATCTAGTCGACAGAGCTATTTCTCTCTCACATAAAACTTTCCATAAAAAAAACATTGAATTGACCAAAAAATTACTTATTAATAATAGTTATCCAAAAAGTTTCATTAATAATTGTATTTCGGAAAGACTCAAATGTATTAGTTTAAAGAAGAAAGATAACAATGAAGATTTGACAGCACAAAAAAAATCTTTGTATGCTAGACAAGTTAAAATTTCAGTTCCTTTTAAAAATGTACGTTTTTACTCTAAATGTAAACATACTTTAAAAAACTATAACATCTGCACCATTCCTAAAGTTGAAAAATCCTTAAATAGTATTGTAAAATTAGGCAAGGATTCAGTTGACAAATGGAAAAAATGTGGTGTTGTTTACAAAATTCCTTGTAAAAATTGTAATGCGGTTTACTATGGCGAAACCAAGAGATTTCTTGGAAAGAGAGTTTCTGAACATGAAACTAATAAAAACCCAAATTTTGTTATTAATTGCCATTGTAGTAATAATAATCATAAATTTGACTATCAAAATACAAAAATTGTTGACTACGAACGTGATTGGAGAAAGCGTGTTCTGTCTGAAATGATTTTTATTAATAGTGACCCGAATAGCCTAAATGTTAAAGAAAATTTCGATGGTTTAAACAAAACTTACAAACAGCTTTTACAAAAAAATTTTCCGATTTCTTGATTTATTTTAATCGTAATTTTAACTGTCTAATTTATTTTATTTTTTATTTGTTTTGATTTCTTAATGTTATTCTGTATTTCTTTTCGTCGTCTAGACGTTTAATCGTCATTATCACACTTTTCTGTTAGTTTGTCCATAACCTAGGACTAGTGAACACAGTGACAAGTCACTCTCTGTGATGTCTTAAAATATTTTTAATTTCCGTATGAGGTAAAAATCCTTTTCTCAATTTTTTTTTTTAAATTTAGTCAATCCATTATTCAGTTTTCAACTTTTTCTTCTACATTCAGTAATTCTCGGGTTTTATCAATAACAGTTGCAAATTTTAATCTACTAAATCTCTTTAAAAATATTAACATTCAGTACACGTCTTAGGGTGAAGTCTGTTGCGGAGGATAAGGAGATCAGGATATTAGAATAGACCAATTAGATAATTGGTAACATGAAGAAACAATTTCTGATTAGTCTATTCTATTACCCTGATCCCCTCATTCTCCTCATGTGACTTCACCCCCATTAACTGGATTTAAATTCCTGAAATAGTCAAAACAAACAATTTTCTAGGTCTAGTTTTTAATTTTTTCATCTATCAACAAACAAAATTGAACAAAAATTGAGCTACTGCGCGTCAGGTTTAACTTGGCAAAAAAGTAGATTTCAATCAATTTTTGGCAAAATACACTGAAATATTTTTTAGATATAAATATGAATTATTTTTCAAATTTCTAGATCTAATTTCAAACTTTTTCATCTATTAACAAACAAAAGAAAACAAAAATTGATCAACTGCGCGTCAGGTTCAATTTTTGACAAAATTCCTTAAAAAATTTGTCAGACAAATATCAATGATTTTTCAAATTTATAGCTCTAATAATTCTTGTTATTAATTTAAATAATTAAATTGTATATTTTTGATTATGTTTAACCATTTTAGATCTTCATTAGAATTTTTTGTACGAATTGATTGTTGTGCCCCTGTCTGCTACCACCGGTCTTACGTTTTAATTGTCAATTTATAATTTTGTAATCTTATAATATCACAATTTTATTTTTTTTTAGAATTGAAGTTTTAATTTTTTCATTGTTAATTTTGTGGTAGAAAATGAAGAAAGGTTTGTTGTAGAAAAGAATAGAAATAATGCCAGTACTTGTTGAATTTTCTTCCAATTTGGTATCTCACAATTTTGCAATGCCTGGAATTATAATAAATAATAAAAAAAATTTTCAAACTTCTGATAAATTTTTATAGTTTTTTCGTTATTTTTTAAAATACTAGCAGTCTAGGGAGTACTATAAAATATTTTGACATTCATGAATTTTAATTTCGAGTATTTTTTGTAATAATAAACATCTCGTTTCTGTCGTTTATACACTGCAAAAACATGGTGTCCTAAATTGGACAAAAATGTCTTAAATTAAGAAACTTTTGGTGTCTAAGACACGAAAAATGTCTTAATTTGAGACATTTTTGAACAATTTAAGACACTTTTTTTGCAGTGTAGTGGTTTCACTTATTCATTAAACGAAAAATTATATAAATAAGCGAAAACATTTTTTTAATAATTAAGAAAAAAAATGTTGATGTCAAAATTCAAAAAATTTCAAAATAAAAGAAAAATGACAATTTGTAAATGAAATTTAAAAAATAGCTGGAAAGAATATAAGAATAAGTGTTGGAAATAATTAAAAATTGAAAGACTTGATTGAAAATCAAAGAAAATAAGTGAAAATGAAAAAATTAATTAAAAATTGAAGAAAGTAATAAAAAATTGAATAAATAAATTGAAAACTTAAGAATTAAATTGAAATTTGGAAAAATAATCAATAATTGAAAAAAGTTACAAAAACAAAGGCAAAAATAGTTGACAATTGAATACAAAATTTAAAAATTGTCTAGAATACTACACAACTAAAAAAAATTTAAACTAAGGCAATTAAAATTGAACTTTAAGAAACTAATTTCAAAAAGCAAATGAAACAAACTATAGGAATATTGTTGGAAATAATTGTAAATTGAACAACTGGATTAAAAGTGGAAAAATTGAAATGGGGATCCTCACAGCCAAACTTGGTCACTAGAGAGCAGGATCAAAGCAAGATTTTGCGGCGCAAAATTTTAAATAATATCACTAGTTTACAGCTAAAATGTACATTTAATGCCACTATTTTTTTTATGTACTATGGTTCTCTAAACTTAAAAATGACATTAAGAAATTTTTCTATGGATAGGTTTTCGAAATATGAATTTTTAAAATTTTTTTACGTTTTTTTCGGAGGTGACTTCACATTTTAGGCCGTATCTCGAGTTACAGAAGTCCGATTGAGTTTTTCTAAGTGTCAAATTAAAGGTAATCAAATTACAAACAATCGCTTTAAACATTATTTTTCAATCAGTTGAATATTTTAAGTGATATAGTCCAAAAAAAGAAATAGAAAATTTGAGTTTTTGGCCCAAAATCTGAAAAACAAATTCATTCTACCGCCATGCAAAAATAGAAAACGTGAAATTATGTCCAGTTTTAAATTTTTTACATATATGGTTCACTTTTAGGAAGAAAAAAATGTATGGATGAAAAAAATCTATGGGTAATTATTGAAGTTATGAGCCAGGGTACTGAAATTCTTGTTTTACGCCATTTCGGTATTTTACCTCCTTTTATAGTGATTATGTTGATTAGTTTAATGAATACAATATCTAATTAGAAAATGAACTTTTTTCACAGATTTCAAATAATTTTCAGTGCTTTACTAATTCAAATTTGACTGAAAAATTATTTGGAGTTTTTGACAAAAATATCTGAAGAAGCATAAATTGATTAAAATCTGCTTTTTTGACAAGTTGAATCAGATGCGCAGAGGTTCAATTTTTATTGAGTTTTGTTCGTGAATAGATGAAAAAGTTTGAAATTAGATATCGAAATATGAAAAATAAATTATATTTGACGGAAAATATAAGGAGAAAGTCAAATATAATTTATTTTTTATATTTTTATATCTAATTTCAAACTTTTTCATCTATTCACGAACAAAACTCAATAAAAATTGAACCTCTGCGCATCTGATTCAACTTGTCAAAAAAGCAGATTTTAATCAATTTATGCTTCTTCAGATATTTTTGTCAAAAACTCCAAAACATTTTTCAGTCAAATATCATTTATTTTTCATATTTATATATCTTATTTCAAACTTTTTCATCTATTAACGAACAAAACTCAACAAAAATTGAACCTCTGCGCATCTGATTCAACTTGTCTAAAAATCAGATTTTAATCAATTTATGCCAATTCAGAAATTTTTGTCAAAAACTCCAAAAAAATTTTCATTTAAATATAATTTATTTTTTAAATTTTTATATCTAATTTCAAACTTTTTCATCTATTAACGAACAAAATTTAACAAAAATTGAACCTCTGCGCATCTGATTCAACTTGTCAAAAAAGCAGATTTTAATCAATTTATGCGTCTTCAGAAATTTTTGTCAAAAACTCCAAAAAATTTTTCAGTCAAATATCATTAATTTTTCATATTTCGATAGCTAATTTCAAACTTTTTCATCTATTAACGAACAAAATTCAACAAAAATTGAACCTCTGCGCATCTGATTCAACTTGTCAAAAAAGCAAATTTTAATTAACTTATGCCTCTTCAGAAATTTTTGTCAAAAACTCTAAAAAATTTTTCAGTCAAATTTGAATTAGTAAAGCACTGAAAATTATTTGAAATCTGTGAAAAAAGTCCATTTTCTAATTAGATATTGTATTCATTAAATTAATCAACATAATAACTATAAAAGGAGGTAAAATACCGAAATGGCGCAAAACGAGAATTTCAGTGCCCTGGCTTATAACTTCAATAATTACTCAAAGATTTTTTTCATCTATACATTTTTTTCTTCCTAAAAGTGAGCCATATATGTAAAAAATTTAAAACTGGACATAATTTGACGTTTTCTATTTTTGCATGGCGGTAGAATGAATTTGTTTTTCAGATTTTGGGCCAAAAACTCAAATTTTCTATTTTTTTTGGACTATATCACTTGAAATATTTAACCGATTGAAAAATAATGTTTAAAGCGATGGTTTGGAATTTGATTACCTTTAATTTGACACTTAGAAAAACTCAATCGGACTTCTGTAACTCGAGATACGGCCTAAAATGTGAAGTCACCTCCGAAAAAAACGTAAAAAAATTTAAAAAATTCATATTTCGAAAACCTATCCAAAGAAAAATTTCTTAATGTGATTTTTAAGTAACGAGAAGCTTAGTACATAAGAAAAAAATAGTGACATTGAATGTACATAAAATTTTTTTTTTTTTGTAAACTAGTGCATTTATTGAAAAATGAGATTTTTGAAAATTTAGAAAGTACAATAAATTAATTAATTCGTAACAAATGATGAAATATCATACAATTTTCAAAATAATCGATCCTTTCTAATATAATTATTTGTTTAAAAATGTTGCAATTTTGAGGTTAGGTATGAGAGTTTCAGTGTCTGTAAGAAAAGATCTAAAAAATGTGGTGCAAGAGTTGCAAATGCATTAATAGTCTTTTACCTAATTAATTTGATCAATAAGTACTTTTATTTTTTATAAACTCAAAAGAATTTACTAATAATTAATTTTTGATATTAAAAATAATGCGCCAAAATATCTTGCGATTGTGGTGCTCTCTTAGCTGAGCTTTACATATAATGATCCCCATTGAAGAAAATAATTGAAATTTAAAGAAAACAAATTAAAATTTAAAAAAATAATTAAAAATTGAAGAATGGAATTAAAATTTAAAGAATTTAATAAAAGATTGAAAAAAGTAATTGAAAAATGGAAGAGAATTATTGCAAACTGAAAAATGGAATTGAAATGTGAAAAATAATTGAGAATTGCAGAACATATTTCAACAATTGAACTTAAAAGTAAAAAAACTGATTAATAATTGAAAAAAAAATTACCAAATACGAGAATTTAAAAATATTAATGAGAATAATTTAAAAGTGAAGAAAGTAATTTTAAATTGTAAAAGAATAATATAAATATGAAAAATCATTTCAAAATGACAATTGAAAAAGACTCGCAAACTGGCATGATTAGTCGACAATAGAAAAAAATAAAAAACAAAAACTTAAAGAATAATTCTGAAATTTTAAGAGAATAGATGAAAATTCATAAAATTGTAGAAAATATTTGAAAGAAATAATTGAAAAATAACGAGAACAATTGAAAAATGGAAGAAAATATCGGAAAAATGGAAGAAAACAGTTGACAATTAAAAACAAAAATCAAAAATGGCTAGAACAATAAACAATTTGAAAACATAATATAAAAAATTAAACAATAAATATTAAATTTAAACTAAATAATTGAAAAACTAAGAAAATTATAGGAATATATTTGTAGATTGAACGACTGAATTGAATTGATAATTTAAAGTAACTTTAATGATTGTTAAAAAAATTGTAAAAATTAGATAATTATTTAATATCGAAGAACTGATTGAAAAATGAAGAAAATAATTTAAATTTGAAGCATGGAATTAAAGAATGGGTTTCAAATTTGTAGAGGATAATTATCTAAAAATAAAAAAATTTATTGATGTAAAAAAAATAATTGATTTGAGTCGAGAATCTTTGGTTATTAATAATGAAAATAAAATGAAAAATTAAAAAATGGAATTGAAATTTGAAGAGAATAAGGAGAAAATAAAGAAAATAGTTGTAGAAAATTGAAGAAAGGAGAAGATTAAAGGAAATTGTTAAAACGAAATTTGAAAGCAATTTTGATGATTGAACAAATTGATTGAAAAAGACGAGAATTATTTAATATTGAAGAGTTAGTTGTATTTAGTAATTATTTAGTAAAATAATTAAAATTGTACAAATAAATTAAAAATTAAATGATTAAATTGAAGATGTATTATTAATATACATGAATAAAATATATTATATTTAGTCAAAAATTACCTCCTACCAAAAGTAGATAATCCTTTCTTATTTGAAAAATAAAAATTGTGGAACAGCTTTTTATCCGTGATGCATTTCCTTGATAAACATTCTCAAAATAAAATCAATTTGTCACCATAAAAGTTGTTTACTCTTTATTATTAACAATTAAATAAAATATTAAAAATACAAGAAATGTTGTCATGCCTAAACAAACCTAGCAACTAAAACAGCTGGAGTTAGTTAAAGTTTACTTACAGTTAGGGAATGTCTTAATGAGCGAACCATATTAATGTATGTGATACGTTTTGAATACCAATGAAATTACAGTCGAAATAAGAAGTCGTTAATCTTAAATTAACGATTTAATTCTTAAATTTTTTTGTAGATTTTGACAAATTTTTGTAGATATATGTTTTAGAACTTAATCAAAATTTTTATACGAATATGGATAATTTTTAAAAATTCTTTTTCGATTATTTTACTTAAAGGTGATTTTTAAGGGTACTTTACCCTTGTTAACAGTCTGTAAAATCAGGGGGCATCTTTCTAAATAAGTTTTTTCGTTTTAGAACTGAACAACGTTTTTTTTTGTGAAAATTGATATTTTTTTCAAATTTATTGTCAAATAGTTTAATTAGGGTTGCTTTTTAAGGGTAGTTTACCTTTTTGATCATCTAGAAAATTAGATGGCATCTTTGCAAAGTGGAAAATACTCTTTAAATATCAAAAAGGCGTCCACTGATTTCAATAATTTTTGTTTCTTTATTAGCTATAATTAACAACAACTTAAAAATCACTTTTTGTTCAAATTTATTTATTGTTCCAAATAAGTAGAAAAGTATAATTTTATTAACTTATAATACCTCATTTACATAAATTTAATCAATTCACTGGTGGATTAGAAAAAATTCGGACAAAGTTGAACAGCGTTCGTCTGTGTTTTGTCTCAATTGACAAATTTATATTGAAGAACATAAAAAAGGTAAAATTTTTTTCGATGAAAAAAGACGCTCAAAAAAATTGTATTGGATATTATTAAAAATCCCTGTGTCCAAATTTAGATATTTATAAGCTCAATAAGTCATCTAAATTTGATTGAAATCCGATAAGTCGTTCTCGAGATATCCATGCGACAAAAAAATGACACACACACATCCGGACTTTTTTTAAAAATGAAAATGTAGGCTTTTTGGATGAAAATGAGTCGATTTAGAATTTACATTTTATCAACTTTTTATTGCACAGTGTCCAGTGTGAAGTTTCTTTCTGATTTTTAACAGTGTATAAAATTAAACGAAAAACTTAGTTTTTGAATTCGCAATGCTCTCAATTTGACGAATAACATTCATCATCTTTGTCTCTTTTGGCTCAGGGAAGTCATGTATTTTGATCACCATAAGAGGCTGCTTATTATAACTTCCAAAACCAACCTCATCTACTATAAATTGCATATTTTTTGGAATAACATGTTGGGCTTTATTAGTATTAATAATACGATTGACATCTGCCACTCCGAACTGATTACTCAATGTTATTTCGAAAAATACTCTATTCTTGTAAGAACTATGTGTCTCTATTAAAGAGTCTAGTACTAACTGGCGGTTTTCATAAGTCTCCGTTAATAATTCCATGGTGATGACCTGTTTACTTCTGTAAGTAGTGTATTTTGCAAAATCGTCCGTTCCAATCAACAATTTACTATAAAGTCTAATTGATTTTTTGGCCCAGTTTTGATCACATTGTCTGAGAGCCAATCTGTAGATTGCTAACTCTCTTCGGTTCATTTTATCCATATCATTCATAATCGAATACATCAAAGGTGATCGAATTGCGTAGTAATCCTCAAATTTTAAAATTTCCCGAATTGAGGGTACACTGACATAAGCCTCAAACATCTCCGCTACCTTGTTAAATTCATCTGTGTTATACAGAATTAAAATTCTCGCCTCTGCCTGAATTAATTTAGAGATCGTATCTAGCCGCTTCTCATACAAAACATCATCAACGTATTTAGAATTTAGAATTTTCCAATTTGTGTAAGACGCTGGTATGGATAAGTCATGAGAGTAAACTTCAGCCAAGTTCTTGTAAGTGGGAACTTCAGTCTTGCTTGGCTCCAATTTTAAAACATACCTTTTCAAAATGTTAATCATCTTATCCTGTTGATACCCAGGTACATTCGAAGCTATTATTTCCACAGCTTCTTCCACGCTGTTTAGCCTAGGCGTGTTTAAAACATGCGAAACGAGAAAAGTACGTTTTCTTAGCGCACGAGTTCTCCAGATATCTTTATAATTCTTACCCGCTTCCAATTTCACAATTAAAATTTTTTTTTCAGGGTCAGCATAGTTGACGTTCACTACTTCGAACGGAAGATCATCAGAAATTAGAAAGCGATTTTTAAAATTAGGGTTGCAACGATCCAAGCTCACAATTCCATATTGATTATGTAGTTTCAAATGGTAAACAATTTTCGTGTCCAGGGAGAGCGGGTTTAAATTTGGAACATCGAGTGCATCTGGACTGTACTTTGTCAATTGTGTTACATCGCTGAAATGAAAAGTTTTACCCTCCAATCGACGTAGGTAAATCATCCGGTTTACCTTATTGGTGATTTCCGTATAACACAGCTCTATGGGATTTTTTAACCAAGCTTCATCCATTTGCACTAACGCTGCTTGGTAAAAGTTAAATCTGAGCTGCCTCATCATTGTTTTGTCTTGTTTGATAACAGACCACTTATTCTGTACAAGTGCGTCTAAAAAAGTTAACTTAGGAATGTTGACCAATTTATTGGGAATTAAAAGATCATTGTTGTCTAATATATATTCACTGACCGACAATTGTCCATTTTCGATACTGACCTTTCTGTAAACCAGAGTGTTGTCCACAACTCTAGATGGCACCACTGGTATTTTCTCTAAACTTGTAGCAGTGGTTCTCAATTCTGCACGTATTCCGAATAACTGCAAACACTCGGGGCCAAATAAGTTAGAACCAAGGGGATATCGGTATCTCGTGACTTCATGTCCCTTCAACATACCCACCGTTTCCGGTACCATTCCTTCAAAATTTGTCAACATGCGACTATTTTTATTGATTAACGGAAATGTGGTTTTCAATTGGGACAACAAATTTCGAGACACTTTGAGACGATTGTGATTTAATAAAATGTGCTTAAACAGCCTTCTGTAAAAGTTTAATCCATGTCTACCTACTCTATAGTATGACCCAAAACCAGGATCTAGGGTCCGAATTGATGCTATCGACAAGTTTATTAGTGACCTTCTTTTTAGGACCTGAGTAGTAATTGTTCTGGTCGCTGCTAGAACTATTCCCAAATTTCCAGTTCGTAGAACTGCCTGACTAGTACCCGCTCTTGCAACAGTATTTAACCCAATAACACCTCCTTCTACAACAAAACCTCGGCCCACTGTGGTGGAATATTTTGCGGCATATCCAACTAGGGGAACTAGAGTTATAACATCAAGAATACAACTGACAGCAGCGTCTCCTTTTCGTCCTTCTATTATGTCTCGCACGCAGGAATATATAGGCACTGTAGAAAGAAGCGAAGTCGTCACTTTCTCTTGTATAGTTACATTCCTGTATTGCTGCTTCAATTGACGAATAAACTGTTTCGTATTGTCATGTGCTATCATTTCTATAAAAACCGTAGCATTTTGATTCGAATTCTTTAGTACCATACCTGGTTCAACTACCAGCACAGCGTTGTTTACATTGCCCACTTCTAGGTCGAAGTTAGCCTCATTCCCATCCCTGCTTAGTAAAATAAACGCATTCCCGACCTGCTGATAAGCGTAAAAATCCTCTTGGTCATATTGCACTACTGCAAAAAGTAAAAAGATGTTTGTGTTGGTTTGGAGTTCGCATTCTGTAAAACACCAACATTCAGGTCTGTTCTGAAGAAAAGCAGTGTATACGTAAGTATTCGGTGAGTTCATTTTGTCCAGTAAATCCGCATTCTTTAGAGTTTGTCGAGCAACTACCTTTTGGATTTCGAAGTACGTATTGTTAATTTCCTTAAACTGCTCCTCATACGTTTTGTTCAAGTCAGGCAATTCATTATTAGAACACAAATTAGTTCCTGATATATATTCGTAAAGTATAAAATCCTTTATAGGAGATTCCTCAAAATTTTTACAATATTGTTTCATAAACTGTTCAGCCATTTGTGCCCGACTCGTGATATTTGCAATTTGATTCTCAAGTTCTAAATAAAGACTCTGCTTGCTGAATTCCTGCAGGACATCATCTTTCGTTTTTTTTAAATACAAGAAAAATGTCTTGTAGGCTTCATCCCAAAAATCACTGTCCAGAGAAGTTATATCATGCTTGAAAAAGTTGTTCCTATTTTTGTTTGCATAGTAGAATAAAGCCGGAGTTGAAAATAGTTCTACAGACAAGGAGGTGGTTTCATTACTCAAAATCAGCGACTCAGAACTACTCGCGAGTTGTACGTAGTCATCAAAATTGAGATTCGAGAGATCAACAGATCTAGCGATTTTTAAACCAACCATCGCGTATATATAATCAATATCCAGTATTTCTATATCTTGTTCAGGTTGGGGAAATATCGACCAAAGATAGTCTTCAAAGATTTTTTTAATCGTCCAATCAGATAAACTCCAATTTCCGTTTCCTCTCGAACATTGATCCAAAACCACGTAATAGTTTGAAGTATAAAACTGCACTCGTTCTTTGAAAACTGAATATGTCAAAACTTTGGTCTTAGCTATTATGCCAGCTAAATATCCGGGAATGCCTCCATAATGGGAAAATAAAGTCTTACTGATAATGTATTCAAAGGTCTGGTTTATATATTTTTTGTCAAGAGTCTCGTTTTTGCGACCTCCGTAATGATCAGTTCTTTTTAGGACCTTTCGTATCAGACGTCTTTTTAACCTCATTTCATTGCTGTCTCTTTTTAAATATAAGAAAACGGCATTCAAAACGGGAATTGTTTGATTCTGTTCGTCGTGTGAAATTAAATTCTCATTGGAAAGTATCAAACTGAAACTATTAATGTAATGACAAGCGGTTAGAAACTGAAACGGTTGCCAGGATTGAATGAAAAGATTCGTGTTGTTCATTGTGAAGTGATGCTGAACAGCATCAGTAGAATATGAAGAAATAATGTAGATTTGTTGTAGAAAAGATTGGAAATAGTGTGAGTAGTAGTCGAATTTTCTTCTAATTTGTTATCTCGCAAATTTGCAATGCCTGAAATTACCAATATATTTTTTTTATTAAAATGAAATTTTTTTTGACAATAGATGAAAAATAGTATCCTAAAGGGAAGCACCACCCTTTGTTTTGATACCCTTAAATTTTCATGATCTTAGTAAGCTACGTTTTTTTCCTAACATTAATTGGGCCGCCAAAAACATACATTAACGAGGTCAAATATATAAAATTTGAAATTTTAACCAGTATAATATATTTATTTGACTCTATTTGACTTACACTGAGAAAATTTAAGAATCAAACTTAATATCTTACTCATTAATGTTAATATTTTTAATAACTAAGATATTACGTTTGCATATCTTGATACTAAATTTTAATATACATGAATATCTCATTTTTTCATAGTGTAAGTTTAAAAATTTATAATTTCAGAAGTACAAATTCATTAATCAATTATTATAATTATTAAATAGTTAAATAATTTAATTTTTCAATTAACCGAAATTTGCCGAACCCCTAAAAACCACCCCAAAGTAAAATTATCGAAAATAAATATGAGAAAAATTTTTATATTCAAGAAAAACATTATACTGAAGTTCTAAAATGGTGATACTTGCAATGGAATATTCCCCCATAATTTTTTCAAGTGATAGAGAATATTCAAAACCCATAAAAAAGCACCTGTGAGTAAAATAATTGAAAATAATTCTAAAAAAAATCATAAATTCCCACAAAAAAAATTGTAAAGAAGTTCTAGAATGGTTAAACATACACAGGAACATACCCCCTAATCTTTTCAATGAATAACAAGAATCAAAAACCCTTAAGAAAAATGGTGGTAAAAAAAATTTGAAAAAATTATTAAATTCGGGTCAGAAAATACAAATAGAGTTTTAAAGTGGAGGAACATACTCAGGAATGTGCCATTTACTTTCTCAAATTGATAACGAACAGTATCAAGCATTAAAATCCACCCATAAGTAAAATAATAAAAAATAATTATGAAAAAAGTTATCGGTTCCTACAACAAAATTCTATTTAAATTTTCTAAATGGTAAAGCACACTCAGGAATATGCTACCTTAATTTTATTAAATTACACGAAAAGAAAATTAATTATAAATTTGATAAAGATGTTTTACAATTTAGGGAAAAAGTATCAAGAAGAGAAAATTTCAGATTGATATAATTTCAAATTTTAAAAAAAATATATTAAATTTGATACAGACTATATTAAAGTTTAAAATTATTTAGTAATAATTCGAATGGTTCTAAAGATAAAAATTTCTTGCATGAAAATGTCGCTTTGTGGCACTTTTACCCTAAATTAGAAAACATTTACTTAGGGCTTGTTAATTCTGGCTATCATTACGAAAAATTTCAGGGAACATTTCTGAGTAGGTTTCATCATTTAAGAACTTGATAAGAATTTTTTTGTAGAAAATAATAATTTTTTTAAAATCTTTTTACGATTAGTTTTTAGGGGTTGTAAATTTTTTTTCGATATTTTAAAACTTTAATAGAATTTTTTCTTAAAATTAATCATTTTTCTTTTGTTTAATTACTGTTAGTTTACTTAGGTGTGATTTTTAGGGCTTCTGGATTTTCTGTCTTCAAAAATTAAATCAATTGACTTTTTGATAATTATAATAATTGATAAAAGAATCGGTATTACTGAAATTTAAAAAAAAAAATTCTGAGTCTAATAGCGTCATTTAAAGTTGATGCGAAAGAGCACGCGATTAATTTTTTTATGAATTTAATTTATATAATTTACTTTAACCTAAAAGTTTTATTTCTTTAAAGCTAACAATTTGAGCGTTTTTGACGTATCACCCGGAGTAAAAATATAGCAAAGTTATGAAAATTTAACGGGGACAAAAACAAGGATTGTGCCTCCCCTTATAAAATCCTTATAAAAGCCTCCCCCTAAATCTAAAATGTGTTTCAATTTAAAAAAATAACTCCAATTTTTTTACCAAATAGCTCATAAAATTTTGAATGTATTTTCTACAGGAAAAAGCCATTTTTCTTAAATTTTGCAATACAGAATTGTAAAACATTAACGAAATCAATAATGAACTGGGTCCGTTTTTTAAAATTACCTATTTAGAAATTAGTATTTCGGTATTTATTAATTAATTTATTTATGTTAACTAAATTATTTATTTTTTTGCCAATTTTCAAATTTTTGTGTTTTTAAAATAATAAAAAATTGAGCAAAAGATTGCTAATATCGACAATATGATAAATAAATGAAGATATACCGTTATTAAACACTTTTTATGTCACTTTTTAGTTAGAACAGTTAATTAAGTATATTTAAAATGTGCTTAAAAATTGTGTTCAATAGTCTAATACCGTTGTCGAAATTCGAATAATCATGTCGGTTATCGACTTTAATTCAGTTACACTAGTTTCGACTACTCGAATAGTCGATAATGGAATATTTCTTTGGGTTATAGATCCCTAATCAAGAATTTTTAATCAAAGGTGACTCATTTATTGAAACACGTGAGCACAAAAACAAAAAAATTCATAGAAGAATTGTTTTAGTAAATTAAAATTACAAATCGCTATAGGTATTTCATTATTCAATACACACAAGAAAATTTTATAAGTATTTTTACCAAATATATACATAAAATTTAAAAAAAAATCTTCACAAAATTGTACTAATTTATTCATTATTGATTCAAACCGGTTCTCTTTTTTTGTTGTCTTTTGATGAATAAGTGACGTTTGTTTACAAATTATTGATTGCTCGAGTATCAATAAAAAAAACACAAGTAAACGTGTATGAATCGCAGAAAAAAGTAATCAATATTAGTTTTTAGCTTTTGTTGCAAAAGAAGAATAATTTATTTTTATGTTAAGCTTCAGAATTGAATCAATAATTCAATATAATATAATATAATTCTGGTGCATAAAATTAAAAATTTGTAGACAATACTTAAAAAATTATCAAATAATTAAAATTTCAAGAAACTAATTGAATAATGACATAAATAATTGAAAGATAGCGTATAAATAAAAAACTTCTAGAGAATAATTAAAGTTTGATGGAAATAATTGAAAAACAATGTACAAATTTAATAAACTCATGATAATATTGAAAATAATAAAAAAAATGCTTAAATTTTTTTTAGAAATAATTGGAAACTAATATAATAAATTTAAAAATTCATGACAATAAAAAACATTGAATTTATTTATTTATTTATGGCAAAAGCCCATTACAATATAAAATTTAAAAATTTATTTCAAGCAACAATAAAATTTAAATTTGATTTAACAATAATAATTACAATATTTAATATTAATAGGTCGAATTCAATAATTTGAATAAAATAAAAATTGAAATTTGTAAAAAATAATTCTAAAATTGCAAAAATAATTAAATAATTGAAATATGAAGAAAATAATCGTAAAATGACAAAAATACTTAAATCATGACAAAAGTACTTGAAATTTGAAGAAAATTAATGAAAATTAACGAAAGAAGAATAGAAACTGGTGTTTTAAATTTAAATACTCCTGGCAATAATTTAAAGACAGAAAAAAAATTTGAAAAAATAATTAATATTTGAACAATTGAACTTAAAATTAAAGAAACTTACTGATAATCGCAAAAAATAACCTAAAAATAAGAAATTAAAAATGTTAATGAAAATAATTAAAAATTAAAGAAAATAATTTAAAATTGTAGAAAAATAATATAATTAAAAAAACATTTCAAAATGACTAAAATAATTGACAAATGAAAAAAAAAATCGGAAACTGACAAAAATAATTGACAAGAGACAAAAATAACAACAACAAAAATTACAGAATAATTCTAAAATTTTAAGAGAATAAATCAAAATTGAAAAAATTAGAGGAATAATTGAAAGAAACAATTGAAAAATAACGAGAACAATTGTAAAATGGAAAAAAATATCTGAAAAGTGTTGAAAATAATTGACAATTATTTTTTGAGACAAAGAGAATGAATATAATTATGAAAAGTAATAAAAAGATTAAGAAACAGAAGAACGATGTTAAAATGAGAATAGTTAGTACAAGATCAAAGTTACATAATATGTAATAAACGAATAACGTTTTCAAAAAATTGTAAGATTAAGAAATTTAAAAAATATAAACAAAAGCAGAGAATAAATGTTTTTAAAATTTTGCAATTATAAGATAAAATCTAAACAATTTAAAAGAAGGAGAAACAATTTTAAGAAACAGAGAAATGATGACAAAACTTAATTGATATAATTAAAATGCAAGAAAGGACTAAAAGAATTGTGAAACGACAACAAAATTAAATAAATAGGAAGAAAATGGAGAAATGTTTTTTTTAATCTAACAAACTGTAAAAAAAAAATAAAAAGTACACAAAAATTTGATAAATATATTATAAAGCAAATTTATAAAAATTTAAAGTAAACAAAACAAGGGGTGGTGCCTGCTCTTAAGTGGGTGAATTTTAGTAGAAATTATTTTATAAAACAACGGTTAAATCATTTAAATAAACATTTAATATAAACATACTCAATATTAGTGTGCAGCTGAATCCTAACCTGATCGAATCCAGGCGCTTTGTAAATTCAAAACTATTTTTTTATTTAAACACGAAGCTGTTAAACTTAAATTTCTAGGATTATTGTAACGAGTCGGTTTACGTGCATCGAGTTACTAAAATTTTAAAAAATATGAGAAAACTGTTATAATCATTAGCTCAAAAGTTCCATTGACAGACGTTAATTGATATTTGTTGTTTAGGTTCCGCATTAGGTTATCCGGGATTGTTAACCGAAAAATGACTCAACTAATGAAACATATGTGCACGAAAAACATACATCATTACAAAGTTGTCTGACTAAATTAGAATTACTAATCACTATCAATGAGAAACTGACAAAATGCACGTAAGCACGTAATGCAATTAAGGTTACTCAAGTTGGGAGGGGGACAATTAAAAAAAAATTTTAAATAATAAAAAGTCATGTAACAACCCTGTTAAAAATTCCGACGTCGGAAATTAGTTTGTTTTGTTGACGAGTTTCATTCTCGCTAGTTTTAGATTTTTTCAATATTATCTATTATCCTATATATTTAATAATTTATTAATATTAACTATTTTTTAAAGGGTTACAAACAACCCCCATAAATGCAAAAAAAAAATGACAAATTTGTTTAAATTACAAATTAATAGTTTTTTAAAGATTTTTTAACAAAATTGTTACATATTGTCAATTTACGAATATTTATAGATATTTTTAAGTATTTTTCATTTGTTTAAACAATTTATTATTGTTAATTTACAGCTTTTATTCAAATAAGCCTAGCGAGTTGTAGTTTTTTTTACTTTACTATTTTTTACATTTAGGTACATTTAAAGAAAGTATTTAGTAAAGTTAACCACAACAACAATTTGCAATTGTTTAAACAAATTATTGTTAATAATAATTAACCTTTTGACAAATGCACCTAGAAAGACACAACTTTTTCCTAATTTTACAAATTAATGGGCTCTGGTTAGAAAAAGAAATATTATTGACTATAAATTATTATTTTTAATTTGTTTAAACATGATAGTTATAAATTAACAATAATAAATTGTTTACACAATGTAAAAATATTAACTTCTAGTGAATAATTTTTCTTACTCTAACTAGAGCCCATTTATTTGTATAATTAGGGGAAGAAATTATATTTTTTTAAGTTTAATTGTAAAAAACTAATTATTAATAACAATAATTTGTTTAAACAATTGCAAATTCTTGTTGCGGTAAATTTTACTGAATCCTTTTTTCACTTTAAATAAAAAAATATATAAGTCCGAAAAAACTAACGCCTAGTTGCTTGGTTTATTTGAATAATAGCTGTAAATTAATAATAATAAATTGTTTAAACAAATTAAAAATAATAATTTATAGTCAATAATATTTCTTTTTCTAACCAGAACCCATTAATTTGTAAAATTAGAAAAAAGTTGTGTCTTTCTAGGTGCATTTGTCAAAAGGTTAATTATTATTAACAATAATTTGTTTAAACAATTGCAAATTGTTGTTGTGGTTAACTTTACTAAATAATTTTTTTAATTGTAAATGTAAAAAATAGTAAAGTAAAAAAAACTACAACTCGCTAGGTTTATTTGAATAAAAGCTGTAAATTAACAATAATAAATTGTTTAAACAAATGAAAAGTATTTTAAAATATCTATAAACATTCGTAAATTGACAATATGTAACAATTTTGTTAAAAAATCCTAAAGAAACTATTAATTTGTAATTTAAAAAAAATTATCATTTTTTTTTTGCATTTATAGAGGTTGTTTATAACCCTATAAAAAATAGTTAATATTAAGAAATTTTTGAATAAATTATGGAATATTGTTGTTTGAGGACTTTTTAAGATGTGATTCATTGTATTGATATTTTGAGTGATTTTTGAGGATTTGGTAGCGAATTTACGAAAAAGTGCGTTTTTCCCATTTAAAATCAATATTTCAAAGGGTTTAAGGTTATTTAAGATTTTTTAAAATTATTTTTGATTATATTAATGTAAGGTGTCATTGAGGTGTATTTGACATTTATTTTTATGTAGGAGAGAGGACCCCAAGGTGGACAGGGACCCAAAATGGACATTTCGTATATAATTTTAAGGTGACAGCCCCTTATGCTTTCTGTCATTTTTGTTGTTTGTAGCCTTTTAACAATTTCTCAATGTATTTCACGTGCGCCGTAGACTATTATAAATTCGATTATATATTAATTTTCAGAAAATGTAAATAATAATCTACATATCATGTGTGTAAATAAGAACGTTTATTTTAAAAGACGTACGTCTGTTTGACATATCAAACAATTGGTTAATTCTCAGCAGGCTATTGTCATGACAACTGATACGTACTATATCAACTTATATTGAAATAAAAGTATTTATTAAAATCCAGATTAAACTAATTGAGTTAATATTTTAGTACATATTTTAAAATTATGAAAAGCAAATTATTACTAAGAATGTTTTTCAGCTTTAAAAACTCATCATTCAAGACTTACTCATAACATGTTTAAATTTCTCGTATCGTACAATGTAGATATCAAACAGTGTATGTTAATTAAAAATAAACGTTATTTGATAATTTTGATAAATTGTTATCGACAGTCGATGGCTTTTAAATTGATCTAGTAGACATTTATATAAGGTAAGGTTATAAAACAATTAGTGTGATGGAACCAATTACCGAATCAACACCAATTGTCACGTATTATTGATATTAAAAGATTGAAATTTCAAAGTTACGCATGCTTTCTTAATTTTTTCTGTACGTTATATATTCCTTGTTTTTCTGTTTACGTTAAAATGAAAGCAACTTAAATCGGTTAGTCAATTTTAATTTTGTATATTTTTATACAAGTGTGATTTTTTAATACTTTATACTGGTTGTTATAATCTATTTGAAGTGAACGCGACAATTGGTTCCATAACTTGAGGAATTGGTGTCAACGTCTCGACAAACGGCATTTGATATATCATCACATTTCATATTAATTTTTTATTAATTTTATTTCGTACTTTAAACAAAGAAATATCACTTTTTTAAATTTTATTGTTCATAATATAAATATAAATGCACTCACATACTAAAGTGGTAAAGAAATATGTTTTATTACCGCAAAAAATCTCGAGTTAAACCTCACTAATCAATGGGTAATACTATAGTGATGGTAATACTAGTGATTTTGTAGGATGGTCCATGTTCATCCTACAAAAACCAAAATTATAGATTTTTGGTTTAGAAAAAAAATTGCACATATTTTTTATTTTTGTTATTTTCTAACGAATTTCTTCAACTTTCACTTTCCTTCTTCGATTTTCAACTATTTTTGACATTTTTCAATAAATTGTAAAATGTAAGATACAAGAAATAAAGTAAGGTAACCTTTTTGTTGATGGAATATTAATAATTACCGTGTAGACATAAAAAAATCCTTTTGTGAACGTGAAAAATAATTAAGCTGAAATATATTTATAGTTTTTGTGAAAAATAAAAATTTTTTAGGGATTGAAAATGCGCTATTCTCAAAATTCAGGGCTTAAAAATAATATGTGCCAGAACGAAGTGTTAGGTTTTTTTATTGGTAATTATTTAGGCACTTTTTGTGAACCAGTGTAAATTCCAACAGTAGTTATCAACAGTAGATAATCTATTATAAAACTGTCAAAAGTTAAGGTTAAATGAGCGGCTACTTTAAAACGCATTAAAAACGCATATATTGTTAATGGAATGCTAATGACATATATTTTGCGGTAAGTGAAAACTTTTTTTTTATGAATGCTTATCAAGAAAATGCATTACGGATACAATTTTTATTAAAATAAAATAAAATAAAACAAGAAAAATTCAATAAATTCTTTGTTAGTTCAACTCATTTATTATTAAAAATTTTGTTGTTTTACTGATGAATAAAATACTTGTGATTGGTGTATCCTAGGCGTATTTTAGGCTATTTTATTTAAAAAGTAATAAATGAAAATGTGAATAAAAGAATTTTTTAAAATCTTTGAATTTTCTTTAATGAATAAAAGAAAACAAAACCTTCTTTTATATTATTTTTATACTATTTATTTGTAAATAAAGTATTTATTTGAAAATAGCATCCACATTCGACTTCTAACAGTTTTTGAAAATTGTATATATGATTATAATTTAGGATTTCTCCCTCAATGAGAATTTCTAAATCTTTCTTATTCAAACTAAAAAATATTCTTTCTTTTGCAATACCCCTCATATTTTTTTATAGGTTAAATAAAGGAACTGAAAAATGGAATTGAAATTTGAAAAAAAATTGAGAATTGCAGAACAGGTTTCAACAATTGAACTTAAAAGTATAAAAACTGATTCATAATCGAAAAAAAATTTACCAAATACGAAAATTTAAAAATATTATGAGAATAATTTAAAAGTGAAGAAAGTAATTTTAAATTGTAGAAAAATAATAAAAATGAAAAAACATTTCAAAATGATAACTGAAAAAGAATCGCAAACTGGCATGAATAGTCGAAAATAGAAAAAAAATAACAACAAAAAAAATTAAAGTATAATTCTAAAATTTTAAGAGAATAAATAAAAATTGAAAAAATTGTAAAAAATAATTGAAAGAAATAATTGAAAAATAACGAGAACAATTGGAAGAAAATATCTGAAAAATGGGAGAAAACAATTGGCAATTAAAAACAAAAATCAAAAATCGCTAGAACAATAAACAATTTGAAAACACAATTTAAAAAATTAAACAATGAACATTTAATTTAAACTAAATAATTGAAAAACTAAGAAAATTATAGGAATATTTGTAGATTGAATGACTGAATTGAATTCACAATTTAAAGTAACTGTAATGATTCTTAAAAAAATGGCAAAAATTAGATTAATTATTGAATATTAAAGAACTGATTGGAAAATGAAGAAAATAATTTAAATTTCAAGCATGGAATTAAATAATGGAATTCAAATTTGTAGAGTATCTAAAATTAAAAAAATTTATTGATTTAAACAAAAATTGATTTGAGTCGAGAATCTTTGATTATTAATGAAAATAAAATGAAAAAATTAAAAATGGAATTGGAATTTGAAGAGAATAAGGAGAAAATAATGAAAATAATTGTGTAGAAAATTGAAGAAAGAAGAAGATCCAAGAAAATTGTTGAAACGAAATTTGAAAACAAGTTTTATGATTGAAACGATTGATTGAAAAAGCCGAGAATTTTTTAATATTGAAGAGTTAATTATTTAGTAAAATAATTAAAATTGTAGAAATAAATTGAAAATTAAAGAATTAATTTGGAGTTGTATGATAATAATTGATAATTGTAGGAAAAATTACAAAATGACGAAAATAATTGCGAATTAATAAAAAATTTGATAAATGTCGAAATTAATGGACTTCAGAATGAAATAATTTTAAAGATTTAAGAATAACTATAAAATTAAGGGATAATAATAAATTGTCAATTGCAATTGAAAACTGTATATAATTAAAGCAAAATTTGTAGAAAAGAAATCAAATTTGTAGAAATCAGCTGGAAATTTTAGAAATGTATTTAAATTTTAAGAAAATAATAGATAATTGAAAAAAGGCGAGAATTATTAAATATTGAATAAAATAATCGAAAATTTAACAAAATAATTGAGAATTGACGAAAAGAATTAAAAATTAAAAAAAATAAATTTGACATTAAAATTGAATTTAAATATTAAGAAAATATAAGAGACCCTATTTTTGGAAAATTAAGAAAAATATTAATGAAATTAATAAAAAATTAAAAGAAATTTTCAATTGTTAGAAAATATAAAATACTAAATATGAATACGCGATAAGCCGTCCACTGATTACAATAATTTTTGTTTCTTTATTAACTATAATTAACAACAACTTTAAAATCACTTTTTGTTCAAATTAATTTATTGTTCCAATTAAGTATAAAAGTATAATTTTCTGAACTTATTTTACATAATTTACATAAGGTTAATCAATTCGTCGGTGGATTAGAAAAAACTCGGTCTGCGTTTTGTCTCAATTGCCAAATTTATATTGAAAAACATCATAAGGATAGAATTTTTTTTCAATGAAAAAAGGCGCTCAAAAACTTTTTTTAGTATTTTCAAAAATCCCCGTGTCTAAATTTAGGTATTCATTTGTATATTTAGATATTTTCAGCGTAGGTTATTAAATTTGCCACTTGAGACAAACGCGACAAACTCAATTGATGAGAAAAATTTGCAAAATAATCTTTAAATTTTTTACTTTTTTAAAATTGATTTATAGCTTTTAACAGGATTTAAAAAAAATAAAGTGTTTTTGAATAATCGAATATGTTTCAAGTTTTATCTTAATAATTACACCCACTACTCGCGAGTTGTACGTAGTCGCCAAAACTGAGATTCGACAGATCAAAAAATCTTGCCATTTTTAAACCAACCATCGCGTATATATAATTAATATCCAGTATCTTCATATCTTCTTCAGGTTGGGGAAATACCGACCAAAGATAGTCTTCAACGATTCTTTTAATCGACCAATCAGACAAACTCTAATTTCCGTTTCCTATCGAACATTGATCCAAAACCACGTAATAGTTTAAAGTATAAAACTGCACTCGTTCTTTGAAAACTGAATGTGTCAAAACTTTCGTCTTAGCTATTATGCCTGCTAAATATCCGGGAATGCCTCCATAATGGGAAAATAAAGTCTTACTGATAATGTATTCATAGGTCTGGTTAACATATTTTTTGTCAAGAGTCTCGTTTTTGGGACCTCCGTAAAGATCAGTTCCTTTTAGGATCTTTCGTAGCAGACGTCTTTTTAACTTCATTTCATTGCTGTCTTCTTTCAAATATGAAAAAAGGCATTCAAAACGGGAATTTTGTGATTTTGTTCATCTTGTGAAATTAAACTCTGTCTGGAAAGTATCAAACTGAGACTATTAATGTAATGACAAGCTGTTAGAAACTGAAATGGTTGCCAGGATTGAATCAAAAGATTCGTGTTGTTCATTGTGAAGTGATGCTGAACAGCATCAGTAGAAACTTAAGAAATAATGTAGAATTGTTGTAGAAAAGATTGGAATCAGTGTCAGTAGTTGTGGAATTTTCTTCTAATTTGGTATCTCGCAAATTTGCAATGCCTGAAATTACCAATATATTTTTTTTATTAAAATCAAATTTTTTTTACAAGAGATGAAAAATAGTATCATAAAGGGAAGCACCAACCTTTGTTTTGATATCTTACTCATTAAAGTTAATATTTTTAATAACTAAGATATTACGTTTGCATATCTAGATACTAAATTTTAATATACATGAATATCTAATTTTCTTATAGTGTATGTTAAAAAATTTGTATTTTTAGAAGTACTTATTCATTAATCAATTTTTATAATTATTAAACAGTTAATGAATTTAGTTTTTCAATTAATTGAAATTTGCCGAACCCCTAAAAACCACCTCAAACTAAAATTATCGAAAATAAATATAAGAAAAATTATTAAATTTAAGAAAAACATTATACTGAAGTTCTAAAATGGTAGAACATACAGAGGAATATTCCCCCTATTTTTTTCAAGTGATAGAGAAGATTAACAACCCTTAAAAAAGCACCTGTGAGTAAAATAATCGAAAATAATTGTGAAAAAAATTATGAATTCCTACAAAAAATTATAAACAAGTTCTAGAATGGTTGAACATACACAGGAATATACCTCCTATTTTTTTAAATGAATAACAAGAATCAAAAACCCTTAAGAAAAATAATGGTAAAAAAAATTTGAAAAAATTATTAAATTCGGGTCAAAAAATACAAATAGAGTTTCATATTGGTGCAACATACTCAGGAGGCGCATGCATATTCCCTAAAACCCAATTAACCTAAATTCCATTAAACCTAAAACCATTTAACCTTAAATGCATTTAGCCTAAACTGCATTTAACCTAAATCTCATTTAACCTAAATTCTATTTAACCTAAAATGTACTTAACATAAATCTCATTTAACCTAAAATCCATTTCATCTAAAATGCATTTCATCTAAAATGCATTCAGCCTAAATTTCATTTAACCTAAATCCCATTTAATCTAAATTCTATTTAACCTAAATCCCATTTAACCTAAACTGTATTTAACCTGAATCTCATTTGATCTAAAAAGCATTCAGCTTAAATTTCATTTAAAATAAAATGTATTCAACCTAAATGTCATTAAACCTAAATCCTATTTGACCTAAATTCCATTTAACCTAAATTTCTGTTAACCTAAATCCCATTTAACCTAAAATGTATTTAGCCTAAATTGCATTGAACCTAATTCCATTTAACCTAAACCCCATTTAACCTAAATTCCATTTAACCTTAATTCCATTCTACCTAAAATACATTCAGCCTAAATTTTATTTAACCTAAATCCCATTTAACATAAAAGCCATTTAAACTAAATTCCATTTAACCTAAATCTTATTAAACCTAAATGTAGTTTAACCTAAATCCCATTTTACCTAAAATGCATACAGCCTAAATTCCATTTGACCTAAATCCCATTAAACCTAAAGTGCTTTCAGCCTAAATTTCATTTAACCTGAATCCCATTTTACCAAAAATGCATACAGCCTAAATTCCATTTGACCTAAATCCCATTAAACCTAAAATGCATTCAGCCTAAATTTCATTTAATCAAAATTCCATTTATCCTAAATCCCATTTTACCTAAATTCCATTTACACTAAATCCTATTTAACCTCAATATCATTTAATCTAAATCCCATTTTACCTAAAATGCATTCAGTCTAAATTCCATTTAACCTAAATCCCATTTAAATTAAAATGCATTTAGCACTTTTTCTCTAAATTAGTAAACATTTACTTAGGGATTGTTAATTCTGGCTATCATTACGAAAAATTAGAGGGAACATTCCTGAGTAGGTTTCATCATTCAAGAACATGATTAGAATTTTTTTGTAGAAATTAATAATTTTTTTAAAATTTTTTTACGATTAGTTTTTAGGGGTTGTTAAGTTTGTTTCGCTATTTTAAAATTTTAATATAATTTTTTCTTGAAATTAATCATTTTTCTCTTGTTTATTTACTGTTAGTTTACTTAGGTGTAAGTTCTTAACTTTCGGTCTTCAAAAATTAAATTAATTGGCTTTTTGATAATTATAATAATTGATAAATGAATCGGTATTACTGAAATTAAAAAAAAAAATTCTGAGTCAAATAGCGTCATTTAAAGTTGGTACAAAAGTGCACGCGATTAATTTTTTTATGAATTTAACCTAAAAGTTTTATTTCTTTAAAGCTAACAATTTGACCGTTTTTGACGTATCACCCGGAGTAAAAATATAGCAAAATTATGAGAATTTAACGGCGACAAAACCAAAGATGGTGTCTCCCCTTATATCTGGATTAGTTAAAAATAACCAGTTATTATTTAAATTCATTTTTAGGTTATGTCAAAATAAATATTATTTTAGAAGAATTCTGCTTAGTAATTATAAGAAAAATTCGTACATAGACCGGGCCGTGTGCAATTAGTTATATTTTTTACAAATTTTCTAAAACAAAAAGTCAGCCATGATTTTATTAAGGATTAGTTATTTTTAGCTTATTTAGATTTAGAGAGATAAACTGTGTAAAATTGCTGTTGGTGGCAAATAGATAATTTTTATAATAAACACATTTTAAAACTTTAATTATTACTTGTCAACGTAATATTTTTTAGAAAAATTTGCACACTGTTATTTTGACGGACGTAAGTAAGCTCAGCGTTGGGCAGTCATAGTCTATTTATCAAATTCTAAAAAAGAGTCATTATGGTGAAACTTTAGTCATTGACTTCTATACAGTGAACTAATAACAACTGATCGCTTTTTGTCTGTAATTTACCATAAATTTATGGAATTTACCGTTAATTTGTAATTGTCCACATTGCAAAATAGTTTCTGATTAGTCTATTCTATTTCCCCAAGCCTCCGCATCTGACTTCGCCCTTATTAACTCAATTTAAATTCCTGAAATTTTTAAAATAGACAATTTTCCACTACTATCGTGAAATTGGTAAATTTACTTGATAATTTGGTAAATCTGGTAAATTTACGGTCATTACCAGAGTTGGAAAGTTACTCGTAACTTCGAGTTTTTGACGAATTTTCCGGTCAAAAACTTAACAATGAGTAAAATACGTTTCCAAGATGGCGAATGTGGGTTAAATTGGTTAATTTGACAAAAATATCTTGAATTTATTTTGTGCAAACATTTGTTGTATTACGTGTTTAATAATAAGGTATTTAATAATAGTATAATATAAAATAATGACAGACCAATAAAACATATAAACTAAATAAATATTTTATTTTGAGGTTAGAACACCATGCTTCGACAAACATTAATAATAACAATAAATTTTAAAGAAAGTTAGAATTAAATTTCGTGCTAATCAATTTTTAAATATTTACTTCTTTGAGAATTAAGTAATTTGCATTTTATTATTATTATTATTTTTTTTTTTTGCAATAAATTTCACAATTTTTACATCTGTTTCTTATCTTTCTTTTCATTCATTACTTTAAATTAATACTTTTTTAAATATGCTGAATTTATTATCTTACGTTCCCATCTCTGGACACTTTCCAATTTTTTGCGTTACTACCCAACCCTGATCATATCAAACCAAACCAAACCAAACCAAAAAAGAAGGAAGTAACAATCTGTTTGTACATTTTTATTAAAATATTACGTTCACAAGTAGCAACCAAAGTTTAATGTGTTTTTATGACCAAAAATGTTTATTATACATAAGTGAAATTCCAAGTGATCAAAAAGTGCTAAATTTGTCCAATCTATATTAAGTGCTATTGGGCTAGTTTTAAATAATTGTTAAATTTAAATATTTCAAGTTTAAGTAGGTAAAAATTAATTGAAATTATATTTTATGAAATAGAATGGTTTAATTATGTAAATAAACATTTAATATAAAAATACTCAATATTAGTGTACAGCTGAATACCAACCTGATCGTATTCTACTGGCGCTTAAACAAAGTTGTAAACTCAAAAATAGTTTTTCGTACAAACACGCAATTGTGAAAATTATATTTCTTGGATTCTTGTAACTAGTCGGTTGACATGTATCGACTTACTAAAATTTTAAAAAATATGAGAAAAATTGTTTAATTATTATTAGCTCAAAAATGCCATTGTCTCACGTTCATTGATATTTGTTATTTGGGTTATCAAGAATTTGTAATCAAAGGTGACTCATTTATTGAAACATGTAAGCACAAAAACACAAAAATTCCTAAAAGAATTGTTTAAGTAAATTAAAATTACAAATCGCTATATTTCATTGTTCAATTCATAGATGAAAATTTTATAAGTATTTTTACCAAATATATACATAAAATTTAAAAAAAATCTTCACAAAAAAAAGTAATGAATATTAATTTTCAGCTTTTGTTGCAAAAGAAGAATAATTTATTTTCAGGTTAAGCTTTAGAATTAAATTAATCAATTAACAAAAATTCTGAAATAGAAACTGAGCTATCAATCTGGATAGCTCAGTTTTTTTTTGTTGCTAACTAGAATTTCTAGTTTTAACTATGCCATAAAAATAAGAAAAATATTTCCAAACATCTTAAATCTTCTGGAAATAATTTCCAAAGACAATTTTTATAAACCAAATCTCGTTGCTGATTTTTTTTATTATTCAAATCAGAGTCTTTTTTGTCCGAAAATTAAAATAAAATTTTTTTTATTTTTGAAAACTTGAAATACTAGCTTTAAATATGCTATAAAAATAAATCATTTTTGATGTCATTTCCGATGTAATAAATATGGGTTCAAAACTTTGGTTTTTAAAATTTTTCAAAAATAAATTTCAAAAAATTTTAGATTCTTTATAAAATATAGTTTTTTTTAATTTTAGAATTTTGATAGAAAACTTTTACTTTACTTTTTTTTTATCCCCAATTTTTATTTTCTAAAATACATTAAAGAAAACTCTAGATTTTATAATAATAATTTATATCATAATAATTTTTTTATTAAAAGAAAAATTCCATTAAAAATATAAACTGTTTAGATTTTAATTAATTTAGAAATTACAGAAATAAAACTAAATAACATGTTATTTTACAACCTAAAGAAATTTGTCATTTTTTCTAGAATATTAAATGTTTTAGAATTTATTCTAAAATAAAATAAATTCTAGAATTTTATATAGAATCTGAAAATTAAAGACATCTGAAAATTTCAGGAATTAATTAAGGAATCTAAATAACTTTTGATTTTATGAATTAATTTTAAAATCTTAAAAATTCTGGAATTAATGTTTTCCACAATTTTAACTACTTTCTATCATCAATGTTTTGAAACTCTATTTAAATAAATAATATAAATTAATTATAAAAAATAGGCAAGTATAATCGACAAGAGAGAAAAATAAAAAAAATTAAATTAAATTGAAGAATAATACTAAAATCTTAGAAGAATAAATGAAAATTGAACAAACAAAATTGACCAAAAATTGAGCTATTGCACGTCATTTTAACTAGTCAAAAAAGTAGATTTCAATCAATTCTTGGCAAAATACACTGAAAAATTTTTCAGATAAATATGAATTATTTTTCAAATTTCTAGATCTAATTTCAAACTTTTTCATCTATTAACAAACAAAAGAAAACAAAAATTGATCAACTGCGCGTCAGGTTCAATTTGTCAAAAAAGCAGATTTTAAGTAATTTATGCCTCGCCAGAAATTTTTGACAAAATTCCTTAAAAATTTTTTCAGACAAATATCAATTATTTTTCAAATTTCATTATCTAATTTCAAACATTTTCTTTTATTAACAAACAAAATTAAACAATAATTAATCTACTGCGCGTCAGGTTCAACTTGTCAAAAAAGCAGATTTTAAACAATTTATGCCTCGCCAGAAATTTTTGTCAAAATACACTAAATGAATTTTCAGACGATTATCAATTATTCTACAAATATTTAGATCTAATTTTAAACTTTTTCTTTTATTAACAAACTAAATTGAACAAAAATTGAGCTACTGCGAGTCAGGCTTAAATTGTCAAAAAAGTAGATTTCAATCAATTTTTGGCAAAATACACTGAAAAATGTTTCAGATAAATATGAATTATTTTTCAAATTTCTAGATTTAATTTCAAACTTTTTCATCTACTAACAAACAAAAGGAAACAAAAATTGATCAACTGCGCGTCAGGTTCAATTTGTCAAAAAAGCAGATTTTAAGCAATTTATGCCTCGCCAGAAATTTTTGACAAAATTCCTTAAAAAATTTTTCAGACAAATATCAATTATTTTTCAAATTTCATTATCTACTTTCAAACATTTTCTTTTATTAACGAACAAAATTAAACAATAATTAATCTACTGCGCGTCAGGTTCAACTTGTCAAAAAAGCAGATTTTAAACAATTTATGCCTCGCCAGAAATTTTTGTCAAAATACACTAAATAAATTTTCAGACAAATATCAATTATTCTACAAATATTTAGATCTAATTTTAAACTTTTTCTTTTATTAACAAACAGAATAAATTGAACAAAAATTGAGCTATTGCACGTCATTTTAACTAGTCAAAAAAGTAGATTTCAATCAATTTTTGGCAAAGTACACTAAAAAATTTTTCAGATAAATATGAATTATTTTTCAAATTTCTAGATCTAATTTCAAACTTTTTCATCTACTAACAAACAAAAGGAAACAAAAATTGATCAACTGCGCGTCAGGTTCAATTTGTCAAAAAAGCAGATTTTAAGCAATTTATGCCTCGCCAGAAATTTTTGACAAAATTCCTTAAAAAATTTTTCAGATAAATATCAATTATTTTTCAAATTTCATTATCTAATTTCAAACATTTTCTTTTATTAACGTACAAAATTAAACAATAATTACTTTACTGCTCGTCAGGTTCAACTTGTCAAAAAAGCCCGTTTAAATCAATTTATCCCTCGTCAGAAATTTTTGGCAAAATACACTAAAAATTTTTTTAGGCAATTATAAATTATTTTAAAAATATTTAGATCTAATTTCAAATTTTTTCTTCTATTAACAAACAAAATTAAACAACAATTAATCTACTGCGCCTCAGGTTCAACTTGTCAAAAAAGCAGATTTTAAACAATTTATGCCTCGCCAGAAATTTTTTTCAAAATACACTAAATAAATTTTCAGACAAATATAAATTATTCTACAAATATTTAGATCTAATTTTAAACTTTTTCTTTTATTAACAAACAAAATTGACCAAAAATTGAGCTATTGCACGTCATTTTAACTAGTCAAAAAAGTAGATTTCAATTAATTTTTGGCAAAATACACTGAAAAATTTTTCAGACAAATATCAATGATTTTTCAAATTTCTAGCTCTAATAATTCTTGTTTTTAATTTAAATAATTAAATTGTATATTTTTGATTATGTTTAACCATTTTAGATCTTCATTTGAACAAAAAATGAGGTACTGCGAGTCAGGTTTAACTTGTCAAAGAAGCAGATTTTAATCAATTTATGCTTCACCAAAAATTTTCCAGCTAAATATCAATTATTTTTAAAATTTTTAGATCTAATTTTAAAATTTTTCTCCTATTAACAAACAAAATTAAACTACAATTAATCTACTACGCGTCAGGTTCAACTTGTCAAAAAAGCAGATTTTAAACAATTTATGCCTCGCCAGAAATTTTTTTCAAAATACACTAAATAAATTTTCAGACAAATATCAATTATTCTACAAATATTTAGATCTAATTTTAAACTTTTTCTTTTATTAACAAACAAAATTGACCAAAAATTGAGCTATTGCACGTCATTTTAACTAGTCAAAAAAGTAGATTTCAATTAATTTTTGGCAAAATACACTGAAAAATTTTTCAGACAAATATCAATGATTTTTCAAATTTCTAGCTCTAATAATTCTTGTTTTTAATTTAAATAATTAAATTGTATATTTTTGATTATGTTTAACCATTTTAGATCTTTATTAGAATTTTTTGTACGAATTGATTGTTGTGCCCCTGTCTGCTACCACCTGTCGTACATTTTAATTGTCAATTTATATTTTTGTAATCTTATAATATCTCAATTTTATTTTTTGTAGAATTGAAGTTTTAATTTTTTAATTGTTAATTTTGTGGTAGATAAATATTTTTATTTTATTTTTATTTGCATTTAATTAGTATACTTTTTAATTTAATTTAATTAATTGTAACATTTCGTTTTTAAGAAATGAAATAATTATGCTTTTAATATTTTTGTTTTGTTTTTTATTTTAACAGGCAACTATGCACAATTTCGTACATGAAAATTGGACCATTTAATTTAACTCTAAAGACAAATTTTGCCAAACAATTTTTCAAACTTAAACCTTCTTTAATCAGAACTGTGCCTTTATACATAAAATTTTGTGTCGCTCTTCAAAATATTCTCCACTTTCCGTATAACTCTCATCATCTTTGTTTCTTTCGGCTCGGGAAAATCGTGTATTTTGATCACTAGAACATACTCATCATTGATTTTTTCCCACCTGATACTATCCACAACAAATAGCATATCTTCAGGAATAACATGTAGAGACTTCCTCGTTTTAATAACACGATTTACATCAGCCACTCCAAATTGATTGTTTAACGCTATTTCAAACAAAACTGGTTTCGTCCTAGAGTCTCTTAATTTGTTTAAAGAATTTATTACTAACTCACGTCTTTTAAACGTCTGTCGCAAAAACTTTAAGGTGATGACTTGTTGAACCTTGAATTTGGCATATTCCGTAAAAACTGCTGGCCTAACCAATTCCTCACAATAAACTTTAATTGACTTTTTGCACCATTCTAGTTCAGATTGTCGTAGAGCCAATCTATAATGTGCTAACTCTCTTCGATTCAATGTATCCCAATTCAGTGTATTCGGATGTGCCAATTCAGAATAAATAGCATAATAATCCTCAAATCTTAAAATCTCTCGAATTGAAGGAGTTCTGTCATAAGCATCATAAACAAATCGTGGATTTTGTTCCTCAAATATGCCATAGAGTTTATAGATTCTTCGCTTTGCCTCGGTAAATTTTACCGTGTCAAGTTGGGTTTTAAACAAAACATCGTCAATGTACTCGGATCTTTTAAATTTCCACTTGTCAAAATCTGCAGGTATTTTTAAATCTCGACAAAATACCTCAGACAACTTGTCATAAGTAGGAACCTCGCTCTGGCTTGGTTTCAATTTTAAAAAATAGCTTTTCAAGGAATCCGTCGCTTCTTTTAGTCTGTATCCGGGCACTTTGGAAGATATTGTTTCCGCAGCATTTTCGACCCTGCTTAGCCTAAGATTCTTCGGTTCCGGAGAATTTAGCAGAAAACTTCTCCTAAGCGCATATTTATACCAATTCTGTTTTGTCAATGGATTGCCCTCCAATTCCAACATCAAAATTTTCTTTCTATCATTGGTGAATTTTACGTCACTTACTGTAAACGAAACGGCATCGGAAATAAGAAACCGATCTATAAATTCCGGATCAACACGATGTGTGTTAACGACTCCGTATTGGGACGGTAGTTTCAAATGGTAGACAATTTTAGTGTTTAGGGAGACTGGGTCTAGATTTTTGATATCCAGAACATTCGAACTGTACTTTCTCATTGGTGTTAAGTCATTAAAGAAGAATTCTTTCCCCTTCATTCCACGTAGATAATTGATCAGATTCACCCTGTTGGTCAATTCCGAATAAAACAGTTCTATGGGATTTTTAAACCAAGATTCATCAATTTGCAGTAACGCTGAATCGTAAAACTTTAATCTTAGCTGTCTCATCACTGTTCTGTCTTTCTTGACAACAGACCACGTATTCTGTTCAAGTGAGTGTAAAATATTAAACTTAGGATTCAAAGTGTTGACAACTTCATTGGGAATTAAAAGATCATTGTTGTCTAACCTATATTCCCTAACCGACAACTGCCCATTTTCGATACTGACTTTTTTGTAAACCATAGTGTTGTCCAAAATTTTAGATTGCACCACTGGTATCTTCTCTAAACTTCCAGCAGTGGTCCTCAATTCTGCACGCATTCCGAATAATTCCAAACACTCAGGTCCAAATAAGTTCAAGCCAATGGGATATCTGTATCTCGTGACTTGATGTCCCATCAACATACCCACGACTTCTGGTATCATTCCTTCAAAATTCAACATGCGACTATTTTGCTTGATTAACGGAAGTGTGGCTTTCAATTCGATCAACAAATTTCGAGACACTCTTAAACGTTTTTGATTAAACACAATGTGCTTAAACAGTCTTCTGTGGAATTTTAATCCAAATCTGCCTACTCTGTAAAATGACTCAAATCCAGGATCGAGGGTCCGAATCGACGCGATCGACAAGTCTCTTAGTGCCTTTTTTGTCAGGACCCGAGTAGTAATTGTTTTGGTAGCTGCTTGAACTATTTCCGAAATTCCAGTTCTGAGAACTGCTTTACTAGCACCTGCTCTTGTAAAAGTTTTTAGCGCCATGATACCTCCGTCTAAAAAAAAACTTCTACCCATTATGGTGGAATATTTGGCGGCAAATCCTATTAGCGGAACTAGAGTGATGACATCAAGACTACAACTCACAATAGCGTCTCCATTGTGTCCTTTTTTTATATGTCCTACACAGGAATAAAATGGAACTAGAGAAAGAAGGAAACTGTTTACTTTTTCTCGCAAAGTTACATTCCTGTATTCCTCCCGCAATTGAGCGACAAATTTTTCCGTTCTATCACTTGCTAGTGTTTCTATAAAGGCAGTAGCAGTTTGATTTATTTCCTTTAGTAATTCTTTTGTTATTGGAATTTTTGGTTCTACGTCGGTGTCATTAACCACTTCTCGATCGAAACTAACCTCATTCTCATCTCTCTTTAGTAAAATCAGTGCATTCCCGATCTGTTTCAAAGCGTAAAAACGCTCCTGATGATTCTGCACTGTTGCAAACATTAAATAGATATTTTGATTTATTTCTGGTCGACAATAAATAGAACACCACCATATATTTTTGCTCCGAAATCGAGCTCTGTATACGTAAGTATTCGGCGAGTTCATTTTGTTTATTAAATCCGCATTCACTAATGCTTGTTGAATAACTCCCTTCTCGATCTTGTTATAAGTATTACTAATTTTCTTAAACTGCTCCTCATACTCTTTGTTCAAGTCGGGTATTTTATAATTAAAACACAAATTTGTCCCTGATAGATATTCTCTAATTATAAAATCCTTTAAAGGCAAATCCTGAAAATTTTTACAATATTGTTTCATTAACTGTTCAGCCATTTGTGCCCGACTGACAAGCTTTGTAAGTTGATCCTCAAGTTTGTCGTAAAAACTCTCCTTGATAAATTCCTGCAGGACATTACGTTTCTTTTTGTTTAAATACAAGAAAAATGTCTTGTAGGCTTTATTCCAAAACTCATTGTTCGGAGAGGTTATATCCAGTTTGAAAAAGTTGTTCCCTGCTTTGTGTGCATAATAGAATAAAGCTGGAGTTGAAAATATTTCTACAGACAAGGAGGTAGTTTCATTACTCAAAATCAGCGATTCTGAACTACTCGCGAGTTGTATGTAGTCATCAAAACTGAGATTCGATAGATAAACAGATCTAGCGATTTTTAAACCAACCATCGCGTATATATAATTAATATCCAGTATTTTCATATCTTCTTCAGGTTGGGGAAATACTGACCAAAGATAGTCTTCGAAGATTCTTTTAATCGACCACTCAGACATTTTCCAATTTCCGTTTCCCCTCGAACAAGGATCTAAAACCACGTATCTGTTAGAAAAATGAAAGTACACTAGTTTTTTGAAAACAGAAAGTGTCAAATTTCTGATCATAACTATTCTGCCCGCTAAATAACCAGGAATGCCTCCATAGTGGTAAAATAAAGTGTTACTAATAATGTATTCATAGGTCCGATTTACGTAATTTTCGTCAAGAGTGTGGTTGTCTTCACCTCCGTAAAGATCAGTTCCATGTAATATTCCTTTCAGGAAATGTTTTTTTACATTCATTTCATTGTTATTTGTTTCCAAAAATTCGAAGAATGCATTCAGTACAGGAATCGAACTATTTTGTTCTTCATATAAGATTAAATCTTTTTTGTAAAGCAGCAAACTTAAACTGTTAATGTAGTGACAAACAGTTAGAAACTGAAACGGTTGCCAGGATTGAAGTAAGAAAAACGTGTTATTCATTATGATGATGAACAGTATAAAGTATAAATGCTTAACAGCATAAGAAAACATTAACTGTAGTTTAAGTTACAGTCGGTTGTTGTGTTTCTTTCATCCAAAATTGTAATTGGCAGCTCCTGAAATTACAAAACAAACTTATTTCTCCTCCTTATGAAAAAACTGGAAAAAAGTTTTCTTGACTCAACTAGATTTTTTTGTTGATATACGTGCAACAAACTAATTTTGTTGTGTTAGCAAAATTCTGTTGTTGAATTTTTTTGTAACTTCAACAAAAAAATTTGGTAGTCCCAACAAAACTTTTTTAAAAGCTTAACAAACATTTTTTTGGCTATAGGTATAAAAAACAATATATGTAGAAAAAACTTAAATACACTGAGAAAAAACTTTTCTTGTGCCAATGCATAAATGCATTGGATCAAGTATAAATTATTTTGGAACCTGATTATAATTGCTTTTTAGAATTTGAGTAATTTTTTCTAATATCTTTTTTATTATATTCCTGAGGGGTGGATTTTTAGAGGTTGATGATTTTGTTTGATAATTGAAAAAGGTAAGGGTCATATTTTAGAGTATGTTCCGTGATTTTAAACCTTAATTATAACTTTTTTGTAGAATATGATAAATTTTTTCAGATTTCTTTACTATTCTGTTTATTATGGGTAGTTTTTAGGGGTTGATAATTCTTTTTGTCAATGGTAAAAATTAGGCGTCATATTCCTGGGTAAGATGCAACATTTTAGAACTTGATTGTAATTTTTTTGTAGATTTTGATAAATTTTTGCTGATATCTTATTTATTATTTTCCTTAGGATTGGTTTTTTAGAGTTGCTAACTTTCGGTCCTGAGAAATTGAGCTAATTGACTTTTTAATTATTATAATAATTAATCAGATAAAAAAGTTGTTCAAACTTCATATTTGTTTTTTTCATTTCAACATTTTTTTTCAGAAAAAATGTCGAATTCGTTATAGATTCTAAATAATTAATTTATAAATTCTAAAACTGTAATGTTTAGAAGCTTATTTTAAAATTTTAAAAAGTTTGTATTTTTTTTTTTTTAGAATTTCAAATGTTTGGGAATTTTTTCTTAAATGAAATGAATTTTAGAATTTTATTTAGAATTTGAAAATTTCTAAATAATGTCTAAAAAGATTAGAAATATGATATTTTTACGGAAAAAAAATTTTGGGTATTTATTCTAGAATCTAAGAAGGTTTTGACAATTCATCCAGAATTTAAAAAAACTGGAATTTTATTTAATATCTTAAATGTTCTGGAATTTATTACTTCTACAACTTTATAGAATTTATTTTTCAAACTAAACTTTTCTGCATTTTATTTATAACTTGAAACATTCTAAAACTATTAGAATCTTTTTAATTTCAGACTCTTATGGGAAATCTAATAAAAATAAAAAACTATATCTATACCTAGATAAGTTAATTGAAACAATATACTTGATAGCTAAATAATACGGGATTATAAAAAAAATTTTCGCGTTTATTATACATATGTATGCATATCAGGGCAGATAAAAATCATGATATTTTTTTAAAAAATCGGATTTATTTGATTTAAATCGGATTTTTTTGATTTAAATCAAAAATTTATTTTTTTAAAATATGATCAATATATAAAATCTCCAAATGTTTATTTGTAAGTAGTTTATTAAAGAAATGAAGATAAATTAAAAAATCAACACAAGAATGAAACAGTGACATAATTATATTAAAAAAAAGTAATATATAAAGTTATATATAAAAAATTAAACTATTTACGGACATTTTATTAAATTAAAATAATAAATTAGAAGATAATTAAAAAAACGTTAAAATATATTACTAAAGAGAACAGCATTTTAAAATTAGAAACATTAGAGAATTATTTTACAAATTGAATAAAAAAAGAATGAATAAAATTTTGTAAAATTGAAAAAAAATTTAAAAGAAAAGAAATTTTATGAAATACAAGAATGTGATGTTCAAATGAGAATATTTAGTATAAGATTAAATTCCCATAATATAAAATAAAAGAATAAAAGCTTTTAGAAATGGAAAAATGATGATAAAAATAAATTAAAGAATTAATTAAAACGCAAAGAGTAACTAAAGAAATAGTGAAACATCAAAAAAATTAAATAAATAGGAAGAAAATAGAGAAATCTTCTTTTTCTTAATCTAACATACCAAGATAATATAATAATCATATAATAATCATAATATCAAGATAAATAAAAAAAAGTCCACAACAAAACTTAAAAATCCTTTAAAAATATAAAAGTTTCAGCAAATTAAGCCAAACACATTTTTTTATTATTACACTTAAAATAAGTCCAACAATAAATTTAGAAAAATAAAGAAAATCTAAAAAACTTTATGGAAGAACAAGTAAGTTTGCAAAAAATCTCGCAAAAAAATAGAAAAAATGTGAAAAAACTTGAATAAACTTACAAATAAAATGAGAGTATTTATTTTTAAAACTATGGAAATAATTATGAAAATTAACGAAATAAAAAGTTTAGTGAATGTTATAATAAAGAAATTGTCTAAAATTATATTAAATAATTTGCATAAAATGAGGAAAATTAAAGAAAATCCTAAAATTAAAAGACAAATAAAAAACACAAATATCAAAAGTAAAAGTAGAAAAAGACTTAAAATTTTGTAAAAATAAGAAATTATGAAATAAAAATTAAACATTTTTGAAAAATTGAAATATGTTATAAATCTTGTAAGAATATTAAAAAAAAATTATTGTGAATATACAGGGAGTCCCACGTTACAGCGTACATATTTGAGGGTCATAATGTACACAAAAAAACTAAAAAATAGGTCCTCTTGACTTTTTCAAAAAAATAATTAGAACTCTAGTTAGCGCGATTCAAAGTTGACCAATCGCGTGCTAGCTTTACTCGATCCCCAAAGGCGTAGGACGAACACCGGATAATCTCAAGACCATTCCTGACATTCAAAAAAAAGATCTTTCTTTGACAAAAATAATTGGATCAACAACAACCGACAGACAACCAACATTGTTTGCAACAAATTTGAAATTGTTTAAACAAAGTTAGTTAACAAATTCCCAAAACGGATAATTTGCAGCAAAGATTGATTTTTCTTTCTCCGAATTTTCAAGATTTACATAAACTAAAAATTAACAAAATTGTTAACAACAAATTCGAAATTGTTTAAACAAAGTTAGTTAACAAATTACCAAAACGGTCAATTTCTACTAAAATTTGATGTTTTTTCACAAAAATATGAAGAATAACATAAAATAATAGTTGGCAACATTGTTATAAAAAAATTCGAAATTGTTTAAATAATGTTAGTTAACAAATTCCCAAAACGGACAATTTGCACAAAAAATTGATTTTTCTTTCTCCGAATTTACAGAGTTACATAAACTAAAATTTAACAACAGCCTTAACAACAAATTCGAAATTGTTTAAACAAAGTTAGTTAACAAATTCCCAAAACGGACAATTTGCACCAAAAATTGATTCTTATTTCTCCGAATTTTCAAGATTTACATAAACTAAAAATTGACAACATTGTTAACAACAAATTCGAAATTGTTTAAACAAAGTTAGTTAACAAATTCCCAAAACGGTCATTTTCTACTAAAATTTGATGTTTTTTCACGAAAATATGAAGAATAACATAAAATAATAGTTGGCAACATTGTTATAAAAAAATTCGAAATTGTTTAAATAATGTTAGTTAACAAATTCCCAAAACGGACAATTTGCACAAAAAATTGATTTTTCTTTCTCCGAATTTACAGAGTTACATAAACTAAAATTTAACAACAGCCTTAACAACAAATTCGAAATTGTTTAAACAAAGTTAGTTAACAAATTCCCAAAACGGACAATTTGCACCAAAAATTGATTTTTATTTCTTTGAATTTTCAAGATTTACATAAACTAAAAATTGACAACATTGTTAACAACAAATTCGATATTGTTTAAACAAAGTTAGTTAACAAATTCCCAAAACGGTCATTTTCTACTAAAATTTGATGTTTTTCACGAAAATATGAAGAATAACATAAAATATTAGTTGTCAACATTGTTACAAAAAAATTTGAAATTGTTTAAACAATGTTAGTTAAAAAATTCCCAAAACGGACAATTTGCACCAAAAATTGATTTTTCTTCCTACGAATTTTCAAGATTTACATAAACTAAAATTTGACAACATTGTTAACAACAAATTCGAAATTGTTTAAACAAAGTTAGTTAACAAATTCCCAAAACAGTAAATTTCTACTAAAATTTGATTTTTCTTTTACGAAAATATGAAGAAGAAAATAAAATAATAGTTGACAACAATGTTATCAAAAATTCTAAATTGTTTAAATAATGTTAGTTAACAAATTTCCAAAATGGACAATTTGCACGAAAAATTGATTTTTCTTTCTCCGAATTTTCAAGATTTACATAAACTAAAAATTGACAACATTGTTAACAACAAATTCGATATTGTTTAAACAAAGTTAGTTAACAAATTCCCAAAACGGTCATTTTCTACTAAAATTTGATGTTTTTTCACGAAAATATGAAGAATAACATAAAATAATAGTTGGCAACATTGTTATAAAAAAATTCGAAATTGTTTAAATAATGTTAGTTAACAAATTCCCAAAACTGTCAGTTTGTACTAAAATTTGATTTTTCTTTCACGAAAATATAAAGAATAACATAAAATAATATTTGACAAGATTGTTATCAAAAAATGCGAAATTGGTTAAATAATGTTAGTTAACAAATTCCCAAAACGGACAATTTCCACCGAAAATTGATATTTTTTCCAAAATATTAAGAGTAATACAAACTTAAAGTTGAAGACCTTGTTAACAATAAATTCGAATTTGTTTAAAACATGTTAGTTAACAAATTACCAGAACTGTCAATTTTCACCAAAAGCAATCATTCTTTTTACAAAAAATAAAGTAAACACAAACTAAAAATTGACAACAATGTAAACAACAAATTCGATCGTAGCTTGACGGGGCTGGCTTCGTTGTTGAATTCTAAAAATGACCTCAAGGAATCGAGCTCCGTGGTTGAGCTCTGTAAATAAGCTCCGTGGTTGAGTTTTGTGGAATGAGCTCCGTAAAATAAGTGAGCTTCGTTGGCGGTCAAATACTCCTGGTGGTATTACCACTCTCAAAGCTGGAGCTGTTAGCAGTATCACTGCTCTAGTCGATCTGAGGTTTCAGACCGGCGAACGCGTATTTACGTACTTTAAAGTGTTGAGCGCGGCACATGCGCAGCATGCTCCTCGCCGTGATTGGCCGCACGCGCGCGCTTATTGGCTCTTCACGCTTTGCCGGGGTAACTTTGCCGCGATTGGCCCTTGCGTGAATTCGGAGGAAAAGGATTTGCCACGATTATAGAAACTACTTCGTGTCTTGTGACTTAGTCGCGTTCGTGCATTGCTCTACTCGAAACTGTCGGTCTATTGAATTTTTAATTTTTCTAGTTTTCGACAAGCTAGCTTAGTCGCGTACGCGTACGTTTCGTGCATCGATTGTCGCTTCGTGTCTCTACGCCGGGTTTTCTAACATTCTCTGAGGCAGTAGGTGGAATGGGCACTGTCAGGCGACCAGAGGACCAGAGGGTGACCATGGAAATCCGTGACCTTAACGGCTTAACCGAAAAGGAGGAAGTTGTATCTGCTCTCGAAGTAGTTCTTAATACTCCTCGAGAGAAAAGACAAGTAACGGTCCTCGCACCAAACAGGAGAGGCGACAAAATCGCCATCTTGATCACAGATCGCAAGGAAGCGGAACGCTTAGAAAGACTCGGCAGAATAAAATTGGGCTTCTTAAGTTGCCTCATTAGGAGAAGGCTTATGGTCAGAAGGTGCCACAGGTGCCTTGAAAACGGCCATAAGAAAGCAGACTGCAAGGGAGTAGACAGATCCTCCACTTGCTTTAAGTGTGGGTCTACTGGACACTCTCTTGCAGCATGTAGTAAGGAAGCGTTCTGCTTCCTCTGTGCGGCCGAGGCTGAAAATGAGTCGGAAACGACTCATGTTGCAGGCTCAGGAAAGTGCGCCTTTCTCTTGAAGCGTGTTTTGAGCTGATTGACGGTCTATCGTGTCCCTTGGCTCCACTTGCGTGCGTCAAGGGCCCCAATAACCGTCAATGATATTAGGTCCCGTTTAGAGGGATGAAATCGCTTTGGCGACAGAGAAGGGGATATAAGACCACTCCTGAAGGCGATACGCGTGGAAAGTGCTAGCTGGGAGTGGTCTTAAGGTCCCCAAATAAGGGTGTGTTTTTAGCGGGTCAGGAGGACATCGCCACCCCCGCATAACCCTGTAGTACGGGCTCCAGGGTACCTAGTAGCAGGTTTTCATATCCTACGAAAAAAAACATTGTTAAGGGCATGTAATGGAGAATGATGTCACCAGTACAAGCAAAATTTGTCCGTAAACTTTCTCTAATAATAATAAATATTTTGACGTTAAACTTTGTAGAATTACTTAGAATATCGTTAAGAAGGTTTAATTTTTCGAAAATCAGCTAATGTTGTAGAAAGTTAACTTTAGGGAAAAATTTAAACAAACTTGGGTCAGAGAGACCTTTTCAATGGTATTTTTACTAATTCAATAAAGTGTGAAGTCAAAATATTTATAACTTTAAGAGAAAGTTTACGGACAAATTTTGCCTATACCAGTGACGTCTTTCTCCATCACATGCCCTTAACGACAAATTCAAAATTGTTTGAACTATTTTATATTTTTGAAGCAACATCCATCGAAAGAGTCATAAGATTGCGAGTTTTAATTTACGTTCTTTTCATGGAAGGTAAGAAAATTTTTTACATATTTTCACTTGTTCGAAGAAATATTTATTTATAAATTTTGCTTGTACTGGTGACGTCATTCTCCATCACATGCCCTTAACAATGTTTTTTTTGCGTAGGATGTGAAAACCTGCTACTATGTACCCTGTAGCCCGTACTACAGGGTTATGCGGTGGTGGCAATGTTCTACTGACCCGCTAAAAACACACGCTTATTTGGGGACCTTAAGACCACTCCCGGCTAGCACTTTCCACGCGTATCGCCATCAGGAGTGGTCTTAGATCCCCTTCTTTGTCGCCAGAGCGATTTCATCCCTCCAAACGGGACCTAATATCATTGACGGTTATTGGGGCCCTTGACGCACGTAAGTTGAGCCAAGGGACCCGATCGACCGTCAATCAGCTCAAAAAACGCTTCAAGAGAAAGAGAACTTCCTCTATCTGCGTTTTTCTGCAACCTATGTGGCCCTTTGACGACCTCCAACATGAGCCGTTTCCGCCTCATTTTCAGCCTCGGCCGCACAGAGGAAGCAGAACGCTTCCCTACTACATGCTGCAAGAGAGTGTCCTGTAGACCCACACTTAAAGCAAGCAGAGGATCTGTCTACTCCCTTGCAGTCTGCTTTCTTATGGCCGTAATCAAGGCACCTGTGGCACCTTCTCCTAATGAGGCAACTTAAGAAGCCCAATTTTATTCTGCCGTGTCTTTCTAAGCGTTCCGTTTCCTCGCGATCTGTGATCAAGATGGCGATTTTGTCGCCTCTCCTGTCTTTTCTCTCGAGGAGTATTAAGAACTACTTCGAGAGCAGATACCACTTCCTCCTTTTCGGTTAAGCCGTTAAGGTCACGGATTTACATGGTCACCCTCTGGTCCTCTGGTCGCCTGACAGTGCCTATTCCACTTACTGCCTCGGAGACTGTTAGAGAACCCGGCGTAGAGACACAAAGCGACAATCGATGCACGAAACGTACGCGTACGCGACTGAGCTAGCTTGTCGAAATCTAGAAAAATTAAAAATTCAATAGACCGACGGTTTCGAGTAGAGCAATGCACGAACGCGACTAAGTCACAAGAAACGAAGTAGTTTCTATAAACGAGGCAAATCCTTTTCCCCCGAATTCACGCAAGAGCCAATCGCGGCAAAGTTACTTCGGCAAAGCGCGAAGAGACAATAAGCCATTCTACGGAGCTCATTCCACAGAGCTCAACCGCGGAGCTTATTTACAGAGCTGAACCATGGAGCTCGATTCCTTGAGGTCATTTTTAGAATTCAACAACGAAGCTGGCCCCGTTAAGCTACGATCGTGGGTCTCGAGATCCTTATCGTAGGGGCTGGGGATATACGAAGATTTTAATAAGGTTAACGCCTTTTTTATCCTTATCCTCCTTATCCTGCTCCATGCGAGCAATGCTCGTATAGTGGCAAGGCCACTAGTTTATTTTTTTACGGATTGATTTCTAATTATTTTTTTAATACTTTTCTTTGATTTGGTGTTAGGTTAAATTTTTATTTTTTTGTTTTCAAAATGCCCGCCACCAGCAGCAAAGCATCTTCTGTTTCTATTCGGAGTGTCCTAAGTTGCTATTCTGGCCACTAACATTGTTTAAACAATTTCAAATTTTTTTGTAACAATGTTGACAACTATTATTTTATGTTATTCTTCATATTTTCGTAAAAAAACATCAAATTTTAGTAGAAATTGACCGTTTTGGGAATTTGTTAACTAACTTTGTTTAAGCAATTTCGAATTTTTTTGTAACAATGTTGCCAACTATTATTTTATGTTATTCTTCATATTTTCGTAAAAAAACATCAAATTTTAGTAGAAATTGACCGTTTTGGGAATTTGTTAACTAACTTTGTTTAAACAATTTCGAATTTGTTGTTAACAATGTTGTCAATTTTTAGTTTATGTAAATCTTGAAAATTCGGAGAAATAAGAATCAATTTTTCGTGCAAATTGTCCGTTTTGGGAATTTGTTAACTAACATTATTTAAACAATTTAGAATTTTTGATAACATTGTTGTCAACTATTATTTTATTTGCTTTTTATTTTCGTGAAAGAAAAATCAAATTTTAGTAAAAATTTACTGTTTTAGGAATTTGTTAACTAACTTTGTTTAAACAATTTCGAATTTGTTGATAAGACTGTTGTTAAATTTTAGTTTATGTAACTCTGTAAATTCGGAGAAAGAAAAATCAATTTTTTGTGCAAATTGTCCGTTTTGGGAATTTGTTAACTAACATTATTTAAACAATTTCGAATTTTTTTATAACAATGTTGCCAACTATTATTTTATGTTATTCTTCATATTTTCGTGAAAAAAACATCAAATTTTAGTAGAAATTGACCGTTTTGGGAATTTGTTAACTAACTTTGTTTAAACAATTTCGAATTTGTTGTTAACAATGTTGTCAAATTTTAGTTTATGTAAAACTTGAAAATTCGTAGAAAGAAAAATCAATATTTGGTGCAAATTTTCCGTTTTGGGAATTTGTTAACTAACTTTGTTTAAACAATTTCGAATTTGTTGTAAACAATGTTGTTTGTCTGTCGGTTGTTGTTGATCCAATTATTTTGGTCAAAGAAATATCTTTTTTTTTAATGTCAGGAATGGTCTTGCGATTATCCGGTGTTCGTCCTACGCCTTTGGGGATCGAGTAAAGCTGGCACGTGATTGGTCAACTTTGAATCGCGCTAACTAGAGTTCTAATTATTTTTTTGAAAAAGTCAAGAGGACTTATTTTTTAGTTTTTTTGTGTACATTATGACCCCCAAATATGTACGCTGTAACGTGGGACTCCCTGTATAATACCCAAAATTTATAAATCCTAGGTATTTTAATTATCTGTATTAGCACAATTTTTCAAATTTTATAAAGATTAAAATATTGAAATTAAATTTTTTTAGTTTTATCCACAAATTTATGGGTTTTGTTTATGGTTTGTGAAGGTTTACATGCAGTATTAAACATCCGGAGAATTATAAAGTTTTTTGATTTAAATCATGATTTTAATGCAAATTTTCCAATGATTTAAATCATGATTTAAATCACGATTTAAATTAAAGTGATTTAAATCAATAACAACCCTGATACATATGATTAATTTAGTTTGGTAAATATTGTAATTATTAAGAATAATCGTAAATTGAATAAAAAAAATTGAAAATCTTTTAAATTAGTTTTTTACGATACATAAAAATAGATTATTAAATTATTTTCCCAGGGAAGTATTTTATTATTATTCATATATTTACACGGAAAATAATTAAATTATCTATTTTCAAGTCAATTAAATAATAATAAGTTAACACTAAAAAGAATATATTTTCTCTATTATACATAAATAAATTAATTAATAAAATTCAGTTTCATTAAAACTTAAATAATTAATTACCTATTTTATTATATTTTTTATCACTTTCTATTATCCATTAGTTTATATGTATATTTAATTCAATGAAAATAAAAAATGATTTGATTTGATTACATAATAAAAAATAAATAATTTAATTATTTTCCAATTAAATATTAGTTTAGAAAATCTATAAACAATGTTGGAACTTAATAAATAATTTAGAATTTTCTGAAACTTATTTTAGAATCTTCGATGTTCTCCAATTTTCCCAGTAAGAAGGAGAGAATTGAAAAGGATTGAAATTTTATGATTTTCGAAGAAAAAGGAAAATTATTCAATCTTTTTGAATACGTTTTTTGTCCAATCCATTCTAATCCGGTGATACCATCAACTTTTATCAAAAACTCAATCCTTACTAATACGTTTCCTAATATTTTGCAATCCAAATGAATCCTTTTCTAATGCAAAAAATAAAATGTATATATTTTAATACCTACAGTTCAGATCAATGAATCCAAATGAATCACTTTATAATGAAGATAAAATAAAAATAATATGAATATTTTTGAATACCTACAGTTCCGATTTATTGAATCCAAATGAATCACTTTATAATAAAAATAAAATTAAAATAATTTGAATATTCTTGAATACAAACAGTTCCGATTTTTTTAATCCAAATGAGTTTCTTTATAATAAAAGAAATAAAATGAATATTTTTAATATCCACAGTTCAGATTATTAAATCCAAATAAATCTGTTTATAATAAAAATAAAATTAAAATAAAATGACTATTTTTTAAATACCCACAGTTTAGATTAATTTAATCCAAACAAATCCTTTTATAATGAGAATGAAGTAAATAAAATTGAATATTTCTTAATGCACACAATTCAGTTTTATATGTAATCCAAATAATTTCTTTTATAATGAAAATGAAATAAAATATTATTGTAGATTTACTGAATCTAAATTAATTTCTTTACATTAAAAATAAAATTAAATATATATTTTTAAGTATGCTATTAGAGGGATGCACCGGTGAAATTTCAACTCATTAAAATCTTGGGTGTTCAGAGGAGCCAATTTTTTTCTTTGACAGTTTAAGGCCTAAAATTGTTGGATACTATCAAGAATTCAAATTTTGACCAGTTTAATTACTTTATTTTTAAAAAAATTAAAAATTTTTATAATCGTTCTTCTTCCACAATTTTTATTATTTTCTGTCGCCGATTTCTTTCTTCGCTTGTGTAATGATCCTCCATAATCTCTCGTATGGGTTTAAAAAAAATTAATTAAAAAAAAGAAAAAATGAAACAGTCAACAATTTTTTTTTAATATTTGATAAAATTACACGTTTCTAGACTCAAAATTATACTCTAAAAAAATTGGTATTCAGAGCAACGGTTTGAAATTTCAATCGTCTCTCACTTTAAATATCTATAACTTTCCACAAATTTTCACTATTTTTTTACCCCTAATTTCTTTGATTACCTTCTTTAAAATTCTGAACTTAATTACGTCAGAATTTTAAAAAGTTTTAATTTTTTAAAAAAGTAAAAATTCTAAAATCCATAAATTTTTTTTTAATTTTCCTATTCTAACATAATTTTGTATCCTAAATAATGTCAAAAAAAATTGCCTAAATTTATGGTGTGTATAAATCTTATTCATTTAATTCAAATTAATCTCGTTATAATGAAAGTAGAATAAAAATAAAATACATTTTTTCGAAGACACACACTTTCTATTCATTTAATCACATTGAATGTCATATTATTTATTATAATAAAAGAAATATATAATTAATATTATTTTGAACACCCTTCAATCTAGTAGTATCATAATTTCCTACCTTGAATTACATTAAAAAAGTTTAATCATTTTAATTATTTTTTTACTGATTATTTATATAAATAATATTCTAAAATATTCGTTTTAATTTTCTTTTATTTTCATTATAAAGGGATTCAATTGGATTAAATAAATTTTAAATGCGGGTATTCAAAAATATTAATTCTATTTTTTCTATTATAAAGGGATTGATTTGGATTTAATAAATCTGCACTGCGAGCATTCTAAAATATTAATTTTACTTTTCTTGTATTTTTATTATAAAGGGATTAATTTGGATTCTATTAATGTTAACTGTGGGCATTACAAAATATTAATTTTATTTTTTTTTATTATAAATTAATTCATTTGGATTGAAAAATATTTAGAAACGTGTTTTAATAAGGATTGATCTTCCAATAAAAGTAGATGCTATCGTCGGATACAAATGTATTGGACAAAAAACGTATTCAAAAGTATTAACAAATTTTAATACTTTTTAATTATCTCCTTCTTACTGGGTAAGAAGAAGATAATTAATTCTCCCAGTAAGAAGGAGATAATTAAAAAGTATTAAAATTTGTTAATACTTTTGAATACGTTTTTTGTCCAATACATTTGTATCCGACAATAGCATCTACTTTTATTGGAAGATCAATCCTTATTAAAACACGTTTCTAAATATTTTTCAATCCAAATGAATTAATTTATAATAAAAAAAAAAAATTAATATTTTGTAATGCCCACAGTTAACATTAATTGAATCCAAATTAATTCCTTTATAATAAAAATACAAGAAAAGTAAAATTAATATTTTAGAATGCTCGCAGTGCAGATTTATTAAATCCAAATCAATCCCTTTATAATAGAAAAAAATAGAATTAATATTTTTGAATACCCGCATTTAAAATTTATTTAATCCAATTGAATCCCTTTATAATGAAAATAAAAGAAAATTAAAACGAATATTTTAGAATACCCGCAGTACAGATTTATTAAATTCAAATGAATCCCTTTATAATTTAAAAAATAAAATTAATATTTTTAATACACGCACTTAAAATTTATTCAATCCAAATGAATCTCATTATAATAAAAATATAGAATGCATGTTTTCGAATACCCACAGTTCAGATTTATTTATTCCAAATGATTCCCTTTATAAATGAAATAATAAAATGAGTAATTTTTATATCACATAGTTCAGATTTACTTAATCCAAACAAATCCCTTTATAATGAAAAAAAAGGTATATTTTGGAATACCTACAACTCAGATTCTTGTAAAAAAATTAACAACCACTAAAAACTAATTGTAAAAAGATTTTAAAGAATTATTAATTTCTACAAAAAAATTTTAATCAAGTTCTTAAATGATGAAACCTACTCAGGAATGTTCCCTCTAATTTTTCGTAATGATAGCCAGAATTAACAATCCCTAAGTAAATGTTTTCTAATTTAGGGAAAAAGTGACACAAAGCGAAATTTTCATGCAAGGAATTTTTATCTTTAGAAAAACCATTCGAATCTTTACTATGTAATTTTAAACTTTAATATAGTCTGTATCAAATTTAATATATTTTTTTCAAAGTTTGAAATTATCAATCTGAAATTTTCTCTTCTTGATACTTTTTCCCGAAATTGTAAAACATTTTAAGGGATGAGTAAATAAATTATACATATATATATATGAGGCATTCTTTCTCAAAGTCGCCACCCCCCAGCGCATTTTAATTTTGAAGATAAATAGCTTTATAATAGCTTAAAATCTTCGTCTGAAACTCAATTTTTTATACCATATGGCACTTTTCATTTTATTTTAAGGGTGTCAAAATGCGACCGAAATATTGCTAAAACCCTCCCCATACACTGGACAATAGTGCCAATAAAGATGAGGAAACAAAAATAAATATCAAATTGGCTGCCATTACCTTAGAAAACCAATCATGACACTCTAAATAAATAATCCTTAGACCTCACACCTTTTATTATAAAAATCAACCCTTAAAAATCATCCCTTAATCATTATTTTTACAAGTTAAGAATTATTCTTTGTAAAATCATATTGAAAAAATTTTGACGACTCTACAGGCTGCAAAATTATTTCAAGGTATTATTTGATCAAAGAAAAATAAAAGATAATCAAAAAACATCCCTTAAAAATCATCCCTTAAGAATTATTAACGCAAGTTAGGCAATATTTATTCTAAAATATATTGTTCAAATTTCAGGAACTTCTACAGGCTATAGAATTGCATACAGATATCATTTGATCAAAGTAAATTAAGATTAATCAATAAACATCCCCTAAAAACCATCCCTTAAAAATTATTTTTGCAAGATAGCAATTATTTTTTGTAAAATCAACTAAAAACATTTCTGCCTCCTCTAGTGTCTTTAGAGTTCTTTCAGAAAGTCAACCGATCAACAAAATGGTAAAAGCAATTGAACACATCCCCTAAAAATCACCCCCTAAGCATAACATTCACAAATTAGCAATTGCGCACTATGAAATCATTTTAAAAAATTTCTGTCAGCTCTACAATTCGTAAAATTCTTTTATCATGTCTATCAACCAAATTAAAAACCACCATAAACAAGGAAAATCCCTTAAAAATCATCCCTTAAAAATTATTTCCACAAGTTAGGCAATACCTATTCTAAAATAAATTTTAGAATTTTTTTGGTATTTCTACAGACTTTAGAATTGTACACAGATATCATTTGATCATAGTAAATTAAAATTATTCAAAAAGCATCCTTTAAAAATCATCCCCTAAGATTTATTTTTACATGTTAGAAATTACTTTTTGTGAAATTAATTATGAATATTTTTGCCACCTCTGCAGGTTCTGGAAATCTTTTAGAATGTCAACTTATCAAAGTAAAGTCTCAGATAATCAAAAACACCCTTTAAAAATCATCCCCTAAGAAATTTTCTTTATTGTTAGGACACTCTACAATGATCATCAATGATGATAATCAACAATTAACCCTTTCCGACCAACTTATCTTGAGATACCCTCGCTATACTACCTTAGCTCAGATTTAATAGCCCCATGATTTTTTTAACACTCGTTCATGGTATGGATCATGTCAGTGGAATACCTTAGAATTATGATCAGTGATGATCATCAACAATTTACCTTTTTCGACTAATCCATATTGAGATTCCCTAGCTATACTACCTTAGCTCAGATTCACTAGCCCAATGTTAAAAAAATCTTGGGTCTAGTGAATGTGAGCAAAGTTGGTATAGCTAAGGTATCTAAATATGGGTTGGTCGGAAAAGTTATTTGTTGATGATCATCATTGATCATCACTCTAGGGTGTTCCACTGACATGATCCATACCATGAACCAGTGTTAAAAAAATCATGGAGCTAGTAAATCTGAGCTAAGGTAGTATCGCTAGAGTATCTAAAAATGGGTTGGTCGGAAAAGGTTAATTGTTGATCATCATCATTGATCATTACTCTAGGGTATTCTACAGACATGATACGTACCATGGCTAAGTGATAAACAATTCTTGGGGCTAGTAAATCTAAGCAAATTTGGTATAGCTAGGGTATCTCAATATGGGTTGGTCGGAAAAGGTTAATTGTTGATCACCATCATTGATCATCACTCTAAGGTATTCCACTGACATAATCCATACCATGAACGAGTGTTAAAAAAATCATGGGGCTACTAAATCTGAGCTAAGGTAGTATAGCGAGGGTATCTCAAGATAAGTTGGTCGGAAAGGGATAATTGTTGATGATCGTCATTGATGATCATTGTAGAGTGTCCTAACAATAAAGAAAATTTCTTAGGGGATGATTTTTAAAGGGTTTTTTTGGTTATCTGAGATTTTACTTTGATAAGTTGACATTCTGAAAGATTTCCAGACCCTGCAGAGGTGGCAAAAATATTCATAATTAATTTCACAAAAAAGTAATTTCTAACATGTAAAAATAAATCTTAGGGGATGATTTTTAAAGGATGCTTTTTGAATAATTTTAATTTACTATGATCAAATGATATCTGTGTACAATTCTAAAGTCTGTAGAAATCCCAAAAAAATTCTAAAATCTATTTTAGAATAGATATTGCCTAACTTGTGGAAATAATTTTTAAGGGGTGTTCCTTGTTTATGGTGGTTTTTTATTTGATTGATAGACATAATAAAAGAATTTTACGAATTGTAGAGCTGACAGAAATTTTTTAAAATGATTTCATAGTGCGCAATTGCTAATTTGTGAATGTTATGCTCAGGGGGTGATTTTTAGGGGATGTGTTCCATTGCTTTTACCATTTTGTTGATCGGTTGACTTTCTGAAAGAACTCTAAAGACTCTAGAGGTGGCAGAAATGTTTTTTTCACAAAAAATAATTGCTAACTTGCAAAAATAATTTTTTAAGGAATGTTTTTTAGGGGATGTTTATTGATTAATCTTAATTTACTTTGATCAAATGATATCTGTATGCAATTCTATAGCCTGTAGAAGTTCCTGAAATTTGAACAATATATTTTAGAATAATTATTGCCAAACTTGCGTTAATAATTCTTAAGGGATGTTTTTTGATTATCTTTTATTTTTCTTTGATCAAATAATAGCTTGGAATAATTTTGCAGCCTGTAGAGTCGTCAAAATTTTTTCAAGATGATTTTACAAAGAATAATTCTTAACTTGTGAAAATAATGATTAAGGGATGGTTTTTAAGGGTTGATTTTTATAATGAAAGGTGTGAGGTCTAAGGATTATTTATTTAGAGTGTCATGATTGGTTTTCTAAGGAAATGGCAGCCAATTTGATATTTCTTTTTGTTTCCTCATTTTTATTGGCACTATTGTCCAGTATTTGGGGAGGGTTTTAGAAATATTTCGGTCGCATTTTGACACCCTTAAAATAAAATGAAAAGTGCCATATGGTATAAAAAAATTGAGTTTCAGACGAAGATTTTAAGCTATTATAAAGCAATTTATCCTTAAAATTAAAATGCGCAGGGGGGTGGCGACTTTAAGAAAGAATGCCCCATATATATATTATATAAGTTATAAGTCAAATAGAGCCAAATAAATATATTATACTGGTTAAATTTCAGGCATTGCAAATTGGCGAAATACCAAATTAGAAGAAAATTCCACAACTACTGACACTATTTCTAATATTTTCTACAACAAATCTACATTATTTCTTAATTTTCTACCGTTGCTGTTCAGCATCACTTCACAATGAACATCACGAATCTTTCGATTCAATCCTGGCACTCGTATCAGTTTCTAGCCGCTTGTCAATACAACAGTAATGAAATGATGTTAAAAAGACGTCTGTTACGAAAGATCCTAAACGGAACTGGTATTCACGGAGGGCACAAAAAGAATACTCTTGACATAAAATATATAAACCAGACCTATGAATACATTATCAGTAATACTGTATTTGCCACATCTGGAGGCATTCCCGGATATTTAGCTCGGTCAATAGCTATGAACAGAAATACGACACTTTCAATTTTCAAAGAAAGAGTGGACTATTTTTTTATTTACAGATCCGAGGTTTATGATTATTGTTCGAAAGAAGAGAAAAGATGGACTTTGTCTGAATTGTCGCTTAAAAAAATCGTTGAAGACTATCTTTGGTCGGAATTTCCCCAACCTGAAGAAGATATGAAGATAATGGATATTAATTATATATACGCGATGATTGGTTTAAAAATGGCAAGATCTGCTAATCTGTCGAATCTCAGTTTTGTCGACTACGTACAACTCGGGAGTAGTGCTGAATTGCCGATTTTGAGTAATGCAACTACCTCCTTGCCTGTAGAACTATTTTCAACTCCGGCTTTACTCTATTTTGCACACGAAACAGGGAACGACTTTTTTTCGCATGATCTATCTTCTCTGAGCAGTACGTTTTGGGATGAGGTCTACAGGAAATTTTTTTCGTATTTAAATGAAACAAAACATAATGCCTTGCAGAAATTCATCAAGGAGAGTCTTTATTTAAAACTTGAGAATGATGTTGCGAAGATCGTGAGTCGGATTCATTCTAATTATAAATCATCCGACTTGACCAAAGACCATGAGGAGCAGTTTAAAGACATTAGAGATACGTGCAACAAGATCGAAAAAGGAAATGTTGAACAAGCTCTAAAGAATGCTGATTTTCTGGACAAATTGAACTTACCAAATACTTACGTATACAAAGCTCATCTTCTGAGAAGTTCTAAATTCTGGTGTTTCTTTTGCGAACTACAAACCAATCCAAACATCTATTTACTTTTTGCAATAGTGCAGAATGACCAAAAGGATTTTTACGCTTTAAAGCAGACCGAGAAGGCGTTGATTTTACTGAGCAGGGATGAGAATAAGGCTAATTTCGACCGAGAAGTGGGCAATTTAAACAACGTTGTGTCGGAAGTTGTAAAAATTATGTTACTAAAGGATACGAATCAAAATGCTACGGATTTTAAAGAATTTTTAGAACATGACAGGACGGAAAGTGTGTTGGTCAAGTGAAGGAGCGAATTAATTAAATTAATTTTTGAATGAAATATTGGTTTCATTGACCAACACGCACGTAGTATTGAAAACTTTTGCTACAATATCACATTGCGAAATTATATGTAGTTTAAATGTAAAATTGCAGAAATTAAAAAAAAAAAATTTATTTGTTTTTTTACTTTATTAATTCTTAGTAGCATTAAATATTACCCGCATTTATGTTTAAACGGCTTAAAACAAATTTAAAATTCTAAACGCCACGAGAAGATTCGATCCCCGAACCTAACACCTAACAATAACGCTTTAACTCACACGGCTATCTACCAATATGATTATTTTCTACAAATTTTCGATATCTCTTTCCCCTGTGATGTCACTTTACCAAAACTTTATTTGACAGTGGTACTGACAACTTTACATTGCTCATGTTCATTTTAGTCCATTTTTAGTTGCTTGTCTTTGGTCCTAGTTATTTCTTTTTTGACCATACACTTTTCTTCTATTTTTAATAATGTTAAGGTTTTTTCAGGTTAGTTCCTTTTAACAATTTATCGTTATTTTTTCCACTTTAGATCATTCTTCAAATTTTTGTTATCATTTTAATTTAATATTTTTTTCACTTTTTAGTCATAGTTTCTTATTCTCCTATA